>SJOL01007233.1:1268269-1320844 GCA_004794785.1 Opisthorchis felineus
AGTTACTGAAACTCTGGCTGTTCTTTGTGGATTTGTTGTCCTTGATTTCGATCACCAATGCTGGTCTTGGCCTGATTATCTCCCTCTGTATCTGCAAACATACCTCCTTGACGAGAGGCCGAAATCCATGTTTGTGGGCGTGTTCTTGTCTTCATAGTCGTTCAGGATTTGAGGAGTTGACTAGTTCGTTGAGAACGAATAAACACTCCACCGGACAGTACTGGTTGGACGGTTCAAACACTAGAAATTAGACGTGAAGTGGAGAAGAGTTATTCACTAGGGTGATAGGTTCAAGTGAGCGGATGGAGGCGGCCAGAGCAGCTTTCGGTACGTATTACATTCAGGTTCAAATGTTGGTGAGTTCTTTTTACTTCTGCATTTCTGAAACAACATGTGTAATATTTTATCAGAAAGGAAAACAGCAGCCAATTTGAAGGCGATGATGTGGAGTACGAAACCAGGTTATCGAAATGGTAGTCCACTAACTTACCCACTCGGCTACTCGAGCCATCACACGCTTGTAAACATGCTGTTAAACGGAAAATAGTCGAAGAACGGTGGACAAAAACTGAATAGACAGTGGACAGTGGAGGCGAAAAATGGAGTGCAAACCTTGGATAGGATAACTTGCTTTCATCTACAAAGAAATGGTTGGCTTGGGCACTATTACCGCTTGGCTAACAACCACATCGAAAGAAAAAACTTTCAAGGATGACCTTGCTAAGGTGACCTGCTATTATGTAAAGACTGTAATCCATACTGGATGAAAAATTGGAAAAGGGTTCATTAAAGAATTCATCGAATACCTTCCGAGAAACTTAGGAGGACTCACGCAAAAGTTGAGCTAGGTATTCAATATTTCTTGGGAATATGAGAAGCAGATTCGGACTGGCGTAGCCCATTCACAACAAAAAAACGTAAGAAGACTCCTGTTGTTTTCCTCTTTTATTGTGCGGCCTAAATAGGGAAGACCGAATGAAGGAAGCCTTATGGGTATTGCGTCTTGACTAGTGAATGAAAAAATGCCCGTAAGAGTTTGGTTAGCCAAGAAGTTCGAATTGTCAAAACGCGTGTGCTGTACATGAACTTACGCTGTAGAATCTAATCTAGACAGTCAGCCTTGAAGAAAATTGACATTGCGCCGGTAGATACAGTTGGGATGGGTGTCTTTGACATGTGGTAATAAATTGTGACACCATACACTACGGGTGCTTGTTTCTCCGATTGCTCATGTGTGGTAAGTTTGAAAACTGTGATTTAAGTGAGGAGATAAATTCATGGGAGAAAGCTGTAACCATAACTGACTGCAACGACGAACACTAATAAGCTTTTGGGAATTTGTCTCATTCTCCAATATCGTAAGGGATCGTGCTGGCCCGAAAAATACCAGCGCTTAGTTTTCAGTTGTATCTCAGTAGTAAAGAGTAGGCACAGGATCACGTGCGTGAAAGTTCCGGATGAATCGTCCAGCACTGTACACAAAGGTGGTAGAATGAATCAGAGAAACCACAATTCATCGGGTTATGTAAGTAGTTAAAAAGGACGTTCAGTTACTTGTCAAAAACAGTGGGCTATGGAGAGGAAACTACAAAGAAAAGAAGGGTATTCCAGGACTAACCTACCTATAAAGAAAAGTTTCGGAGTTTTGACACAGGAGAAGTTCTTTGCAGTTGCCGTGACAACCAAAAACACAAGTAGATATTTTAACCGAAGAAATTATCATCAGCGTGCATGATGGCGCGATGTTCAACACCAAGATTCTGCTACCAAACCCGGTATAATCAATAGAAGAAAGGAGCTGGATTCAAATACGTTCATTTGAAGGGTTTGTTTCCCGGGCTACTCAAACACCACTGCCGAACCGTTGAACAGATAAAGGCTCTTAAGTGAGTTGTGTAGAATGTTTAGCCCTGATTTTGCTCATTAAAAATCACCCTTTCTATTACCTTCCTTGTTGGTATATATATATATATATATATATATATATATATATATCGCTCTCTTTTCGGAAGGCGGAGTTCCTTCTAATGATTAAGAGGAAGGCGAACTTCCAAACCGAATCCATTAAGCAGATAACCTCTGCTGTTAGTACTTTCTCCTTAAACAGATGACGCCATTATGACAAGAGTGAACTGCAATCGACCGTCACGATAAAAACTGATTTCATTTGTACGGCTTACACTCTGCCCCACCACATAAGCTGGTACCTGTTGATTGAATTTGACTTGGTTGGGCAGCCGAGTTAGCTCAAAACATGATCGGAATACCATTCATCGGAACACATCACATTCGAAATCCAGGCAGGAGGTAATAAAGCTGTAACGAAACTGGATGAAGAAATTTTTTTCATTATTACTTCAGAATACACTGTCGTGATAAAGCACGCTTATTTGCAGTTCTCTTTCTGGCTGGCACTAAAGCCACAGGTTTGTAGGGACCTAGATGACAAGTGCTGGTGATTGCTCCATAATTTTATTGCGGTATATTGGTATATATCAGTCACAGGTTTTCGGTGGTGTTAAATGTCCGAAGCACTTACCCTGGCTAAAACAAACTTCCCATCGATTATTTACCATGGTTGTTTAAAACAAACAGACGCAACAAAGATTTTGCTCCCAAAGGTAAAAAGCATGCGACAGTCCCTTGTAGGACAGCTCGCTTTCGAAGACCCCCTCCCCATAAAGGAAATAATTTGATGCTCTCTGAAAGTGTTTCTTATACAGTTGGACTACTGTATCCACGTACATTAGAACGTCGTTAGCAAGAACATCATTCGGATTAAATCTCCATTGCAATGACCACTGATGAGCGCCGTTCAAAATGGACAGAGAATTTCGTGTTACGGAGGACACAGTCATGTCCTCGATGAAGACAACGGCCTTCGGCAAAACGAAGAGAGTTAGGTTTTATCAGGAAGGTAAAATTCATTACCTTCTTTAGCAATGTACTAGTTTTCTGACATCAGATGGCACCTGAGGTGTAGTTAGAATCCAGTCATGAACTAACAAGCTGACGTATTATGTTGGTACAAAAAAGAGAGCGCACAACAGGAAGTGGTTGTCACAGCTACCAGAAAGAGGGCTTAGAGACACATAGAACTGTACTCCGGTTATTGGTATTTTACGCACATCCGTGCAGCACACATCATTCATAGACACGTCACTACTTTATCGATGCAAGTGAATAGATGTTATTGAGGATCCCGTTGCCGAAGGTTTGGCAATTTTACGTTCCAGCTGCCGTCATTCCAGTTGCTCTTTGAATTATTCATTTTCAGAGGTACTTAGCCCATGCACTTCAGACGCTGATATCATTTTTAAAATCTCTCAGACAATACAAAGTTGACAGAGAAGACCAATGAATAATCTGGTCCGACTTTGTAGATCCTAACCTTCTCAGAGCGTCATATTTGGTTTTCAAAACGAATAAGATTTCACTTTTCTTTGCTGGTGAAACTGATCAATATTTGTCCACCGGCCTCGCTCACCGAAAAGGCGTAGTATCCAGCTTTTATTTTTCTCCCTTACTCAAAACCTATTATGTAGATGTGTTGCTTTCATACTAGATTCGCTTATCAGATGGGTGTGAAAGAGATTTCTGAACGAACCTCGGATTCTTGAGGGAAACTACCCACAACGCAACTGAAAGCTCTTCAACTGCTCACGATCGGTTTCGCCCTTCTTGGAGCTCATCAGGTAGGTTCAGTGTCCGGGCTTTCGTCCACTTTATGTTCTACTTGAACCGAAATTGCACGGAAAACGATAGATTCGGATGGGATTCAGCAGGGACTGTCGTTAAAACCAAATTGGTGTGCAAATGAGTGTATCTGGCGAGCTTCCAATTCATTTCTCGTTCCTGAAGTCCCACATTTCTAAGTACAACGCAGAGACTGTTCCAGACTCGATTTTTTAAATATCGAACTATTTCCCGCTGCACAGATAGAGTAATTTGAAGCTAAATGTCGTTTTGTTGCAATCAGAAAAACGATGAACAAAGCATGTTTTTCTGTGATCGACCATCTTGGCTGGTACGTCACGTATTTATGCAATACTAGCCTGAAAGTATGTGCATGATTAGGTGTGCATTCACGGATGAAGATATACAAGGGAAGGCCGGATTACACAACTCATTACGAACTGGTTACTCACCAACCTAGCCTGAGTGCGACGCAATCAGTCTGACTCAATCACCCATTAACTCGTGTATTCACTCTTCCCGTCCGCTCTCAAATACCAACGAGTGCATTAAGCCATACATGTGATTTCACACTAGAACAGTGACCCCTTCAGGGTAACACCTTCAGAGTTTCCAAAATATTTCCTCAGTTAGGGCGTTGTCACTAAAATTATGAAAGTGATTTGCGCCAATCTGGGGGCTTTTCAACAGAGTACATGAGAGTAGGATGGAACTTTTCGTTTTATCTGTGGGGAGTGCTCTAGCTACTCGGTACCATTTCAAATCGGTTAGCGGCAGACACCAGCACAAATTGTTGAATCTGTTGATTCCGGTGCTTTTTTTGCTTCTGGATTAACGTGACTAAAAAATAATGAACACGATACGCTTTCACGAAGACACATTCAAGAAAGTAAAAAATGAAAGCAGCGATGATCTTCGGGACCTGAGAAATGTCGAGTCCCTTTGAGTTGCTTCTTCCTTTCCTCGTGTTATATTACCTTCAGTCGCTAGGTCAACTACGAGGCGTTTCAACAAATGCGGTTGTATATATATTCAAGTCTAGGTTGTCCACTAAGTCAGGTCAATCCCAGAAAACAAGAGGTCATGACGACAAACCGCCAAGAAAGGAATGACACTGATGATGCCACCTCGATTGGTGGTGAAAATTAGGCAACAAAACGGAGAACAACTCGACCTCCAACCACACCAGCAGGTTGTGCTTAGGACACAAATCTGGGTCAATTGAATGGGGTATTTTCGTTGTGGCACCTGCTTTTGCGAAATAACTAACCCAGTTGGAGAACCAGAGAATAATCTTTTTCGGTTTTCGCGTTTGTTACTTCGACATGGGATTACAAGGGTGTTTCTTCCCTGTGGGTTCCACAAGCGGGGTACTGTGTCATGTAAATTTGCGGTGTATCAACCAGTTGCAGAGGGCAAAATCTTTTCGACACCCTCTTTCCTATTTTAACCTTCACAGGCATTTTCAGTAGCTTGGATTTTGTGGAGAATCGTTGCTACTCATTTATGACGGAAACTCGAGGACTGCGCCTACCTGATGTGCCCCAAGAAGGATGAAACCGGTCGTTGGCTGTCGAAGAGTTTTCAGCAACCTTATGAGTAGTGTGTTACGTCTATACGTAATTCTCCCTTTTTAAAAGGAATTTTCGCTTCTAAGATCCGTTGGAAATTGGAACACAGAACAAAAATAGTTGTACCTGCTTCGACTGCCGCTGAACGACTGGGAACGGAAGTACACATTGGGAGGTTTCATTTAAAGAGTAAAACGCGTACAAATGAGAGGCTTGAGATTATGAATTACAGATGGACTTGAACCTAACAGCTCGCTTCCATTACATCCATCGTTTTCTTCTGCCAATGTACCAGGAAGCATGATAGGTTCAGGTATCCCTGGGCTATTTATACAAAGGTCGTATGTTCTTACAGGACACTGTCAATAAAAAATCACGTCTAAAAGCTGTAGTTAGAATTTTTAATTCAATCAATTTCAATAGCTGGAGTCTACTTTTGTAAATGTCACAGACTAAGAAAGTGTAGTTTTGTCGCAGTATAAGAGAAGTACGTTTTCAGAATGACAGCTTTGTGAGCATCCGTTCCAACCTCATCTGCACTCATCCGTCACACACAATGTTTCGTAAAAATAATTCTGTTTTGGTTACAAATCAGAAATGCCCGTAAGTCCAAAATGCTACTTTTTAGTTCTCTTGGTTTGCGGAATGTTCTTGAAACTGGCAATGCAGTTCCGCTTACTTTCGTGAGCTAGTTGTCAAATGAACGATTCTACAGACAGATAGCGATTCATGAATCGAAGAGGCGCTTGACATAAAAACGCACTGGAATCGGACTGAAAAACGGTCTCGCCATAGTCACCTACGCAGCCCCACTTAACACATTCAACCCTACACGTGTAACTGAATGTGCACTACGACCCGGATGTGGACTGTGTTGACAATGCGATCATGCAGTGCCGACGGCATTTACTGGTGTCTATCGAATGGTTGGGTAAACAAGTCGTGCTCCGTGGAAAGCGAGACTAATGTATGACTATCGACCTGTCTGCGTCTGGACATTGTCTGAACAAATCCTGCTGCCACGCTGGCCTCTGTCCAGCCACAAGGACAGACAGAAACGAGTGGTGACCTGAGCGTCAACCAGCCCAGGTCATACCCTATGTCCTGGGCTCCGGTCGTCAGCCCATATGGCTATTTGTTTTACTCGACATGACCCTGAAGTCAAGCAGGTAGGTAGGTGGGCGACAAAGCCATAAATGGCCTATCCACCTTTTTACCATTGATCAGGCCGACAAACTTTACACTGTACGCCACCCCTCTCGTATTCGCAAATACCTCCGTCTCGAACAGACATGTCAATACGACATGCAGACACGAACAAAGCACAGACTAGCCTGGCTGTCGCATCACGCACACCAGCCAAGTTCAGGGCGAAGCAGAATGTGCGTCCAGCAGCTAGGCCAAACTTGACACCACACTCGGTCGACCCTAGGTCAGAATGGACTGAAGGGTAGATGTGCGATAGTACTGCCACCAAGCTGAGTCAACACCAACTCGTTTTGACCGGCATGATTGACTTGGCGATTGGCTAGCTGGCTGCCTGATTGCTTCGATGGCTTACTGACTGGCAGAGTGACTAAGGTAAATGACTGGTCGACAGAATCAATCGCCTATTCATAGGGGCTTTGACTGCTTTCGCCGACAGTCATAATAAAGGCGCATGCGACTGAACGGAACGGTCCAATGCAGAATGGTGTAGCTGTATTCTGGTCTGTAAAGGCCAAGAGACTGATGTAGCTATTAGGTAACACAGTAAGACGGTAGTTGGCTGGAGGAGACTGTGATTAAGGGTGGTGAGAATTGGAAGGTGAACCCACAGTAAATATCTGCTATTGAGAGCCTTCGAAGCGTCAGACGCCTGGCTTCAGTCATACGCAAGCAGCCATACGTAAGTAGGCATTCAGAGTAAACTACTTAAAATAATAGCATTTAATTCAGTCGTCTCTTACTACGTCAAGAGTACTTCGGTTCAGTTTGAGCACTGCTCAACCAGATGTGGATTGCTAGTATGGCATTTAGTCCAAATAACAACTAAGAAAAATGCCAGATCTCACAGGATTTCAAGCTTGACCGCATTTCAACGGGAAGAATCGCCGGTAGCTACCATGCAGAGTCACGCGGCCATATTAGGTGAGGAGCTGTTACGTTGTGTTCGTCGAATTGAGGATACACTGAATTGAAATTCCAGCGACATTCCGCAAGGACTTTATTCCTTTTTCTTTCCGTTATTTTGAACACGGAAACGAATTCCTGAAGCTTGCCAGATAAAACCACAATCTCAGGATTACAAACGATACGTTTAAAAATTAATCATCGCTAGGCAATGAACTCACAGTTTCATCTGCTGAAACCAGTCGCACGACTTTATTATGCTGGCCAGCCCCGAGTAATCACCTTTCTGATAGGTTTCTACGGCCTGAAAAGGGACATTCATTCCGGTGGTTTCGTAGAAAACTAAAACATCCTGAGCATTACAGTCTGCTATTGTAGTTGAATTTGCCAACTGAGGTCTTAATTGAGGATTGCGCCGCGCTATTGTCGTCTATGCTTCTGTTTAGTAAAATAACCTCTCGTGAAAAAGCATATGATCAACCCGTCTTTCAAGTACAACCGCCATGACATTAAAACTGTTGGTGTAAGGGACACCGTCGAAGGACGTATACATGTTCAATCCTAGCTCCCGAAAATTTCCAGAAAGCATACAGGCTGATAAAAAGTGAAAAACGGTTGCTACGGACTTATATGATAACTCTGATGACTGACTTCAGCTCACTTGCCCGTGAACCAAAAACGACTGCTCTAAAACCCCACAATAAGTGAACTCTGAATAAGACATTCAGCCTTTCTGGTATCCCCATCCGATTGTCGTTAAAATTTCCACAAAAAATGAGGCATATCCAGTTGAACCGTACAAGGGACATTAAAGATGTACCCTAGAGACAAAAGAGCCCCCTCGAAGGGACACTGTTTCTCTTTTGTCGTATCCATCTGCTATAAAATCCGACTCTTAGAGGGGCGAGTTCAGGCTTCTCGTGTGCTTCTGCGACGCTGTATTCTGACAACAGTGTGAACACCACTCGGGGGTTCAAGTCGATCAACTTTGTCTCAGACCGGTATTATCGTGTAGTTGTAGCAGGACATGTTTCCGTCATCTATCATCGGCCAAACGGGATTATGATATCTATGTTCGTGTTGGAGGGTGTTCACATGCGAGGACTAGTGTGTGGAAAACACGCAGAGAAAAAGCGCTTGTTTGGTACTCCAGGCCTAACCGGCACTCTCCTGAGCTCCGAAAACTTGTCTGTTAGTGGTACCTTCAACGGGATGAACTCACTCGATGTGTTCATATAAGTAGTAATGATAGTACGGATGGGAGGAATCGCTAGCATTCTCAAAGCGACCATGTACCACGTGCTTGGATGACCGCGAGGAAATAAAGTCCTGAAAGTGAGCAATCAGCCCATAGGTGGCACGCCGCTCGAATAAACAAATGTTTTGTGTATCATTGCGCTTTATCATCTCAAACGGATCTGGCATTAGTGTACTGATTGCTGTTCGTTCTTCGGGTGTATGTCCACAGGATCTTAGAAGGGGGGAAACCACGTACTTGGGAGTATTTTGTTCCTCATTGACATGTCCACCTGTATATCCTGATTGTTGCAAATAAATATGTCCTACCGATATCCATGAACTTTGCTGTCGTAAACAGTTCAAGGCAAAAGACCTAAATTTTATGCGAATAAACTCATCCTGCCAAATGACAGACGTCAAAGTCATATTCCCTATTCCATGTGATATTCGGATGATTCCTTATAGCGCCTGGTATGAACGGGACCCTGTATAATGACCATCAGTTGGAAAATTCAACCCTTAGTTCCGAAATCGTGTCGACATCTGTGGCTGCATGGGCGGTAGCTTGGTCTATGCTGTTACCTGACTGTTTCAGACTAGTTAGCCAACATCTGTACTGTAACGATGATGGGGCGTAATTCGGGTATGATATACCGGAATAAAATACTGTGAATAGAATGTGACTTAACACTCTGTTATCCACAGTAATAGGTGAACTGTGAATACATCCTGCCAATAGATGTCAGTTCCGAGCGAAGCTGTCAAAATGATGAATCTTAACACTAGGACTCGGAAGAGATTATACCGACTTCTCCTATCTGGTCAGTTTGACCTGATTGAACATAGCGCCTGAACGCAGTATGATATCCAGATAAACTCAAATGGTTCTGAAACCATTTGAAGAGTTCAAATGGAGTCGAAGTTTTCAAACTACTGTGGAAAACCAGGGTTGCAAACCCAGTCACAAACAGTGAACGAGGATTTTGACCGTACAATCTGAAGTGTTGAGAGAAAAACACCAAAAGCATACCATTTGGTAGCGTAGTTTGACTCCATTATATGCTATCAAAACTGACCTTCCGACTTCCGATAACAAAAGGTGTCAAGAATGAAAACATTCCCAACTCCACCATACTCCATGTAAGTACCCTGACCTGATCAGGCTTACCCCATTAGAGCAGTGAGCAAGTTGAACATGAATCGAATAATTCCAAAGGCATACCAACTAAAGAGATCAAAGCACTGAACACGGAACTTGTCGACGTAGCAACGGTGATGCGTTGAACAACGAAACAGCTGTCTGTGACAGCCTAATTGACTGCTCCAGTAAAACTGATTCGCCGGTGAGTAAATGGTACGGAAACGTGATTAGCCGTTGCTCTACCAAACACAGTGAAATTACTGTGAAAATTTAAAGACAGTATGTATGTGTCAAGTCTGCCCTGGATCTTTTTCGGAACAAGAGTGATGGGTCGACAGCGTGACGTCAAGAGCATGAGTTTCTCCACAAAAATGAACACAGAGTGATGCTTCATGTAAGGCCGACATGCATATCTTGGTACGATAAAGGCTGCTGATTCATCTACTGCGATCATAAGACATCACCAGTATTGTACTTCAGTGTGTAGAATATTGTCATCGATGAATGATTTAAAGCCTCTGACGGAGTGCATATTCCAAAGACATTTTTCAATCCAGGACGAATGCAAAAACATTATCCTCGCGTACCCGACTGACTGTTTAGTTTCGATTTCCTTCACTCAAAAGCACCCACGAAAACAATTGTGCTATATTTTGGGCTTCTCCGCTTGTCGATGTTAGGTAGCACATCCCTTGACACGTTGAGGTCTGAAGCTCTCCGGGATTTTCAACTTGCCATTCCAGACGCTGGACGTCTCACAACAAATTGTGTGGGCGTACATCTGTGCCCAGATCAAACGCATTCCTTCGCGCTTGTTCTCACTGTCGATGGCTCACAATGGTGGACCGTCCTGGCGGACAAGCGAAAACCAGTATCGGTCGATAAACACGCCCGCCTCCGCAGAACGAATGCAAGATACGCAAGGACCCGGCCGTCGTGAACAGGATACAGTCAAGCTATGTTAAATCAACCAGTCGTTCTCACCCTGGTTTAATGGCTTTCATAGCCTGTACCCTGAAGCCCAGTTAGGAATTGCATGGTGTAACGATGATCCTGCCTCACTTAATACACAAACCTTTAAACTGGTTGGGGTGAGCCCTGGAGTGCATACTTGAAATTAGGTGTGGTACACAGTCACAGAAACACAACCACTCAACTACAGGAAAAAAACACCATACCCTCGGGGAACACTTTAGGATCTCGAGTTTCAGACGAACCAATGCAAGGAGGTCGGGTTTCTTTGCTGCATTGTGAGCATACTAAACACTGCATTCTAGTTATCGATGCTCACATAACTTTCCGATTCTTCATGGTCGTAAGTACTCATGAGGTTGAGGAATACTTCGACAGTCAGCTACCGATTTTGTTGCAAATGACAGTTTAATTCCAACTCGTTAGGTTATTCGAATTGTGGAATGAGCTGGTCAGGATTGTTACTTCAAGAGTGTATACTGGGAAGAGCTGTTTTTCTACTGTCACGGAACGGAAAGTTTGGGATTTCTGGCCGTTATCTGAGATATTCTTAAAACCATCCACACATACTTCGGAGGGTTCATGCTTCAGGATAATGAACAAGGTTGACGGAATACAGCGGAATCTGAATGTTTGGAGACTACGGATGTTTTGTTTCCCAACCTACCAGTAGCCATCGCGGAAACTACCCTGGGTGTCCAAGCGTCATTAGCCATTATTTGCCTGTTCTTCTAAGGTATTTCAGGACATGTTCTTCCACCAGACGAAGAGTAGAAAATGGTAATCGAATGCTGAGACGAAGGCACGGTTCGTTTGAAGTAAAGCAAAGTGATTAGATTGTAACCGCCAGTGCATGCCCCGGCCGGGGCCACCACTTCGAAAATTTGACATGACGAGCTATGCTAGAAAACCGCTGTCCACATTTCTTTAGGCGTAAGATTTGGTGACTGGCATTATTACGATTTCATCATGTGCATACTTCAAATGCCGTAATTCATTTGCAATATACGATGCCTCTCTCCTCGAGCGACGCAAAACTCAGACGTCCTGAGAACAATGGCGACCATCAGGAGAGAGTTCACAGTCCCGGATCTAATGGAATCTTTGCAAACTGTACTAGTTCAACTAACCATGGAGAAGACCTTATCGTTAAGCAGTAGGCTGGCACATTGTTCGATTTCATGCATAGCACCAAAAGCTACATTTCTTGTTCCACAGTGTAACTGCCCAAGTGTCACTCACCGGAGCTAATGCTGGGGTAGTTATGCTGTCTACTAAAAAAATCCACCAAAGTACACTGGTCCCCTGAGGAACATCACTCCCCTGACGCGACCACAAAAGTACTCCTTATTAGGCACCTTTTCGTCCGAACGGAGGCCATCTCCCGAGAGGAGCCGAACAGCTCTTTTACCTGTGGTTTTTCTCTTCAGATGGGTCAGTGTAATGAGCAAAATTATTTATGAACTGCTTTTATCTTCAGAGGATTAGTTATTGGCACAGATGAAACCGTGACCTTCATATGCGTTAGCAGGTGTTCTGCGGCCTATGACTCAGCGCTGTTCATGGAACTGTGTTCTTTCTGGTGATTTTCTGCTGGATATGCAAAGGTAATTACGTGAACCCCAATCTCCACAAGGTTGTAGTCTATAAGACACTACATACTGATCTCACTGCTGGGCTTCGGAGACCGTGTCAGTTCTGATCGGATTGCAAACCCGAAATCGCACAATGTCTGGACGAATCTTCGTTAGTTGTTCATGTGCCAGGTCCGCTTGACTGGTGCCACGTAGGTTTCGAAGTTTGATGACATAAAGTATCATCTGCGTATTTGCGTCTGAGTGTGGTTTACCACAAGCTCAAGTGGTCCATTCACTTGTCCGTTGGTTAGGAAAGAAAGAGGATGGAGCCGGTAAAACTTTCATTCATTATTAGTCAGCCATCCAAATGAAAACGGCCTATTGGAGAGTAATGAAAAAAAAATCACATAGGAAACTGATAATTCATCTGATATCTGAACTCTCATACCTCCATTTCAAATGAGCGTGCTTAGGATGCATTTCCGAATTCTACATTTTGAGGAATTTAGAGGCAGGACAAAAGCTATATACACCCAGGGGCCGAAAATCCTCAACCGCCCCACAGAATTGACCGAATGCATGATCTTTGTATTGCCCTAGGTCTACTACGCTGCTCACATTACTTCGGAGTTTTCACTGGTAATATCGCCTTTCGTGGGTTCTGATCTATGCCGTATATTATCTACTCCGTGACTTTAGCAAAGTTAGACTTTCCCAGATTATTGAAAAAATCTAGCCAATATAGTGGCTGTGTGGTTGACCTCTTCTTTGTTGCTGCTTGGGTAAAAGAGACCCATTTTATGATCCACTAGGATTTCGAGTGCCGATAGCCCAAAATGTGGATTTTGAAAGCTCCAAAAGAATCAGCGTGAGAACAGCACGGGAAGCTGTCAACCGGTCTGAGATACTTAGTTTTAGCAAGATAATTTAACTTAGAGATCGTTCAATGAATCCCGTCGATAGCTTCGGAAAAAGGGTGAACTGGTCAGTGGTTCGTAACAGGGCTAAATCCCAGCGATAGCCTTCCTTGAATGAGCACTCCTCGAGGTCTTCTGCCATAGGCATCCCTCTCCTATATGTTGATCCACCTCTTTATGATTTTGGGAAGGTTCCCTGTGCTTCATCAAACAATTTTCAACATTTTAGCTTTGTACTTTTCCGGACGTCTCCAAAAGCTCGTTGTAAGATCACCCTCCACTTTTCCCCAAAAAATAATGGCTAGCGATGACGATGATATGCCCAGATTAGGCTTTAAACAAGTCAGTATCAGAAGTATCGGTAAGTTTTACATACGGAGAACAACGGTCAGGGACCCGTTACGTCATCTCACACTGTTTTATTGTTTATGAGATTTTACAATAGTCCATCAGTGACGTTTGTCTTTGTTCCGTTTATGAACTGGCGTATACGGTTTCCCGCAAGCTTGTCTCTAGACTGACGTTTCTGCCTCCAAAGATTTCAGAAAACTGTAGCAATCTATAGATTATTTCATTTGATTTAGTCTCGCAAGCTTTAGGAGCAAATCCAGTCACTCATCTTCCGCTTCATCCTCCATCAAGCAGACGAAGTTTTTGCCTCAAATAACTTATTCAGTTTACACTGCTGCATCTCATTCAATGACGTTCTGCTGTCAGTGGGTTAGATAACGAGAGAGAAAGGTTTGTGAGGTTGCTTTCCTGAACATCAGTGGTATCGTCCAGTGATTAATCGCAATACCATAATCGATTGAGTGGTACGTTTGTGAGACATATTGAGTGGTACGTGTCTTCTCTCCTCTTCGTTCGCGTGTTCTCTGAATGGCAGACTGGTCCTAGGGGTGAATCGATCGAGATTTCTTTCTTCCATCCGTTGTTCTGAATCGGAGTTGCTGACCCGACCTATACGGTTAGCTTACAGAAACACCAGTGATCGTAAACAGCTGCACAATCATTGTCACCTTACTAATGGGGTAGCAGGCATGGTAGGTCGCACGTATCTGTCCTTTCCTCCAATGACGTCAGACTATCAAGCTGGAATGCCATCTTACACAGCGGTGACCGAGTCATACGTCCCAGCAGGTAAGGTCAGACGAATGAGCGTGAGACGGACGAACAGTAAGGAATATCGGTGGATTACAGCCCTTAAGCGAAACCACAACACAGTGGGCAAAGGGTGTCACGTCAGACATCTGCTCGAAATGCGGGCGTGGGATGTCATCTCCTGCCGCAATCTGGGCAGCATCCTGTTACTTTCCTGTGGTCTTCACTAGAAGGTCAGAGCATCAGTTAAAAAGCTACGAAGTTCATTGGCTTGTCAACGAAAGGCTGATCTGGCGGATTTGTTTGGCTCCTAGGCTGAGGTTTGGTACTGTGTGAGCAGAAGGATGGAATACTAGATCCATGGACCATATGATCGGTTCCGGCTGCTAAAAAACACACGAAAGTCTGTTTTAATAATCAGATAGCTAAGTCTTGCATGTTAGGAGCGGTGGCCTTAATCGAGTGCCCCCATAATAACAGAGGAAAGTGCTGACGCTCCAGTATTGTTACGGTTATCATGGTGCTACGGCCTAGAGTACTTTCAATGGTGGAACTGCGTGTAATTCAATAGATACAAGTTCTTTAAATAACTTACTGTAGTTTGGGCAGACAGTTGAGTGGTACCCAAACACCATCCTTCAAATAAGCCACACTACGTTCAATGGATTCCAGGAAATCGGGAGGTGGCATACGGAATGAGCCGAAACGAAAACTTTTTTGTACACTTATTTATACGAACGTTAGATACTGCAGTTGTTACAGGAATTTACATTTTCCTTGTTGGGGATCCTTTTTGTTGACATGAGTATCTGAATTACCATCCACACCAAGTTGAAGGGTTCTACTTATCAATCTGTCCGTTATGTTTCAATGACTTTCTTGTGCTTTACAGATCACTGCGTGACATAAACACAAGGCAGGGGACCCCCACTTCTCCTGGGAGCAGGATAAACCTGTCTAAGTTATTAGGAATATGATAACTGAGCTCCCTGATCCCGAGAAGGGCTTGGACCTTACTTAAGAACGAATGAAGCCTGGAAGTTTTCACACATCCATCAACCGAACCCTGTGTGTTTGATGACTTCTCACCCATCACTCCATACTCAAGGTTGAAGTTAAGATCAGAAGATGGAATCAAGGCAATACGGGTGCAAGAGGACAACAATCGAGGGACTCCGAAGTGTGAGCCATATAAAGAACTGAGTTCCTACCTCTGACCATCCCTTATTGACTGACATTGCCGGTTGAATGGGGTTTTGGAGTTCGAGTCCAAGTTTATGGGGATCGATGATCCCACAAAGGATTCTGCCTGTCCACATCGCTCAGTGTTTGCGGAAGCAGTTTTCTTATTTTGGTTTTCCAAAAGAGGTTACGGTGAAATTAATTTGCTTCAAAATTCATTCAAAAAAGCGAGACAAAGTGCCTACAGGGTATACAAAGATGGATTGCTGAAATTGAAATAAATTTCTCACAGTAAGTTCCATACTTTTAGGGATAACTCACGAGACGGGCTCAAAGTCATCCGTTTTGGGGGTTGTCCCCATTTGGGAAGATGGATCAAAATTTCTTTTTTGTATGATAGCTAGTTTGCTTTGGAATTTGTGGAATCCGTCTGTTTTGTGTATTTCCGAGTGTTCTCTCTTTATTTGAACTTGTCTGAAATCGAATTTTCTCACATTCCCGGGGGAAAGTACAAGTGAACAGTGAATTTTATACTTGGCTACCTGAACACTGAAGTTACGCAACAAATTCACCCTGTTCAAACTTCTCCATTACGTGTGAGTCGCTCGTGAATAGAAAGTTTGTCATACATGATGTATGGTCTAATATCTGCCTGATATTTTTGCTCGTGGATGTCCATCCTCGGTATCTGGACTCCCTAGTTTGAATCTCATTGTATTCACTCACCGAACCCAATTAGGCGGAGAAAGCCATAGCAGGTCAGATCAAATTCTTCAGTTGTTCCGTCGGTTCGGTCTATATTGCCACCTTCGCCTCCTCAGTGGTCTGGTACGCACCGTGGCTGGCAGGATTCCTGAGATCAATCAAGAGACAGCGGAATCGGTTTGCAAGTCGACTGGTACTCCCACCTGAGAGCACAGTTGGATAGGGTGTCAGCATGTGGTAGTGATCAGCCAAAGACCCTTGCGGAAGCAACACCATACACAGCTGTTTCTAAAGCTCTCATCTGAGCTCCGCTGGTCAAGGTCGGATAATGTATTCATGTACTGCGATTCTCACGGCCTCCGAGGCGGGGGTACGAAATTGCTTTAGTATAATCTGGTATGTGGCGTGAGCCATCTTGTACGCCGCGTGAAACAATGTCCGTGCGAAACTCGCATTTCACAACACCTTACGGCCACACACACGCATACTTCCTGACGAGGACAAAGGGTTAGTCGTCACAATACAAACAAATGCAAGAAATCAACACAAGTATTCTCTTGACTTCCGGTCACAATTTAAATGGGTCGCATCTACGATGTGACCAGCAGGCTCCGGCCAACTATGAAATGTCACCCCTAAGGCTTTCGTGTAGATGGCGCAGGTAGATTAATTGTTAACAGTAGAAATACCGGAAAGTTTGTCAACCTAGTCCCACTAACGTAGACTTCTAAACTCGAGATAAAGTAATTCCTGAACCAGAAGTGATGAAGTAACTTGTGTCTGAAAGTTTGAATCTCATGTCTCGTGACTGATACCAGCAACTTTTCACGTTCATTTATTCCGGCGGCAAGTGGGCTAGAACGAGTGTATCATGGATAAAATAGGCGATTTTTCTCAAGCAGGCCTTCGACAAATTCCCCTATGCAAGCATGCTTTGTGAATGCTGATAAGGCTGTCCACCTAAATTTGGAAAAAATGACGAAATTCGATGGCGTATATTGGGTCCGAATAATGAGACCAGGAGTTTTCACCACTTCATCTACTGGAAGCAATTCATTTGCATCAGTTTGGCTGTCCTTTCAATACAACAGTATGTGGACTCAGGGAATGTTTGCGACGCGACCACATGCGACTCCTACTAACATCAAAAGGCATAATTCAGGGAAGCATCTTTTGGGTTCGAATTCCCGGAGCAATATAATATACACAATCTTAGTGTTATTGTAAACAATCATTCGAAAGTTTCATCCGTATTGACCCAATTGATTTAGAACGACTGATATCGGTAAAAATTTTGCTTCCAGCGATATTAACAGTTCATCACATTTTAAGGCAGATTTAAGTCGAAATACAGTTGGCACTTCACTCTACCATCGTAAACAACCTCAGTATAAAAGAATCGTTTCACACACGTTTCGAACGCATTTCTGTCTGTACCATTTCACTCCAGAAAACCGTTCTCAAGGCAGTGTTTCATCGAGATCTCCCATTTTGTCGAAATTTTGCAGAATGATTGTCTAAAAGCTACTCGGGTATAAGAGACTCGGAAGACGCTGAAGACCATGGAAGTGGAGCATTTCACTATAATGTACTCTGTAGAATACTTCCACATATCAATCACAGAAATAGTGTACTCTGGATATATATTATATTTATTCTGGGATATTCTAAACTCTTTTATCAGTGCTATTCTGCCACTATGGCATGTGCGTTTCTCAATCTGCAACGCAGACCACATTGGCTTGAAGTGAAACATTCTGACCACTATCACGTTTCTGTGATGAGATGGCGTATAGGCACGCTTCGCTCACCACCCATCGCTTTTGGGGGAACCAGTCGCTCAAATATCCGACCTCGCATTGATTTGTGCAATGGACTTTGCAAACACGTCCATACTTTTAGCGTGCCCCCGAGCACTTTAGTGCGGTCAAGGTCAGCAACAGTATCGGGTTCGTACGGAAATCCTGTCACCTACCTCACTGTGTTGTTACTGTGCTTGTTCTGCTCCAGAGAGAGACGAAAACAAATAGAAGTAGTATGACAGGGGCAGAATAGGCTCGATAACGCTATAGCAACCAAACAACTGGGTCGATATGGGCGCGACTGAATACTATGAGAGGAATAAACGCGATTAAAAAAGTAGACGTTCTTCTGACAAGAGAAAACTAAAGGTAGCGAAAACCTGCACTGGGTCACTGATGTTAAAGTCCGACAATTTCATCGTCTTTTCTGACGTTATATCACACTCCATGCTGTATTGAACCACGTGCACCCATCCGGCATTGAACAAACAAGGACGTCTCCGAGGTTAGTTCGTTGAGCGTAGGATCATGTAACTCCATGTGCATCGTGTGCGTTGCAGAAACCCAAGGTGTTGGTAAGCCTGATAAGCATACTGTCCTCATACATCTTCCTGAGCGATGAACAGGATCTGATGAGCGGATAGTTGGTAGATTGACGCACAATAGAACAGATTTTACGCAACGACTGGAGAGAAATTGATGTGTTACGGACTCCAAAAGATTATTTTGTTCGGATATGCGTAAACTGAGTTTATGCAGCAAAATGACTAAAACACGACAGGCCTTGCGACCGGTGCCGGTTTGGGTGACTGCTACCATCATTGCTCTGACACCTCAGTCAACCGAAAGCAATCGACCCCACACATACTTCACTTTTGCGTATCGGTTGGGTTTTGTGGGAAACACAATCAAAGCCCCACAAGCTCCTGATCTAACCAACCAACAGCTGTGTGGAATATTGGCACTCCTTCACGAGGGCAACAATCGGGACGTTTTGGACTCTGAAACGATGTAACTGAGGCCAAAATACTCCAAGAATATCCATTCGAAAATTGATCTACAGGCGGAAAAACACCGAATAATAATTGTGTTAATACGGCTCACTAAGTTCAGTTCTGATCACAGGACACTTAAGCACTCAATTTGGACATTTTACGTAGAACACGTCGGTTTTATACATAGTTGGACAGAATTTTTGGCTCTTTCAAAATGCCATAGCCGTAGTGACATACTGTGAATACCACCTGATAAACCTGGTTGTAACTGAGCTAGAGTCATACTTGACTAGTGGTGTATTTTTACATTTAAAAGGCAATCCTTACAGAGGCGAATCATGAGTAGAGTGAAATAGGAGGGAAACAACGGTACCAAAACTGTGACCAGGCTGTTACCAGTACCGAGCTCAAGTACAGGCCAAAAAATAAAGTGGTTAAAACTGGGCCCGGTCGCCTGCGCTTACTCTCACCGAGATCTGCGATCAGGGCCTGTCCATCTAATGGACTGATGCCTTTGGGGTAACCCTTCTTAAGCTGGCCAGCGTAGTTACTTGCGCTCCTCACAACATGCATGCAGACAGTAGCTGTGGTAAAAGTGCCGTCAGGCCTCCAAAGCAGGCCCCAGCGACTGCTATCGTCACGACTTGGCTAAACGGGAAAATGTGGCTTACTGCGCGCCATGTGTGGTCCAGGTTCATGTGACCGATGTGCCGCTACGGTTCACATGGTGTTGGGTTTAGGGAAGCCGTGCTTGCTCAACACGGGTGATGAAAGAACATCAGACGGAACGGTTGTCAGCATCTTTACGAGTGGTGTTCCGTCAAGGTCATAAATACGAACTTTCTATAGACGCTTGCTTAACGGCCACTGCAAGAGTGACTTTATTCCGCGAATACCAGGGCATGCCTTAATGACCCGAATTAGTCCCAGATATTTTTCAAATCGATCTTTGTTTTCGACGAATATGGGTATAAAACTGTAACTGCACACGAAACCGTTTTCAACAGTTACCACAGCTGTATAGACCAGACTTAGCACCACAGTAGTCCTGAAGGCTAGATGAAAATCACCAAGAGCGCAACACAAGTGTAGCCTAAATCACATACTGATTGTCATTTTCATCTATACGAATAAGCGCGTATTCACCACCTAGGACTTCCGACTACCACCTGGAGTTTCCGGTAAGGAACCTGGGGTTGTTAAGTCCTCTGTATTTTCGTCTAATAAGTACGTATGGATTACGCGCTTTCCTGATAACTCGTGAAAATGGCATGATATTTTAGTGGTGCGCTGGTTCCAATAAAAATTATCGCGAACAGTTCATTAATGGAAGATTCTCCTTGGCATTCACTGGGAGAGTTCAAATTCTCCGTCGAACGATGCATTGAATTCCATACTTTGCAATGTCTACAGTTTGTAGCTAGAATGTTTTGAGGTCAGAACTGACTGCAGTCTCTCGCATCGGATTCGTGAATTTTACCCTTGTTTTTCTGTTAAATGTGACAATATTGATGTGATTAGTTCATTTATTGTACAACCCTGCCTGGTCACAACAGTTCAACGACCATTCATCGACTCCACTGAGTCTCGCTCACTCAACAGTTCTGAAACAACCAGAAACACTGGCACCTGCACGGTGCGGAGTCGGCGAAGCTGAAAATACGCTCCAAAAGACATATTATATCAGCAATGAACCTGGGGAGTGAACTGTTTGTACAATTCTGGGTTACCCCCACTAATCACATTTCCCATGCGTTTCTCCAGTACTAAAAACGATATTCAAGTACAAACGGAGATGGTTGATGAATGAGTACAAAAATCCAAATAGTGCATTCCATACCGCGGTTCACATCCAACGCGTGAACAGTCTATTCAAGGATTTCGTTTGTTTGTACCATGTGTATGGCGGAAACCATGAAACATACAGTGAGTTGTTTTCAAGGATTTTTATGTTGAGCTTAGTTGGTTTATCATAAAAAATGATATTTATTGATTGCAAGATACACACACTAATTAAAACGAGTTGAAATAGTGCGAATCATATATATATATATATATATATTGAAATAGTACTCTCCGGCTTCCTTTTCTGGTTAAGTAGGGACCTTGTTCGTTCTATTATGTTAATGACTGTGCGGCGATATCCTCACCTCCTAGTGATTAACCTCAAAGTAAACTGGAGTTTAACTATTGGTTAAAATTTTAACACCGATTTTTCAAACCTTGCATCCGACAAACAGCAAAATATTCGGTGTATTCTGTGGAATCAAGCAACTAACTAAGGTCATCGCTCTAGGATCATCAAGTTCGCCTCCTCAGATGTGATAATTCAGGTTCTGTCAGCATGCGTTAGTGAAGTGGTGCTGAAAAACTTGCCTCTCATGTCAGGTGACTGCTGTGGTTCAATCCCTTCACGGCCAGGGATATACACCGCTGATCAGCCATAACAAGAGCGAAACTCGAGTCCAGTGCTTCTCCCTTTTGGTGTGGACTAACAAGAATAATTGCGCCAGCTCAAGATGAAGGTCCAGAGTGATGTGAATACACATAATATGTGATACTTGTGATGAACTTTCAAATAACACTTGTTTCTTCTGACCAGGCCTTTTCAATCGGAAGAAAGAATTGATCATGCATAGGAGGCGTAGTTTCCTGTTTGATGTTCTAGTGTCAAGCTGACTTGATCAATTTACTTTCCAGCATTAGAGTACGCTAACCATGCACGTATTCTGACACACTGTTAGAGCGAACTCCCTCACTTTTCCAAAACGTGCTCCCCCGAAAAAAAGTCACTTCACTGCCACCAACTCTGAATAGGTCATCCCCAAAAAATGCCGAAAAAAACTCTCTTCAAGGTGTTCTCTCTTTGAAGGTATTACTATGACGGATCAATGTGTAGTATCGCCTCTCAGCACCCATTTTCGCTGGATGAAACGAATAACCTTCGAATCACTGGGACAATATGTAACGATAATCAGTTAAAACAGCTTACTCTAACGAAAAAAAAACAAGAAAACATCACGATGTTGGAGGACTGTTTACGCCGAGGTTAGTGGGATATTGATAGACACCCAGTTTGCCAGCTTAGGTGGTCGTATTTTGTTCCCTCGGAAATTCTACCTTACGACCGTAAACCTGCGTGCATGGACCACCAGGTGTAGCGTTTCCCCGTTCATCCAGCCGTAATCGTGTACAGATTGCCCCGTAAACATGCCAGATGTTATAGGTCAGGTGTAAAGGTCAATTCAACGGTGAGAAAAGCGTAGTTCTTCCAAAAAATGCAGAGTGGCCATTCCACCCGGAGGTGCAACACCTGGAGGAAGTCAGTAACGGTGCTAGTTGACGGGTTTTCTCTTCAAAAGAAATCAATACCTGGTAACCCGTTTTTCATGTAGCAAGAAGGAATGGGATTTATTTTAGTATGATTCTACCTGAAAGTATGGATGAGAAGTGAATCGAGGTAGAGGGTAAGAGCTAATCTCAAAACATAGCTTTATATAGCTTTCCTCCTATTTGTGACTAGGTACTGGTTTAGACGTAACACACTAGTCATAGGGCTGCTGAAAATTCTTCGATAGCCCACGACCGGTTTCGCCCTTCTTGGGGCTCATCAGGTAGGCGCAGTCCCCGAGTTTCCGTCAACCTTATGTTCCACTTGAACCCAAATTGCACGAAATTAGCTAAATACACTCATTTGCAAACAACTTTGGTTTTGCGGGAGACTCACCTGCAACCCAACTGAATCTCTCGTTTATGATGTTTTCAAGCAACTGAATGTGCTGCATCAGGCCGCCTCATGTTTCAGTTGGTACGCTGTTCGAGATATCGCAATACATGTATAGACGTAATGCACTACTCATAAGGTTGCTGATGAGCCCCAAGAAGGGTGAAACCGGTCTTGGGCTGTCGAAGAATTTTCAGTAACCTCATGAGTAGTGTATTACGTCTGTACGTGTATTGCGATATCTCAAATATCGTACCAACTGAAACACGAGGCGGCCTGGTGCAGCACGTTCAGTTGCCTGAAAACATCATAAAAACGAGAGATTCAGCTGAGTTCCAGGTTCCCGCAAAACCAAATTGGTTTGCAAATAGGTACTGGTTTGTCTAGTGAAACAAGGCTGAATTCATCACTTTTACACATCTGAAACTCGATGAAAACAGGTATATTGGCAAGGATGGACACAACCAAGATGAAATCTACCCAGTGAGAATGAGAGCATCTTCGTTCCTGGTTTAACAAAGATGGCTGCTTATTCCGGGACACTGGAGCCCACCCCCCCCAAATCGGACATGCGTTACTTCAGCCTGATGACCAGTCCAATCAAAGCGAGTCGATCAAGTGTGGCCTTTTTCTGGCGTACGCAGGTTATGCAGCCCGAGAGGAATGTGACAGCTCATATACTGCCAAACTGGCCACATTTATACATGAACGGTTGGGAAATAAGTGGTGGATTCAAGTCAGGGACCCTCATTCAAGGGCTTGTGATTTCACAAAGTATAACTGTAAAATAAGGAATTTACACTGAAAAGCCGAAAAGTGTTGTGTCGTTCTTGCTGCCTTCGTGAGAATCTTAAGCAATAGGCACTTCACGAATCTCAAGGGAGATTCGAACCTAAAAACCTCCGGAAGTTTGTAGTGCGCCGCTGAACTCATGCAGATCGGCGCATATATGTAGCACTCGTCTGATGATCTCTTCTTATATGGATGCATAAATAATTTCATGGACAGTTTTCCATTTCTTTTATTAGTTTATTGTTCTCAACAGCCATTTTACATAGATGGAAAAAGCAACTGGGGTCTGGGTGAACGTCCACATTCACCCAGCGACTTTCCTGATGAACTATTCTTGTCACGAGGGAGAATTTCACAGGATATCAGAATATCACCTCATGAAAACGTTTCATCATGGAATGCTAACTCAGAACCGCCAGGGGGGAGGAATAGGCTGTTATGGATGTGTTCTGGTAGTTTTAAAACGACTGTTGTGTGTGTGTAATTCAAGATTTTATTTCGTCTGAAATGACCGCAAGAGTTATTCAATGCCCTTTCCTATCTGTGACGGACATAAAAATTCTACATGGTGTACTTATGTAGTGATCGAAATTTCTTGTCTTCTTGGTCGTTACAAGCGAGTAATCTTTGTACCACCTGACTGAAGTCGAAGAGAGAAATAAGACTATTTATCACGAGACATTGTAATGTAACAACGAAATCCATGGTAAGTTTTGGCAACCCGAAAGCTATTGTAACATTGCACGTTGTCTCAGCTTCACTGCGATGTGTCCCAGTACACAGTACCGGATGTTCATCCCGGACTTGTTCATTGGCCAAGCTACATCCGGTCCAATCAATAACAGCTCACTGACAAAGTTGGTACGATATGTAAGCAACTCCTAAGACACCGAGACACTTGGTTAGTAAATCTAGTTCAGTGGCACAGGACATTTCCACTGTGATGCTTCCTGTTGGAGAACAAGTCAGCCATCTGATGACCAAAAGTGTCCTCCTCTCGAACCTGGGGGTTCGTTCCCTTAAAGATGGTCACGATAAAAAAAATTCCGTGTCGGGAGTACTGTCTCCTTAACAGATGTGACTCCACTTTTTCGTGACTATTATGAATGCACCATTTGATTTCGTTGGACGGCGAATAATATGAAATGCCATCAATGTTTTCGGGAATTTCCATCCTCATCTCGTGTGGACTGACTAGGTGAGCAGTACGAAAGGCACAATGAACTCAGTAGCAGCGGCTAAAGACATACAGGTATGTGTAATGACATCGCGTCATTGTTACACCGTATGCATCAAGTGCGTTAAACCAAAAAAAGGAGCTCGGCCCACATCTATTACCACATCCCTTTAAATTAGCCCATGGGTGAACGCCCCTCCCTCAAATACAACCCTACCATAGACGCTTCACCACGTTACTGAACCCGATTGCTACAGTTCAAATTTCAAAGTTCACATGATTGTGGGATCAGTGGGATCCGTGGGATTCCTTCCTGGCTTGAATTGAAAGGCTGCAAGACAAGGCTGTCCGCGGATGCCATTTGAATAAATTCAAGTGAGAGTTCAGGTATCTAACTCTGCTACTAACTGTTGCAGGCTCGAATACACCTCTGAAATAGTGAAGTGATGATTCCTAAAACAAATGTAACACAACGCCAACACATGATTCTTCTCTATCTTTCAGTACAAGCAGACCGCTTTTGGGGAGATTGTTCTATTTCTTGGTTTCTTTCCCGCTTGGTAGACTGCGTGTTCGAAACGCGCGTATACTTTAGTCCATCGTCCCGGACTGTTCCCTTTCTTCACTAGTACTTTTTGTGAAGATCCTCGGGAGTTCGTTCACGGCATCTGAGGTGTCGGATTATGACGAGTTGTTTCACTGCGCTTTGCTCTAACTTCAAACTTTCCACCGCATACATCACATCAGACACGAGTAAGACCATGAATTCCTATCACTTGTTAGTAAGCAGGATCTAGATGAGTTGCAGAGGGCTCAGGACGTTGGCAATTCCGGAAAGAGCTACTGGACACTAATTTCCGCACAAACCATAAGGCTTGCTTCTTTTAATTAGTTTTCAACTTTGTCAGGTAATTTTTCTGTCCTTAACTAACTGGTGTCATCCTAGCCGAGGTTATCAGGGGGGGTCCTGACAATTATTAGGTCATGTGATGAGGATCCAACCAGCAGCTGCAGTAAAGATGTGGGAAATCTCAGCCATTAGCTGGAACTATTTTGCTGTTTTCCGACTATCTTGAACTCCAAGCCAAAGACGATTTGCTGTTACTGAAAAGTGTAGAACGTAAAGTAGTCCTTCAAGGATGGGTGGTTTACTGCCAAAATGATTAGAATTTTCGGACCAGCTTTGCTGGACTGTGCAGCATCTAGCTGGGCCAATTCATTTTGTGTAAGATTATCGTTACGTTGTTGTTGGCCCAACTTGACTTAAGAGGACAGAGAAGAACACAACATATCCTCAGATAGGTAGTGATCATGAAGTGCCTTATCACAAGCTTTCGGCCCGACCATGGGCATGCTAAAATTGATCAAATGTACTACTTCCCAAAGAGAACCTTCCTCACGAGAAATCGCCCTAAGAGGAAAACCCCTCTTGAGCAGAAAATTTCTGCGTTACGGAAGGTTTTCACTACCATTTACCTTGTGGACATGGACTTACATAACCATACAAATACTGGTTCCTGAATTAGCACTCCGAACCTCCTCCCCCGACGAGTAAAATTACAGTGGCAATTTTCTTGAATTGGTCCAGGACTTACATTTGACTGTTACCTACCACGGATCAGTGGCACTGGTGGCTCTGTTAAATACACTATCTGAAGACACTAGCGGGATATTCTGAACATTGCATTATCTAACCAATAGTTTAGTAAGGCCGTCTCTTTGGAACCCGCCGCACAGCTGAACTATGGGCTGAAGTTGCCAAAGTTGGAAAATTAGATGACGCAATAGCTTAATAGTTACCGAGTCCCCACTAATTACTGTTGCTTTGTTACAATACAGGTGATTTTCATTCGAGTCTGGCTAGGTTCAGTACTCCATCTTTCCTAGTAAACATATCGGGGGTGGGAGTGATTCCAAAATGTCTCCTTGGTGGGGTGAGTTTTCGTGAACTGAACGGCCAATAAAATTTGTATCGCATGATTCATACACCAGATGATGAAATACGAACAAATGAGCGCGCGATGATATTGTCTACTTTGTCTGAAGCGAGTACTCCAGATCTTGAACTGTGAAGCACACGTACAATTAGCATGAAGGGAAATGCTCGCCTTAAGGTGAACTCGAACCGCCAGCCTCTCCTTTAGCGAATGGGTGCTTTGCCGACGTAGCCATCAGGAAGCTAGCCCTCCGTCGCGCTTTTACATAGGAATTTCACAGCTGATTCGCCACCTCTCTGCCTAGCGTCTGGTAGGTATCTGTCAGTGCCTCATGTGTGATTTCCACAATGGGCCAGAAGCTGATGTAGTCCAGACACCCAAAGGGTTTTTGGTGTAAATTGTTAGAGAGTAGAAGAGGGTTTAATAGATATTGAAATGTGAGGCTCTTGGTAACTCATTTGGTACAGCACCCTCTCAGTGTTTATTCTTTTCTTCTATCCTTATTTTGTACAACGGCATTCCTCCTTCTTGTTATTTCGGTTTTGCGCCTATACCAACATTCTTGTCTTTGACCTGAACGTAAACCGTTCTTTGACCTTGTCATCGCACGTGTTGTTTAAGCCGACACGTGGTTTCGCCATCTTGTAAACACGTGGCTTTGAGTCAGTGTGGACTTTGGGATCCGTTAGGAATTAGCAGTTACTAAACTGGTATATAGAAGCCGGCATAGTCCCACGATTTGAGGTTTGTACAGTTTTATTATTTTATTATTGTATATATAGTACCGCATTTGTTGATAAACCTTCAGCCAAGCTATTTGGCTTTTGGGGTTTTGTGCGTAACTCAACGTGGTCCAACAGATTGCTGGAAACAATCTATACCCAGTGAGCGGCAGGTCAGAAGTTCGTGTCCATTCTAAGGCGTGCCCTTTCTTCAGACCATATGTACTTTGACCTCTCATCTCATGATCTAGCAAATCCCACTCTATTTCCAAAAAATACTCCATATATTCCACACCCTTGTCTATCCGTGGTTGAGAAACACCAGCTCAACAGGATTAACCTGCATAGTGGTCGTCCGCCCTCACCCCCAGGTTATCGTTACCTGGTTATTTTCATGTCACCAGGCTGTAGTGAAGAAAAGACCCACAAGAAATTCACAAAATACACTCATTTGCATACCGATTTAGTTTTAACGTGGGATTCAACTAAATCCCAACTGTTGTTCTGTTCTTCTTCAACTGGCCGCCTCATGTTTTTTGTGGGAACCATAGTCGAGATTCCTCAGTACATTGTCTAGAAAGAACAATACCACACATAGGGTTGCTGAAGAATCTTCGACAGCCCACAACCGTTTTCGTCCTTCTTGAAGCTCACCAGGTAGATGCACTCTTAAAGCTCCCGTCAGCCTTATGTTCTACTTGAACTCCAGTCGGACACAAGTCAGAAGGTACACCCACTTGCACGCTAATGTGGTCCTAACAGGAGACCCAACTGGATCCCAACCGAATCTCTCGTTTATTTTATTGATCCTGAAACATAAAGCAGCTTTCGTGCAGAACATTCAGTTGAAGAATAACAGGCAACTCTCGGTGATGAGCAGCTTCAGTTCACTCTACGATAAAACCTGACCTATCTTACTTTAGGACACTTAAACTGCAATTTACTACGGTGCACGCACAAGTGCTGTTCAAACCAAGGCGTGCAGCTTCATGCACCGAACCACACTGGCCTAGTTCCCTGCGTGATCGGAGGAATTGTGTTGCTTGCGGTGACCCCTAATTCAGTGATCAGAGATTTTTTGGTGACCTCAACAGATGAATTTCCGTTACCCAGTACTTATTCGAATCGTTTCTGCACATTTACCTACATTTCTCCTCCGCCCCCGTGACAATACCTACCTGTAGTTCAGTCCAGCTGATTCCCGTGGAAGAACAAGTTGGCTCTTACTGAGGTCTTGAGGGCATCTAACACAAATGATGTTTTAAGCACCTCTTTACATCATTCTGACGTGTCTTCACCCTTTTTCCATTCATACGCCGAATGTAGGCACCAAACTGGAACACTGACCACAACGATCACACACTTTCACGATTCACCTTTGTCCACAGTCAGAAAGTACAGTGACAAATCGGGAAGTTGTGAACAACGGGAAAAACAAATCAACACTGAAGTGCCATAACTATGTTCGTGGAGAATGATAGTACAGACCTGTTTGTAAAATATTGTGTGAAATGATTATAAGGCTGCTCTAACCGTTACAGTAACAACACCATGTTAAAGTTAATTAGGTCGGGTCAAGCAATTTAGTATCACTTCTCACGGCAAGCAGATAAGAAAGGTCAAAGTGACACGAACTGGTCGTAAGGCCATCGAAATTCACAAACTTTCATCTCTTGTGGTTCATTTCCAACTGCATTTGACCTTGAACTTTCAACTTCAGCTTAGAAGCTTAGCAGCAAACGGATAATTCTGTTCAGACAAGGTCAGTTTATTCTGAGTGGCCATGTCGAGAGAATAATTTTGTCGGGAGGGGCAGAAGACAGGATACTGATTTCACTGTAGCCGGATAGAACGACCGAGTGACTGAAAAAACGGAAGGACAGATCAGGTTTGGTTATGGTAATCTATTTAGTAGAAACGTTGGGGTACATCGCGGTGACAACACAGAAAGGTGGGGATACTCACTGACGAAATGCTAGTCTGTGAACTACCACAGCATTTCACGTTTCCCGCATGAAGGGAGAGGAAAAAATTACTATGACACCACGTCACTTCAGTGCCACTCCGGGTACCGTCCCGCTCTCATACAGCCGATTCGGTCGGTTCCGAAACGTTTCCTCATACCCTACCGCGGATATTGCCTTGGAGGTGCAACCGCCAATCCAATATTTAACTGACCTCCTCTCAGCCAGTATGACATTATCCGTATGCATACTCAAAATTGTCAAACGCTGGTGGCATAAATCAGGGTAGGCTTTTGTCTGTATGTGACGTGCAAAACGCCAAATTTAGGGATTTAAACATGCGGTTACGGACAGTCGGTTTTCGAACAAGTAGGGCGAACCTATTTTTGAGCATAGTACATCTGCTGTTAATTACGTGACGTAATTATTTATGTTTTCCTATTCCTCAGACCAGTTCATTACCCTTCCGGTGACTGCTCAAGTTTCAAGACTGGACTATTCTATTTTATACAAAGTCAACTTTACATTAACTGTTTTTCTGTATTAACTGTTTTTCTATATTCGATTTGTTCACATTCATTTCTGGGCTTGTTGTTGGACATTTGTCCCACTTTGAACTGAACAACATTTTTCCCGTTTAATTTGTCCGATATCACACTGCTCTTTCTGTGCCATCCTATGTTGTTAGCTGCCCAAAATTCGATCTAGCCGTGAGCTTTCCCTTAATTCTGCTCATTATTTACTGTAAATTTCTTATAGAACCATGGTCTACATATTTACATTGTCTGCTCACGTCTAATTCAGTATATTGTTTGCTGTCCAGTTGCGACTACTGGACAAACGCAGGTGAAGTTCGTAGAATTCGGTTTCGCCGCAATTATTCCTGACCTTCCGTCGTTGAATTAGACTACACGTTACCTGTCAGATAGGACTCCTAGATCGTGCGTTTAGGCTAATTAACCAATTCCTTGTCTTGAGATCACGGCCTTAGCACAGGATCGTACATCTCCTTTGATACGATTTCTTGAACAAAAGATCAAATTCTATGACAGCAAGTTTGACGGTAATTTAGAGAACCAAGGTTTTAGAGAAGAGTTTGAGTAGCCTATTTCACTCTCCAACCCGGAACTTACCTCTTCCATATTATGTCTGGGATAAGTTCGCACTAGTCTGCTGAGTATGAACTTTCCCTGATCTTAACTTGGTATCGTTCAGAACTTCCACCAACAGTAATGGATATTCGGCATTCATTATCATGATCGTAGTCTCCAGCATAAATTCAGGATTTTCCAAAAGTCTACAAAGCAGAGTGCCATTAGATCAGTGTGTGCTGAACCCTGTTCAGCAATCGTGCGATCTACTACACCTGACATATCAACTTCAAGTTCGAGGTTATCGGTGCGTTCATCTTTTCACGGCTGTTGTAACTATCGTTTCAATAAACCTATTCGTTGCAGCTGGAGTAAATTTAATAGTTTCTTACTTTGCAGTTCACTGTGGATTCGAAGTGTTTGAGTAGACCGAGTGACACAGTAAACAGAAGTGCTCTGCAAGCGGATTCGTTCATGTTGAATCATTCCGGAAGAGAGGACGAGCGTAATGTTAGTGCAAATGTCCCCCTAACAACAGGCACATGTAATAAGGGTAATCATATCTACAGAAAACGAGAACCTATTCGAGGAGGCTGAGAAAACGCTTTTATTCAAAGTCAATCAACTCGTAAAACTCCAGTAGTTTTCCAGTTCTCAAGAACTCCTTGACAAAGGTCTGTCCTTTGTTGGGGGTGAGGTTGTGCATTGGGAACCACCACACTCAGTTATACAACACACTTAATCATTTCAATGTAAACAACTTTACACAACTAGTTTCTGGTTAAATGTGGGAACAATGGAGCAAGAAAGACCTCACTTTGAAAATACCACAGTTGACCAAAGTTGACAGGACTGGAAACGCTTGATTTGGGGAATTGAATCAGTTCGTCGTATAAGACTAAAAAATCTGAAAAGCAGCTAAAAAATGGTAAGATTTTGTCTAACAGTCCAAACCAATGTTTTGCCCCCAACACCTTTCTCCGCCTGTTGCGACCATCTCTCCAAATCGGCATAGCTTTTTCGAATTCGTAATCCAGTGGTTGGGGGTGTAGGGTAGCAACTAATTCGCCAAGGCTTCGCCATGGCTCAAGCCCTACAAGTCGATAGCCGATTTTTTCATCCATTGAGCTACTGGTAGGCCGGATGCGTTTATTGATTGCTGATCTGTTTTCGCGGGTTCGCGAACCAAATAACGAACTCGATGAACAGAACAACAGTCAGCTGCATATGCACTGCTGAAGTAAGAAAACAGAACCACCATTTGCCTGGAGTTACTTGTGTTTTCAGTCACCAGAATAAATTCAAGTGAGACTATTCTGCCATTTTGGATATCCTGCTGATGTGGCTTGCGAAGGTACAAATGTTGTGCACATCTTCTGCCATAGGGTTGTATTTCACTCGGCAAGAAAGAGCGAAGCACTTTTCATCTTTGAGAAATCTTACCCAAGCACTGGAGTAGGTCTACGTCCATTACGCACTGTATCTACAATGTTTCTGTTAGTGTAAACTCTAAATCAATAAATTCGAACGTTTTATGGACGCAACACTCCACTCATAAGGTTTCTGAAAACTCTTCGATAGCCCACGACCGGTTTCGCCCTTCTTGAGGCTCATCAGGTAGGCACAGTCCCCCAGTTTCCATCAACCTTATGTTCTACTTGAAGCCAAATTGCACGAAATTAGCGAACAAATTTAGTTTTGTGAGAGACTCACCTGGAACCCAGCTGAATCTCTCGTTTATGATGTTTTCAAGCAACTGAATGTGCTGCATCAAGTCGCCTCATGTTTCAGTTGGTTTCATTTCCCATCCACATTACTCTCATCTGGTAAATAACTAATGAAAAATGGGGTTATTGTACGCAGGCACTGTTTTGTAAAGTAGATAGCATCGAGAAGAGGAGATTTTGACGATGGTTCTTTCTTAAGGAGGTACAGCAGACCTGACTTATTCAAAAACTTCCATTTTGCACTTTTACTGTCTGCCGGACAGATGATGAACCTTAACCAATCGGCTTCGACCGATAAACGGACAGCTCAAGAATTAATCTATTGTTCGAAAACACCTTACTGAAACAAAGCCCTCCAAAAAACCCTTCTTACTTATTCACTTATCTAACTTCACGCTCACTTATCTGCTTACTCACCAGCCTACTTACCTCCTCAGTTTCCTTCTACTTACTTTCTTACTGACTTACACGCTTGCTTGCCTGATTAATTGATCGATTGGGTGGTTGGTTGATTGATTGATTGGTTGCTTGCTCGCTCGCTCGCTCGCTCGCTCACCAGCCACATCACTAATAATGGGTAGATACAGGATTAAATGAATCAGACAATTCTTCCCACGAGAGACCTTGCGGAATCCAGAGTGATGTTCCTACCAGACATTCAGTGTAAAAATCCAAATGCGGTCGATTCCTGAAGAAGGCCAGTACGTCCTTTTTCTCGCATTTTTTTCAACTAACCTGAGATTTAAGCACAGTTAAAACCTTGCTTTCACCCTTGTCAGCACAATATTCACTCCCAAATACCCTGTAAGCCTGTCCTCACTTGGAATACATTTGCCTGAATAAAGCGGGCTACTTACATTTCGCTTATTTCAGCATTGCAATACTATGTGCAGCGTACTTCAGTGCACCATCATCAAAGAGCCTGCTGTTCACAGGCAGCTGGACTAGGTACAATTTAGTAGTCTTGTTCATAACTGCAAACTGCTACACATTGGGGGTCCGATTCATTTAACCGTTCTCTTTGTCTCAACCTCAAGAGTTGAAATCGTATCGGGCAATCATACACCTGATTGCAGTTCCCGTCACATTTGGTATCTCACTAGATCCAAACTCGTCCCGAAGATTAAGCTCGTTTTCCAAAATCTCGCAGGTATCCGTGCAAACGGAATAAATTCATTGAAAGTAGAGGGATGCATTGGCTGTCGAAAAGAATCTACTAATGATCCAAGATGCCGATACGAAGAGAACGTGTGACCGTAAGATGCGGGTTTGGATATCAGCTTCCAAACAGTTGTTGCGCGGACGCAACCGGCATGTGACTACAAAGAGGCGCCGTTTTGCTTACATTTTTACTTGAACTGATGGGATGTTTATAGGGGGCGGTTGATGTCGGAATGTGAGTGTAGAAGAGACTTTTCTCCCTGCACCAGAAATCTAGCCAAATAGCTCATCAAACAATGTACACAGTGTAGTTTAATTCTTGGTGTTTTCCAACGTGTATCCCAAAGGCTCACCGTTCCTGAGAGAGAGAGGGCTATTTTTCTGGGCGTATTTTATGACTTCTGAATCCAGCTTAATACGAAACTATGTAACAGAATGTGTAATAGGGCGAGATCAGTGGTGCCTGAAAAACACTTGTAGATGGTGGGTCTTCGGGTGTTCACAATATAAGCCAGGAATCTCCCATCATGCTTGGGCTGCGACGATGTGAACCTGTACGGATTTCCAAAGAAGATGCACACAGCTTCGCTTTCCAGTAAATCTTGACTCAACCATTAAGGCTGAAATCCTCACGGAAAAATCTCATCCTTATTTACAGATATTTCCCAAGCCGACAATCATAACAACTGTATGTCCCTGGAAGAGGATTTTCTGGTTGAATTAATTCGATGATTACTACTACAGTTGTTGCAACCATCTGTTTATGAGATCAGTTTTGTTACCACGATTGAAAGCTTTAGATTCACGCTAATTGCTGCGCCCCTGGCCATACCTTGAAAACCTTGACTTAATCTCAGTAGAAAAATATCGTGTTCAGAGCAAATCTCCACTCCAGTCTGTATTGCAACTTGTTCGGATGTAATGATTATAACCGAATGGAATCAGGCAAGCAATCGGATACGAACTGTATCGTTTTGACCCGGCGAACATCTGCCAAAACTTCTGGAACAAAGAACACAACCACATTCTTCACCGTTTTTGAAATGAACCGAGGTTTTATCGGTAAGAGTGTGATCGATAACTTTTTTCTTCAAGTCAAGTGTCCGCAGCAGGGCGTTGTAAGAGGTTGATAAAATCCACACCACCACCACCACCCACATACCGAAAACCTGCATGCCCGCAGGCGTCAACAAATTCAAATACGCACGCACCTTTTTTTCGAGGAGGGAAAAAGCTAACTGGTTAAATGTCTTATCTTCCGTCAGTAGTTCAACAGCAGACGTGTTCTGAATGTTTTGCACTCACAGTTCAAATTATCGCAAAATGATAATTGTGTGAAATGTAGCTACTTAAGTGTGCTTCTACGCTCACTTATTCATGGACGAAGTTAATTCAAAATTTAGGATAGGACTAGTTTCCAGGTGCTCACTGAGAGGGCAAATCGATCGTCAGTTTCAGAATTTTTTCAGATGCATGGGATTGATTGCAAGTGTTAGAGTCAGGCGCATGGAGCCTGAATGGCGTGGCGAAATGGTGAAATCATCAATAGAGTTCTTAGATGTCCGGCAACCGATGGTGCGGGTACTCTCGTTCGATTCGTAGCTATTTGCCCTAATCACAATGCCACTCGCTGTTACGTTAAAAAAGTTTGCCTGCGTATTGGTGTAAATATATTTCTCTTCTGCCTATGTAAAGGATACCGTAGCTGAAGGTGGCCTGAATATTTCTATGCATTACACGCTATCTTTCTGGATGTAAATCGCTGAGTGGAAGAGAGGATAGACTGTTTTTCAGCCGAATGCATGCAATGCAGAGTAGTGCTATGTACATCAACTAGTTTTTAACGTAAATACACGCATCACCTAGAATGATGAAATTCTACGGTGATCACTTTCGCCGGACACCGATTCCGCATAAGGGTCTATGTTCGAAATCCTGATTGTATTTTAGTCCTTCAATAGCTTAGCTTCCATGTCTCAGTCAGCAAGCAACTTTTTCGAGAGGCCTTGTTTTCAGACGATTGGTGTGATACCCGAAAACCGTGTAGGCTGTCCAATCCAAATGTGATTCACATTTTCAACTGTGTTGCTTGGCCATCTTACTGACAGCACGTGCAAAATTGAAGGACTCTAGTTGTTTCCTACTTCATATGAGCTCTATTTTTTGATGTGCGGAATTCATGTAGTCCAACAGGCGAGCAAAATTATCGTAGATGTGCACAATAAAGTCCACGTATAGTGTTGTTTTCATCAATTAGATGGAGTAATTGCGTTTGGTGTTGAGTGGCTTGACAGAAATGTCCGGCTGCTTTCGGAATCCCGTTTCCGTAGTTGCGAACGGGGCAAGTATCCGCCCCCAACTCACAAGCTGTGAGCACTAGGTTTCGCCGTATAAATTGGCTCTAGTAACAAATGAGATGAACGTTTGGGGCTGCGGTGTTTGACAGACGCCAGTGCTAAAATTTCCTGTAGGGTGGTAGAAGATAATAGGCCACGCCCTAGCTCATCGCCCTATCGATCGACCTGAGAATAATAAACGTGTGACGGATAGGCATCAGTTCAAGCCAACAATGCGATATTTTCACGCTATCCTAGGCTTTGCAGATCAACCAAGCTTCCCGGTGTGATGTAACGTCAAATTTACCGCTTGAGGAGGTTGATGAATCCAACAGTAGACAGAAAACCACCAAATTCGATGGGACAACAGCCTGTGCAAAACAAGTTTGTTTGTTGACCTCAGTTGACCTGGAAACGCAGATGAGGGAAACACAAGAGCAGTCGGACTAGGATTTGTTTATCCGACGTAGGCCGGGGACGAATTGTCTAAGGACGCGAATGTAGATGGGTGGGTGGGTGTAGCTGTGTAGGTGCGCGGTTGTCGACAGCAAAATCTCTTTGACTGACCTCCAAAGACGTTCGTTCACTCACAAACACTGTGGCCGTGATCTAACGACGCAAACTATAAAAAAAACAGTTGCAGCCAGGGTCGTTCGCACATCTGATAGAAACAACTTCCTTGTGCAACGACTGACCCCAGTGTGCTACATCGTCCCAGAGACTAGCACTTTTCAGAACTCCCAGGCTCCTGTTATCCTCATGTTGGTTGTGCATGGTACTGGTGACTTGTTCGGTTATTCGAAGTCAGTCAGTCAACTTCTGGTCACAGATGCGATCAAATTACATTGTATCTGTTGGATTAGCCCATATGGATTCAGAGTGAACTAGGACAAAGCTAAACAAAACTTCTGACAAACCGGGAACCCAATGGTTATTGGCCAGAGATAGCTAGTGACAGAAAAATAGGGACTGATCACTAAACCTACGGATGCGTATCATCTAACTGTTATGGTATTTCCCCTTTAGGAAAAATACTTGCATGAAAAGACGGTTTGCTTCAGTCTCGATTTTCTCTACTGAAATTTCTTTAGAGAGCGAATGCCAGAAGAACAGTAGACTCATGAAAATACTGCTTGTCACTAAGTTATCTTGTTACCGATTCTCCAAGCCCACCAATATCATCTGAGTAGATCACAACAAACTTGTTCTTGAACTGACCAGACAGACATGACAACCTCCATCCGGCAAAAAAAACATAATTAAGAGGATACCTGCAGTTGACATAGTTTGCCCGAGTTCCACCAAGCTAATGCCGAACGACAGCGACGCTGTTGATACCAACCCTATTCACATGGGAACCGGTAGGATCACAAACTTCGTTTTCACGTATTTCGGATACCAGTATCGGGTAGACATCTGAAGCTCTAACTCTGTGCCGTTTACCCCTAGAAACCGCGTCGGTCGAATAAATAGTACTGAGCCTTAATCAGGTGGAAAACAAATGGCAGTATCTTTTTCGTTCCATGTTAACAGTGTAACGATACCAGCAGCAGCCAGGGAATCTCTGAAATTTTATTGTGCGTCCACACGAATTCATCAGCTTAGCTTTCAGACGACGGTTATGGGTCTTAACAAATCAGTCGTAAAGATAGAGTGAACCGATCGGAAAGGCATAACCTACCTTTGCACCAGTTGTCAGCGTCACCCAATGTGTGAGTATGTTCGGGCTGAGATCTTTTTTGCAAATTAAATTCATGCGAGTCAAGTAAGACAAGACCTATTGGGTTCGGAAATGCCCGAAAGTGAACCAGATGAACATAGATACACTGATGAGTATTTTCGACCTATCAGCAAGGGTGAATTTCTTTTAGAGGGAATGTTCCGCAAACGATTCTGTTTGGCCGGTCGGTTTCCTCGCTAAAGGGTAATGACTGTACTATCCGTTATCCTTGCGACCTGTCCTCCAACCTCCCTCTTTCTCTCTCTGGGTGTGCGATCGACACTTTTATGGACCGAAAAAACTCACTGCAGGAAAAACAACTGGCCAAATGCAACCTACCTCTAGAGTAGACAACAACAGCATTAAAAATAGCTAGGTCATGGGCGCATGTCTTGAGTAAGTACGGCTTTTTCAGCCAGCTAGCATGGGAGCTGTTCCGGTAACAGAAAGTAATAATCTGCAAATACGTCACCAGAATGATGATTGAAGGTTAGTTGATGAATCAGCTGTTTGATGAGGTGAACAGGAGTTTCCAGTTTTCTGCGACATCAGTTGTGACCATTGCATTAGGTCAAGTTACCGAATTCTCCTGCGTCCGATGTGTTCCATCGGAATTAAAAACCTAAGAAGTACCGTTCGCAGTCTTTTGGGTTAGAGGTCAAACATGGCCTGTATGATATTCGTGTAGAAACTTGGATGGATTAGGCCCTATCTGATTGTGCACCGAATACCAGTGTAACCTCAGTGGAAAACCTCGACTTATCATGTTTGTAATAAAAGGAAGAGGGGATGTTGTGAATGTCATGTCTGCTCGTCATCTTTCTGCTCGTATTCTGAACGAAAACAGTTTTAGTTTAGCACGAGCTGGAATTCGATTCTTGGATAAAGACTTGTTAACATAGGTGTTAAGATTGTGAAATACCTTTGAGAAACAGTACAGCTCGTGGGGAATTGAAAAGAAATTTTGTGATGCAATATACTACACACGTATTCGTTGCCTAGGTCTAAACAATGCCTTCCATCGGTTCACAACCCTATTCCATCACTTTCGCAACCTTGCTCATAAGAAGCATGAATACGAGCAATTTTTTAATCTTTCACATGCTTTTGACTAATATCATGAGCCATCATGAAAAGTGAAGGTATACATTCTGTCTCTGCCAACGAAACAAAGCGCGTACTGGGTATTGGGCCACAGACCGGTTGTCAGCTTGAACAAGAAGCCAGAATAAGAAGAGCTGAGCTACAACGAAGTCTAGAAGGTCTGCAAATTCAAGGCTAAATTCTAGATTTCTCTCGGCCATGTTTAGTAATTTGCTCTATTTCGTTGCATGGCCGTTACGCAACCGGAAAGGGGTATGGGTTGGCGTAACCCACTCATTTACAAATTAAGTTTATGTTAACGTTAGACCTACCTGAATCCGAGCTGAGTCTCCCGTTCATGATATAGGCAGCACCTTCAGTTAAGTCTTCCATCAACATCAGCTTAATTTGCAAGTGAATGTTGTTCGCCAGTTGCATATAATTTGGTGTACAAGTAGGACATAAGGTTGACGAAAACTTGAGGAATGCGCCTACCTGATGAATCCCAAGAAGGGTGACATCGGTCGTGGGGACTATATGAGTAGTGCTTTCGGTCAAGAAAAAAGGCTTGGGTTTCTCTGCTCACTAACTTATAGCTTGAACTTCTACAAACTAGAAACTTGATACTCTCTCAAGCAGTATGTTACGTGGGATTTATAATCCAGCTTTGCCGATGATGAGAATTTGTGATTACACAGGTGCATGTTAAGTTGTTCAGACGTTTGCACCCCGCTCCCGTCGGTCACCTGCGCTAGGCTAACAAGCAGCGTAGTTAGATGTTAGAAAGCTAACAAGATTTCTGCGTATGAAGTAGGAGCTAGGCTGCTCCGTACTATAATGTTAGAGACTTATTCTAACTAAATTTTATGGGTATAGAGAACGATGGAAAAGCTCGGCTAACTAAGTCGAACTTTAGGATCTTATTGAAAGAATAATGAGTGCATAGTTGATGGAAAATAAGATTGAAAAGGAGCAACAACGTCAGGCACCAGGACGAATGTAAGATTCTGTGAATCAAAGATCATTCGAAAAACAGGGCTTTCGATGTGTATATGCCCTGTACTTCGGTTTCAATTAATGGTAGGTAGAACATACCAAGCCCTTATTTGTTCCCAATCTTAATTACACCCTTCCTAAGTGGGTATATTCTCGTATTGGGGCCAGTTCTAAGTCTTTCCAGCCACGAATTGTGGCTCTGTGTGAATCTGGCTTTTGGTTGATACATCGGGCAAACTGGATGTCTGAGCTGTTGTAATGTTGTTTGTACGCCTCCGTGGAATGGACGGATTTGTCGGCCAACAGTGACAGAACCAGTGGAGGCCTACCCGCATTTGGACAACCAAAGGCGGTTTGCGTGGAGCCAAGTGTGCCGCAGCCAACTGGCTGCAGTGGAGTTGAAATGGAGATGGCCATTCTTGACGGAAGATGGTTTTCATATTTGCTCACTGTTTACAGCAGTAACACAACAAAACAACAAATTATCCAGAATTTGAAACTGATGTGCACTATCATTGAAGTGTCACCCAAAGTTCAGAGCCTGGGGTAAAATTCACACTGATAAAGAGATTTCTTTTTTTCACGGAAAACAGGTTGGGTGTGACGTCTTCAGTTTTGGGCCCCCAATGGAAACTTCTCTCATATAGATGAACCGATTCAATCATGAGGCAATATTATATTGTTTTAGTCATCCAACTAAAATGAACTTCATTTTCCCAATTCCACGTTCAAGCCGCGGTGAAAGGTGACCCTGGAATTTGTCACTTATCCGAGTAAATGATTGTCCTGATTATTCCGAAATAAAAAATCTTGGCGACTGCTGTCAAAGCAACAAACGAAGTACACTTCACTGATAGTGTTGTGTGTGATTTGTCCTCCTAATCCAGCGTTGTGATCAACGGCGAAAATGTTCAGGACAGTCTTGATGGATGGTAGGAACGAAAGTAGCGAACGAGGCTTTTCTTCATTGACTGACTCTCTTGGCTAGCAAATCAGAAATTTATGTGCTACTCGTCACAACTCACCTGTACAACTGAAATTCACGAGCACATGTGTGCAAAAGAGGGAAGAGGGTACACGGTTAAACGAGTCACAAAGTCAAGTGGTTCACTCCACTGTCGGACAGTATCTGACTCTTTGGTACCCGTGTGTTCGTCTAATTGTACACCTGAGTTCTGTCGAGTGTCATGTATTTTTTGGTTTATTAGCGAAGAACTTTGTTCGTCACCTTCGTTCATATCAAGAATAACAGGGCCGGCTGTAGTCGCTTGAAACAATACAATATTCTCTCCCTTCCAAAGGTGCCTCAGTACTTACACTGCCTCCCTCTTACAAGACCGGGTGGTTGCGTACGGTCAAATTGTCAAACTTTTCCTGTTTCCGCTGTACGACTACCTCTCCAATATGGCCGAATTCGCTTGGTGATACTAGAATATGAGTGCCGAATAGAATTCAAGATAATGCAATCCATAAATGAATGCAGGCTTTCACTGATATGGAAGTTATCATCCGTAGTGCGTCAGATGTAGTTCCGGTCAGTCCGTGGACAAGCGTTCATTCGAGGGCTGCTTGACGCCTTTTGCTTATGGGTCAATCTGACAACTAATCACCTCAGATACTTACTCCATACAGACAAGTCTGTTTGGCAAGAACACTTGTAGGAGCAATACACTATTTATAAGATTGCTGAAAACTCTTAGATTGTCCACGACCGCTTTCGCCCTTCTTGCTTAAAAACATTGTAAACGAGAGATTCAACTGGGTTCCAGGTGAGTCTCCCGTCAAAACGAAATTAGTATGCATGTGAGTGTAGTTCGCTAGTTTCGTGCAACTTGGGTTCAAGTAGAACATAAAGTTGGATGCAGTCACACACGTGAAAAATTCAGACGGTATTAACCAACGACTCAGATGAGATTCAGTTGAAATTCTCATCTGTGATTTTCTGCAACCAAATGTACTGCACGAATACAACCTCTCCTTTCAACACCAGGCGAGAACATCCTGGCTTTTTCTGTGAGTGGTTTCTATTTGGCAAACTGCTGAGTGGATTGCTAGGATTTGTTCCACAGCACTGGTTTCGTTTGGACAATGGTCTGTCGTAATTCAGCTGCAAACACAATTCACATGATTCTGCTTAGAACGGTATTCTATTCAGGTGCCTCATACGTTCAGAGGTCACATTCACTTATGCCATCGAGCATTTCACCTTGATGGTGTACCTAAGACGACATCTTCACACCGTTCTGTCTACCAGATGAACGGATAAATGGCTATTACAATGGCCATTACGTTTCAACGTGTGAAACTTTCTGTCACTGCCGCGGAAATTTTCCTAACACAGGAGTACACCACATCAGCAGTTCCTTAACCAGTTAGGCCACAGTATGGACGTTTCCACGCCATTCCGTTTAACCTTTATCCCACTTCCCATGTTTCCTTTGTCTGTTACATGGGTTGACCTCATCCAACGATAGATTGAGCCGACCGTCTGTCATGCACGCAACGACATTTAGGCAGGCAGACTAAAGGGACTCCAAAAGTGCTTTTGTCAACACAGACCCGGACAACACTGACCCATGACCTGAAATAACCCAGAGCAACGAGTTCGTGAGATGCCGATGACGAGGCGACGGACAGAGTGAAGCCGTCAGATGTGGGCTGAGGGTAGAAAGGACATGGACGCATTCGAGCGAACGAGAGGTCACAAACACACACACTCATTGTGTCCGGTCGGTCTGCTACAGCAATAACAACAGCAGCCAGTCAGGTTTCGTTCAATGTGGGTCGAATAAAAGAAACAAAGGAACAGTCTCAACTTCAGGTCATGTCACGTCTTGGCGTGGCGTTGACTAATTCTGATTGTCGAGGAGCATACCGCCGAGATCGATCCGCACACCTTGAAGGATTCTGATCATGTTTGGACACAGCTGCACTCTTGGTGATTTGTGAAAATGTGTCTGCCCTTGTTGCTTTTACACAAAAAAACTTGGATGCTATTTCGTCCAGATTATTGTGTGACATTGACCTCACTGGCCTCAAGCTAAAGTACAGTCAAATTCGGATTCATTCGAAAGGACCAATGTACTGTCAAGTTTGACTAATGAGCGACGAACCGATGAAACGTGGTTGTCTTTTGTACACTCACATCCATAGTGACAATGCAAACGGTGTGGAGAAGAGCATGAAACAAGGTTGATTTGTTACGTAAACCGCGGGATTTTTGTATTTATGCTCTGAAAAAACTCTTCTGATGATAATTTTACGTATTCAGGTCAGCCATTATGCAGGCATTCCTTTCTACTGAGGTCCTATCTGGCTTACTTTTACTGGAATTCTATCCTGGGAATTGTTGACGAACGGCGACATAAGTTGTGTTTGTTCACACTTGGTCGATAATTTACGGTGATCTCTTCCTCACTGGCTGTCACCACCTGGGGCGATAGGGTGCTGAAATACCTCAACAACAGAGTGTTTGTTTGGGTAGGGAAAGCCATTCACAATACCTATTGCAAATGAGTGAGCGAACATCTGTCAAACTGTTACCTATGTACTCATTGGAAGAATTACGAAGTAGTTTATAAAAGTTTTGTGGGCGGAATGGCTGGGGGAACTACCACCGAATTGTCCCTCGACGAGCCTGCAGTAGGAGATTATGATACGATTCGGTTTTACCAATTTTTCACCTTTTGGCAATATTCTTGTAAATTCCGAATTCCTCAAACAGCTCTTCTCGCACAACCACGCGGAGGGTGGAAACGAGCCAGGGGATGTCATACAATGACTTGGCAGCGAAGTATGAAAGCCACTACCAATAAACTCAGCTGCGCTGGTCATTGCCGTCCCCTTGGATGGGGACCCCAAGACAGGACAATTCACTGGTTAGAGATTTTGTCAGACATGGTCCAGTCGCACCCTCAATGGCAATCGTGCTGTTACCTTCAATGCATAGCCCCCCTCCCAATCTCCCCAAATAAAAGTCCACTGACAACGGTGTGTTTACGCATCAATTACAGCAGCTACCGCTTACACTGCTCAGCCATCTACCCCACCTCCCCAAATCATCGGTGAACGAAACTGTAGCAGCTAGAACCGCTGTACGGCAAGTACGCGTTTTTTACAGCTGATGATGATGATAATCATGATAATAAAATTCTGTGTTTACTTTCGACTGTCCTGTCATCTGCTGACCGGAAATCACTTGGTTTCATCCCCGAATTGTGCAGGTACACTGAGAACAATCAGTGGCCCTCTACTTTCGTCGTGCAATCTGGGTGCAATCTGGGAGACACCCTTACAACAAGTTCCTCTTCTGATGCGAGCAGAACAGCTCCCACGTTTCAATTACTTTGAATACGTTTCAAAATCATATTTCCCAACTCCTCGCAATGTATCCCATAAGCCTCTCTGTTCTCTCCTATAGGTTGACTGATGTCCTTTTTCAAAACACTCAGTTGTCTTAACTCGTGGCTTTGAATATTGAGTTTCAAAGGTACTCTTATGCATTCATTGGAATTAATAAATGATGGGTGCTAGGTGTATTTCACCAATGCGGTTGTTTTTCACCTCTTTGGGCTCGTTGCCGCTCGATTATAACAAAATCGGGGACCTTGTATAGTAATCAATCACTTGCATTTCGACAACAGTTCTCATGGACTAAACAGAGCATTTACCTGTCTGTGATTGGCTAGTCCCAGAGATGCGCTGCATCAGTTGGTGGTTACCTTGAGGAAAGTTTTAAAAAAAGGGCACCAAAAATATGGCTCCTCTGACTATTACTTGAAGTGGGATCAGGCACGGGGCGATGGCTTAGGTGAGATTCTGTTGAGGGAGCGGAATTTCCTCAGGGGTACACATTGATAGATTAAGTGGAACTGAGAAATGGCCTTAGTGAGAATGGCCCATTTTGAGGAAGGTTTCTGAGTGGGCTGCATCTCAAAACCACCTTGTAGTTTTTCAGGGAGCTGAGTGCGATATTCTGGTTCACACAGGTGGACATGAGGATAGCAGATTTCAAACCTGACACTACAATCAGCCGGTCTATTCCACCGTTAATCTTTACCACAAAACGGACTGCCAGATTCGCTTGAAGTTGTCGGACACCTAACTGACACCTCGAATAATCCGGCACTTAAAGCGTGCCGTGAAAACTCCACGGCATTACCTTGATAACGTATGTCTAGTTATTACCAGTTACGCAGTTACATGAAGCTTGTTGCAACATATTGATGCGTGTTCGATATATACATTGTCTCACCAATTTGCTCGTGTTCAAGTTCAACATCCGATGTTTCTTTCAACTATCGGAATGGTGGATACCAAGACCATTGAAAGCAAACCTCAATAAATAATCCAGCGTAGATTCATATGCTCTTATTGATCGCTGCACTATGACCGCACTGCGAAGGTAACTGAATCCGCGCTGCGTGTCACTCGCCTTGTAGGTCACAAGCACGTGAGTCACACAACTGGGACACTCGGACCGCTAAGCTGGGCTACAAAAGTGCAACAGTTAGCGTTTCAGCTCTTTCGCTTTGGTAACAGAATACAATACAGTTTGCGACGGTGATCTAATTAATAGGAGACCACCGGAGAGTTAGGTATCCTTCCGACGCATATTTCCATCGTTCAAGAATTGTAGCACAACAGCCGATTACGGAGACCTAGTAAAATTGAATCAACTGTGTTCGAGCGCCCATTATAATCTCTACATAAAAGGTCTAAACTCTTGGCGAAATACACCTGTTGTTTATTGAATTTATGTTAACGGGAGAAAGATCCAATTAATGATAGTATTCAGTGGAGTCTTCCGTGAACACTAACTTAATTTGCGAATGAATGTATTGCGCGCAATATGGTATTCAGGTAGAACATATGGTTTATAGAACTCGGGGACTATGTTGACCTGATGGGCCTCAAGAAGGGCACAACTGATAGTGCGTTGTCGATTAGTTCTCAGCAACCTCATAAACAATGTTATGTCTCATCTCCAGTTCTCAGCCTGAAACGCAAGTAACGGGAATCAGTATCAAACTTTGTGATCGATATTAAAACTCGAGTTAATTTTCAATACTCTCACAAGAATGTAATACTATTGTAGGACGGTCCCGAAAATACGAGAGATCATATGGTTCACTAAGCAAGTATGTAAAAATGTGTCACGTAAACTACTTTTATACAGAAAAACCACGGAGGAATCAATTTTTTACTACTCCACCTAAGGTCACTGAAAAGTGACCCTTAAGAATATGCAGAACAGCCACACCAGATCCCGGCTAATTTGCACTGCATGACATGCACAGAAATGACAATTAGATTGATGTGAATATGAACTCTACAAATCCAATAACCATCTAAGTCTTATCAAATCTGCCCAGCAGGTTTCAAGCGTCCGTGACGCTACCTGAAAGGGTCGTCAGTCGATCGACACAACAACTGGGTCGTCAGTCGAGCCGTCGGGCAAACTAATCACACCGGTAAAGCGCGAACCGGTTCGCCTGTTCAGGTGCGTCTAGCGTACGCTGGCGGAGGAATGGTAACACGCTAATTTCATATGTCAGTTGTCCGGCACGACCAAGGGTATCCACTGTTGATGAGCTGCAACACGAGCGAGACTCGAGTGCATCCTTTGGTGTGGACTAACCGAGGTAATTGCTCCAGGAGGTGGACTGTTCAGACGAGGTTGATGTGAATGTGAATTAAAAGTCTCGTCGTACTACTGTTTCGGGGCACATCAAATAAGTCGCTGCATGCGTTGGACAATACGCTGGTCAGAGTTTTTAGTCACATATGACGTTTCCTTTTTATTTGCACTATGTATTAAACAGCGAAAGACGAACCAGTGAGAGAATACCTGGTCAACTCAAAACGATTCAAAACATTTCGTTGCCCACGTTCATTAGAAGTCCACAGCAACAACTGAATTTCTGGGTCCTATTTTCTACTCTGTCCACTTCACGCTACATAACGGTGCATAGACATCGTTTTTTCGCGGTTTCGGATTCACTGATTGTCCGAGGTTCCAAGGTGTTGGCACCGATGGATGTTCCACACTCATACACCGCGACGGGCTAGGTTGTGCAGCGTGTGGATTACCGTGTGTGAATCCGTCATCAAGGCTCTAACACAATTAAATCGTGACAGGAGTTTGCGGCGTTGTTGGTGGTTGTGCATGCCATGTATGCAATAAACTGCGGTTCTTACACCATCGTTCAACACATCGCTTACTAAATTGGAAGCACTCGAGTTGCTATGTTGAACTCACGAACTCTGATCTGAAAAGCCAAATGACATCAATAGCAAAAGCGTCGGCTCACCTGAGGCGAACACTATTGCAGCGTGCGACATTGGCGAGGGCTGCTTTGGGACAAAGACGGTGATGGCTGGTTAGCCCAATGGCAGGTATTTCTCTGCGGTGCACACGGTTCAAGTTGCAATTCGAAAATGCATCGCGATATCTACATCCGAACAGATTCATTTTGTAAAGGTTAAAACAAACTATCATTACTACTCACCTACTGCACAAAACTTCAGAATACCGGTGTCGTTGCAAGTCAGCTAATCAACAGATCCTTATCGAGGTTGAAGGGCCTACAAAGGTCCAGTCTTCGGGAAACGTCAGCCAGTTTAGTCTAGTTGAAGCTGGGATTAGAAAAGACAAATGTGTTTGGCATTTAAAGTTTGGAAGAAAACTGACTTCAGTCAGTGCGTTAAACCCACAAGTGAGGTACTCTCTGGTAAGCAGATGTTGCCTCTCTGAACTTGTACCTTGGTCGACCCAGCACATAACCCGGTCGGTTGTATCAGAACAAGAAGCAAATTAAGGTGGCAAATAAAAGTGGTTTTCATATGGGATTTGCATCATGTACTCGACCTCCCCTGTTGTTATAATAGACATTGGGTATGAGAAACTGTCCTTTAAAGGTACATCGGAAGCAAACTCAGCTGGATCTATCCGAATCTCTCGTTTATGGTATATATGGTTAGCGTTGTAGACCCAAAATCTAGAGTGCTAGAGCGGGTCGTTTGCGAACAAAAAAAGGTACATTGGTAACTGCATCACAAATGAGTCGAACCCAGACTTCACTCGTACAGTTTTCAATAGTTGGCCACAGATCGACTCGCTTTGGTTTATACGATGGCAGTTACGGAAGGTCACCACCACAGATACAATCTGACGTCTGCTAAGACCAGTCACTCGCAGGCCCGTGTGGGAACACCCAGATGGCTGAAGTCGACGGCATCCGATTCTGGTGGGCTGATGGCCTGAATCTCTGGAAGGCCACATCCGTATGGAGTACTGTGACCAACACTGGTCTGGTCTACATGGTGGTGCGCTCGGGTAGTCAGTTTAGGCAACATTACAGGGCCAACTCTCCTGTGTACCCAGTGAACCATAAAATGTTTTATAAATTTGCTTTACACCAGGACGTTTTAACGACAGGTCGGTTTTTGTCCAGTAGATCCAGGAAGACCCTTGCAAACACGGCCGAATTCTTCGCGGACTCAGCTAACTCTATCACCAGGTCCAACAGCTCCAGGAGGTACTTGTAACTTGAACGCTCCAGCCTTGCGGTTTATGGAATGTCTATCGTCGAACGGACGGGACTATCTTGCCTTATCCCCCACCATGCCTTCTATTCCAGAATTCTAGCCTTCCACTTCATAATATCTATGTTGGTAACACTCAAACATCCAACAATGATGCTCAGACAACCCCGCTTCTATCCACCAGAGTTCCGTTTCTATGTCTCCATCCGTCCACAGAGCAGTTACTTCGGGATGCTGTTTTCCAACATTTGACATGCATACCCCAACCATTGCAATCGGTTGCATGGGACTACTACCTCCATCTCATCACAGCTCTTCCTTGTCTGATAGTTCTTCAGTCCAGCGGACACACTATCCGTCTCAAAAATTGCGTGTCAAGTATCGGGGGTTATTCCTTCAGTCCTTCAGTGGCAAAGCTGAAGGCGGAAGACAAATACCTGGTCTCGAACCGCCATTTATGGCTTTCTACACTCGTTTCTCGAGTTTACCAGGGGCTATACTGACAGTGGCAACTCGAGATCTCAGGTAACTGACAGCGAACAAACCAACAGCCTGTGAGTATGGTGTAACAAAGGTCTGTACAGTGTTCGAGAAATCTCTTACAATCTTGATGGGCAGAAAGATGCTAGAGGTCCTCTCGGTGGAAACCGGTGCATGGGGACAGTCTTCTTCACACAAGCCAAGCTGTATCGCATATGTTGCAGTCTTCTCCTTTAATCACTGCAGTTGATGTGTGTGGGCGAAAAAACACGGTCATCCGTAAATACGGGAATACAAACTTCGGTCTGTTGGACGAATCCGTCCGCTCCGAATAGTCTGGATTCGGGCATAGGTTTATCAGCGCTATTGTGGAACTGTTACCAGTATCGTCCCTCACAAAATGGTCGTCAGAAAGAGGACAAAGAAGTCAACTGAAGGGTCACAGCTCAGTTCCTCGCCCTTGATGGTTTTAAACTTAACCGAAGCTGATCTACAGGTCTGCGTTTTTGCCATCGGTCCGTCATGTAGGCTTCGAATAAGGTCCAAAAACCTTGGCGGACAGCAATAAATAGGAGGTACCGTTCATACTTCACACCAGTTACCATTAACATTCGTAGAGTCCACCAAGAAAGCAGATAGAAGCTGAATATGTTCACGGGGCTGTTACTGAAGCTGCCATGCAACTAATATCAGCCTTATTTTGCTGGGACCATCACGGAAGATACACTGTTCGTCTGAGACTCTGGTTTTGATAATTTTTCAAGTCAAGTAATTGAGCAGAGCTCCTGTCAACAACCTATCCACACAACTCAACGGGCTGATGGCTCGGGAGTTGGCAAACAAGCCCTTGGTTCCCTTTCCTCTACACTGCGGCAAGACAAACTCCTCCTTGAGTTCCTGTACAAAGTTCTCTTTATGCCAGACGGTGTGGGCGAATTGAAAGAGTCAGGCCAACATTCTTGAGAGTTGTCTGCCACAACCGTGTCTTCTCCAAACTTTTTTGCTCCCTAACTGCATGTACGTTGTCGTATTTCTTTGCTAGTCCAAGTAAGGTTCAGTGACTGTTTCACTTTTCATTGAGGCAATATATATCCTGCAACCTAATCCATGCTCGAGGTTGTGTTCAGACGCCTGTTGAAGTTCTTGGACCAGACCTTCATTGTTTCTACAGTGGACAGCTGGCTCACGTCCCTATCAGCATCTTGACGCGTTTGAGATAGCCTAGTACATGGTCCATAAATAAATTTCGAAGAATCATAAATTTCCTTGTGCAACCACTGAACAGTAAATTCTTCAGTCTGTCAAATCTGTTTTCTCCACCGTTCGTTTTTGATACGGTTTGGCCACCGAGTCCCAAAAGTTCTAGTATTTTGTTTTCTTGTCTTGTTTCAGCAGAGGTTCTGTTCTTTTCGGTTCTTCTGCTGATTCCAATCCGATCACCGCATCCGAGGTGAAAATGTTTGACGTGTTTAAGCTCTGTTACTGTTTGTTGATTTTAGCTGTTTCAAGACGAGTAATTCTTTTTGACGTTTTTAAGCTCAGTACAATGGCTTTAGAGCAAGCATGAAACAGACAAAAACATAATGAAGGATATCCCCGAAGAGTTGTGTCATATTTCTCTGTATTTTCTGGATGGGTTGATGTTCATCAAAGTAGAGGCTAACTGAAGTTGGTAAGTCAAACTGGTTTTCGAATCTTTCGGTTGTGGAATGGGTATCTGGTACTGGTGGAAAAAAGACTGGGTAGCTCACAGCCTGAGCATTTGGTTGCCGTTACGTTCATGATCCATATCTCATAACCTTCGAGAAACTTCTGTCCATAGCGCAGTGAAGTCCTCTGACAACGGAAAGTTATCGCTTTTCGGTGTAAAACCTCTCCTTGTCTTTTCGAATGAGTACCCGAGCATATGCGCTGACTGAGTCGTTCTAAGGCTCAGTGAGGCAATGTATGGGCTGATTCCACTGGGCTCTGGAACAAATATTTTCTGAATTTGGTTAAGGAGTGCTAAACAGGCGTCATTTTCTTTTTATCTTTCGTGCTGATTCGCTGGCTCAAGAGAAGGTAGATCCTGAGCCAGTCTCATAATGATTTCGTTGACACGCGAGTCATGTTTTAATCAGGACTGCAATACCGACTCTGTATCTTTTGAGTCCCACTGCAATCAGAGCGGTACGTATTGCAGGACGGTCGGTCAGGGTATCCGTTTGATCCTGCCGTGTTTACTCTATGAGCTCACAGTTAGTGCTTGCTGGAAAAGCCTGATGGTTTCCGATGCACCTGTAAAGGGGAACATTTATTTTGGTATTTATAGCCCTTTTCAGGTGCTCGTCCTGGAGAGGAGAGGCGACTGCTCCTCTCTGAAAGATCGTGCCTGGGAACGGTCGCATTGAACCTTTGGTATTTCCATTAGTGTTTGGTCCGGTTCCGGGCACGGTCCATTATGAACTGGGGTGGGGTGGGGTCAAACCTTGAGCGAGGGGACAGTGATACGCATCGAGGAGACAATGGACTGTGCTGTTTCAGCTAGCAGGAAGGCCTGAACAATAAACGCCTCCTGTGCACCGAAAAACCAACCATTACGTATGAGTCCACGTGAACCAATTAACATTCATGGTTTCTCGATCAGCACACACCCTGAAGAGCTGAGCAGAGCTGAACGATGGATGAAAACCATCTGCCATCAGATTACTGAAGGCGGATCGACTTGAAAACTGTTGCCTGATAGCAACGGTTTTGGTGACAGAAAAGGAAAATAAGATAAGAGCAATAGATTTTTAGTAAGACATGTCTACTTTGGAGCTAGCTTGGAGGCACAGATGAGTAGCCGTCCAGTAAATGATTATTGTATGCATATTTGCGTCACTAGTCTGGTCCATCTTAGTCTTAGTCTCATGAGCTCATCCAAGAGATTTCAGATCTGAGTATGGAGGGCGTTATGGACTTGGATATGATACACATAACCAACCTGGTCCATACTGCAGAAGAGTAGATCTGATAACCATAACTATCGCAAAAGACCTCCTGGCCATTGGAATCAGGGACTTGGGACATAGGGTTCCCATGAATGTGGTACTAGTGCTTATCAGGACCATAAAAAGGACTGTCTACTACAAACCTCACTCTCACCTCTCTTTACCAGGCGTGCACAAATCAAATTCTTTAGGTAAACTTTAGAGACGAACCTTGACGAACCTCGGACATCAGACCAAGTCCGAAATTGACTGCTGGTCACACACACCTTACGCACAAGGTGTCACCTGCAAATCTGTCATCCAATGATATGGAAAAAAATGGATAGTGGAAACGTTAGGAGGTAGTAGGAAGATTCCGTGCTTATTCAGCAGCTAAGAGAGTTTGCACGGGTCGTATTGTCTGTGTGTGTGTGTGTGTGTGTGTGTGTGTGTAAAAGTTTTGATCTAAGCTTATGCGAAATGGCCCCCACCAAGTTTACGCAACTTGATTTCGATTATTTCGCATTCGAAAAAGCTTCTACTGACTGTCGAAATGACTCGCTTCACGACTTTGGCGAACGTGAACTTATCCCTGGACTGAAATATTGGGGGCAAAATATCTGGCTACCCTTAAACTAAACAGAGATGATGAGCAAAGTGACTTCACAGCAAATTCTTTCAAAAGATACCATATTGGCCTTGTCTTGTGGGACTTAACGGTATTTTATTTGGCTTTTAGTCTGAACTTTGACGAACTTTTCTCATATCCCATCAAACAAGCATCGGGTATCATATAGGGCGGGAACACTACCGCGGAGATGCACAGTTCTTGTCCGACCATACCTGCAGATCAATTTTCGTTTTGTTGAGCATCCTGGGTGTACATTATGGACGTGTATGTTGGTCGAACTGATATATCAGTAATGTGGTTGCATGCTACATACAGGCCCGAAGTGAGTTTAGTTATTAGTGGTCAAATGGTCCAGCTTTAAAGACAAAAGTAATTGAAGCGAAACTCAGGAGTGAAAAGTTCTATGATGAAGTTTGCATGCTAGTTCTGTTTTATGAACAAATACGCACTAAACCTTTTCTAGTTCGGACAGTCCTCACTTATGGAAATTAAATCTGTTGTGACTAGTTGACCTTCCTGAGACGAA
>SJOL01007233.1:1324963-1400497 GCA_004794785.1 Opisthorchis felineus
ATGAGCAAAGTGACTTCACAGCAAATTCTTTCAAAAGATACGATATTGGCCTTGTCTTGTGGGACTTAACGGTATTTTATTTGGCTTTTAGTCTGAACTTTGACGAACTTTTCTCATATCCCATCAAACAAGCATCGGGTATCATATAGGGCGGGAACACTACCGCGGAGATGCACAGTTCTTGTCCGACCATACCTGCAGATCAATTTTCGTTTTGTTGAGCATCCTGGGTGTACATTATGGACGTGTATGTTGGTCAAACTGATATATCAGTAATGTGGTTGCATGCTACATACAGGCCCGAAGTGAGTTTAGTTATTAGTGGTCAAATGGTCCAGCTTTAAAGACAAAAGTAATTGAAGCGAAACTCAGGAGTGAAAAGTTCTATGATGAAGTTTGCATGCTAGTTCTGTTTTATGAACAAATACGCACTAAACCTTTTCTAGTTCGGACAGTCCTCACTTATGGAAATTAAATCTGTTGTGACTAGTTGACCTTCCTGAGACGAAATGGACTGATCGGTTGCAGCCGTGATTAGTGTACGCCAGATAACCCGGAACAAGCCTTTTCTTTAAAATTTCACCAACTTTGACCTGCATTTTCAAGTAGTGGAGCGGATGGCGAATGACGACTAGAGACACCCACCGTACAAAGATGTTGTGTTCCTTCTTAGGAAGCAGTATGTTCGTGAAACCATATTTATTCTATTTTGTTCGAGGCAGAAGGATTCCCAAATATCACTGTGATAAGAACGCGCATAACTACAACACGTCTCTAAATGGGGACAGAGGACCCGTCACTGAGGTGTTTCATTGTACTGAAGTTAATATTCTTTCATCATCCTGACATTAGATCTTTTTATTTGCGGATGTCCTTATACATCGGTGACCAAGCTATGGTCTCCTATTGATGAATGCAACCGACTTTATTCCTTCCCTCAGAGCGATGAAGTAGTTCGCCTGAAGATGAGAATTTCGTACGTTAAACCTCTGTGCATCCATCCGAATTAAAATGATAAACTAGGTGAGACAGACTCTCTCTCTCCCCGACGTTGTCTCATTATCCATTTATACAGCTGCAGAATTTCACGGTAAACGGCTGTTTTAAGGAGCATTGTGTACACTAGGTCAACCGCTAGTTTGATGAAATACGTCCAGGATTATTACTAATTACCAGTCAGCTAAAGTCGTATTCGGTGATCCGGTATGTCTGTCCATATATTACTGGGGCAAATTTATACTCCGGTTACTCCTCGAGGCTGTATTCTCATTAAACCATAGTAAATGGGTGAATCGGAAAGATAAGTGCAGTCAAATGCATTGGAAAGTGGATCCTTCACGCGGCATTGATTTTAAGTGAAGAACAATGGCCAAGTTAACACCGTCACATCGAAAGGCAGGTATTTTCGGTCGAATGGAGTTTATGTCCTGGTGTTTTCGTTCACAGCAGTGAAATTCCGGGTACTGTCGATGGTGGGCTGGTATACGTCTCCGAGTTGACCTGTCATATCAAACTCCGCCTATGGACGCGCGCCAAATACTGAGCCGCATGCGTATCTGCCTTAGCTCTCTGTAACTTGTAAGTCCGAGGAAGTAAGATCGGAGGGTGAACACAAGGGGACAGACAGCTCTAGAGCTGTCAGACCTTGACTGCCAAATCAAGTGAATAAAACCGAACAGATGAACCCCATAGTGCATATAAAGGGGCATCTGGCTCCCCGCATAAATCGGGAGACGCATCCTGGACACATATATATAGGTAGTTAGTGTCAGACATTATTCCATATAACGAATATCACAGAATGTCACTTCTAGCACCGCTGCAGAATTGAGTGCTCCGGAATATCCAGGGCATTGAGGCGGGACGTCGTTGACACAGATGGTATCTAGGTCCAACAGCCTTCAAATCTCTGGTTCGAAGTTGTCTATCGTTGAGTTGGCGAACTCCAGTTCGTATCGTTTCCGTCCACGGAATCCTGATTTGTGCTTCCACTTCCAAGTTCACGAGATCCATGTCAGCAGCTTTTAGAAGCTTCTTCGGAATCCCGCTCCCACCCATTCGGCAAAGGTATCCCAGCCAGCTGAATACGAATGTGACCTCCATTCCATCAAAATGCACCCTTCAGAAGATCTCCGTGTCTGAAACTCTTTCGATCCAGTGAATACCAAGTGTCCGCGTTGGAGGATGCATATGAAATCTCAAATGTCAAAGGTTTTACCGGTACAGTCATTGTTTCAGTGCTTCACAAGATGACAGGCAGGACGTGCAGCCCGATCTTCATTTGCAGGCTCCCGCTCCTCCGCACACATTCCTCGAGTTTACCAAAAGCCACACCATTCTTGGCAACACTAGATCTCAGCTCAAGGTCGGTGGTCAAGTCAGAAGACTGTGCTCCCGGGGTAGTAGAAGTCTATGCAGTAGACCGCAAACTCTGTCGCCGTTTTGTTACGCGAAACTGTGTGGGGAACTAAACAAGAACCAAGTCAAGAAATATATATTGATTTGATTACCAACAGGCGGACGTAGTTTAGGACTGAACTTCTGGATCACCGCCCTCTGAATGTTCTGCTAAGTTGCCAAGGTTGTCATCAAAGAGCCTTCTACCCTTATTTTTTGGACTACCTATTGCTTGCACCATGGCTAAGAGACTGAAAACTATGGGCAAATCCCACCGTGTTTATAACAAGCTTATTCAGTATCACGGAGCTCACTGGTGGACGCTGATAATTTAGACTGACAAAACCGACAGCCGCAGTGTTCAGCAGTTTTGGAGCAGTTTTTTTGAGAAAAGCAACAAACTGTGTGTTAAGGTGCCTCAGCCATCCAAGAGTGCTTATATTGTAAAGGAATCTCGCAAATGCTCACGTCTGCGAAATCACGTGGTTGTCAGATCATCAAACGCGAATAAACACCAGAGGCTCATGCTGGCATAATTACTTAGCCTATGACGGGGAACAACTGGGTTTAATGTTATTCCACTTAAACGTTGGTGTAATATACGGTCACGAAATTTGTACCGAGGAATTTTCCTAAAATTTTTGTATAGCTTGTCCAATGCATGCTTAATGAATGTCTATTGTATGTGAATAAATTAACGAGATTTTTCATGCTCAGGCGAACTGACTGACCAACAAAAATACTTCAAACAGCCATAGGGTGAATTATATCCCAAGTCAAATAAAGTTTAATGCAAGGTTCTTGTAAATTAAGTTACTCCGATTGTGTTGGGGTTGTTTACTTTTTGAACTTCATATTCCGATGGACTGATTAGTTAGTGGCTAGGTGGCAAATGTTTCAAGTGTTTATCTGCTATGGAAGTAGTCCAAACGTGAAATTTGCGTATGTGCGAGGACCATAGTTTAAGTCAGCCTAATCAAGGGACTGCTGCGTTCATTTCAGCAGGACAGGGCATTCCGAGGACGGCGCCCAAAGAGTACACTTCTTACTACATGCTATACTCTAAGCATCTCGCAAAAAATCCTTCTGCTGTTGGCATCCAGATTAATGAATGGAACTGTCTTCATTTAGGATTCCGTCGGTGAGTTGCTGCGAAGCGTAGATCTCGATGGTTTTGACTTTGGTGCCTGTCTATGTGATTGGTCTAGAATCAAAGTTTGAGATGCTTGAAGTTAATACCCATGAATCGCAGCCAAGTGTAGTGGCCAAAGGATCCGCTTGAAACCGAGGCAATATGATATTTTAGCGCCTGTTGTCCTGCGAGTAGTCGAAAAAACAATGGGGGGAATCTTTGGTTTCATAGCGTTGTCGAAACTGTGTGATTCATATGAGTACCACAGCAAACTGGTGTCGAATCCAGGCTGAACGTGCCCCGACTCACGCATAAAGCACAAAGCACGTGTGTGCGTCTGAGTCGACATACAGCGCGCGCGGGCAGCCGCCTGTCTGGCGAAGCCTCCCAAGTCGAGTGACCGCGCAACCTGACTGGCTGTGCGTTCATTGCGCTTCCGCACTGGTCACGCCCCTTCAAGTAAGATGCATTGACATTGGCCTTGTCTGCTTGTGGTTGCTACAACAAATAGGAGTCGGAGTTCAGGCCGTCGATCTTTAGCTTACCACCTCCGTGCGGTGCATATCGCTGCGACATACCTGTCTGGGTCTCGCTCACAACCGCTCCATACCACGAACGCACGTCTCTCTCTATTGCGCTCTGTCGGGTGCGCACGTGCATTCTTGTGCGTATGTGTGCGCGCGCACGCCGGTGCGTTCGAAGCCGCTCAGCCTGTCACCCAAACCTGACCTACGCCTGAGGCAGTCAATCTGACTGACCTGCCGCGCAGTGTGCGGCTAACCCCGTCGGCCGTTGGATTACCGTACATAATTCCTCGAACAGTCAGTGCTCGTTGTGGCCACTAATATCCAGCCTCTATCATTCACCCAGTGTGATATAGTTTTTAATTGGAATTTTATTCTCCACATTCAAGGTCGTCTGGCTGGACTGCAAACCGGTTGGTAAGTGTGGATATATTCACAATCCGCCTTCAACATAGTCTATCTCTGTTGGCACCGTAGACCAGGAAAGTCGCGTCGTCACTGTAGCTGTTATTTTTTATCAGGCCATTGCGAGACTAATATGACAGCAAGAGGGCTTTCCTTATCTGTTCGTCCAATTTGACTGGTTTATGGTTCGTTGCCCTAGGTACCAGCGTCGCGTACTGTCATGCTCTATCCTCTTTGGAAAACTGTCTGTATTTGATGAGGGACAGACAGGCTCAACCCTACGTATGTTTGGCCGTCTAAATGTTCCTAGGCCGCTTTTTTGGCTTGCTATTTGGTTGTTCCCACTAGTCTTAGCTGTTGTCCACATATCCTATTTCGAAGTGCCCCATCTTTACCGCGCTTTATCCCGAAATCATCCCAGTTCACGCCGACTGAGTTGCTGCATGCGGCTCAGTGCGATTGGTCTTAACTTTTGCTTGTCCGTTGTGGCAGTTAGCGGGACTCTCTGTTGCAACGTTTGCATCTTGAACACTTGCTTGAAACAGTGGACACTGATCCAGACAGATCACGCGGGTAACCCGATGGTAGGTCTGGATAGAATTCCGTGCTAGTAACTGTGCCGCCTTAGACCTACCGGAATGGGCGAGCTGCAAACCAGAAATGATCTGGAACCTGTGGAAGCCCTCCAATGTTTGAGCAAATGCCGTCCAAAATTCATTCCTCGGAGCATGGACAGCCGGCTTTTTCGTGCACTCCCGGAGAAGATTGGATGCTGCTATTAATAACCCTACAGAAAAGAAATAAAAGGGAAGTACGGAGTATGACAGTACGCCGTTAGAATATGGCTCTTAGCCCGTCTTAATAAAGCGACTGTTCAGCGCATGTTACATTGCTATACCTGTTCGTAAAACTGTCAGCAACCCTAGGGGCTTGGGTTGACGAATCAGGTAAAGCTCGTAGGTTTGGTTGCTGTAACTCCCCGGAGGACAATGTAGTGCTACTGTATTAGCCCTTAGATTAGTTGAATATTATTCGGAAGCTACTCGAGGCTCATGGGCGGTGCGCTGCTAGTGCTTGCTGTAGAACCTTTTCGGTGCCTAGCTGCCGTGCCAACGGAAGGAGGCACGAGAGCTGGGATATTGCCAGGTCGGCCAAGCCTAGACGGAGGTTGGGTTTGAACCAAGGAGAGGAAACAGTTGCACTTGTCTTCCCATCTGTTGCTGCTACTAAGCCAGACCCTATGATATATACGACACTTATGCAGTCAATTGTTACAGACGCCCTGAGTAGAATTGCTACACACTCAACATGTATCTGAGTTTCGGAACTCATTTTCCGCTTCTCGTGATATCTGTGACATATTAGGTCACAGAATTACGCAGATGAGCTGCGGTCACCAAGTCTTACTGTCCACCTACTACTCAATTGTAGAAGCACGAGAGATGAGGTACTACTGGCCCCCCAAAGGATCGAGAAGTCGAGATTGGACGCTAACCATGGTTAGGAGTTCGCACCTTAGCTGCACTGTCTTAAGCTGGATGCTGCAATTGCTCCCAGGATTCAGCAGACTGACCCAAGATATGGTAATGAACTACTACCCCGGTGACGCTGACCTGGAAGCGACTTATGCCTTATAGGAGAGCCATTTTTCCTGGGTTTTCCCCGGCGAACTTCCGGCTAGTAACATATCTTTGGAGAATCCTCTTTGGGGTGATCACTGTGCACACATGAAGAAATTATGAAGTACCGTTTCTTCAATCTAAACTTCGAATGCTGTACTATGAGGAGTATGTATGCTGATCTGTCGAGATCATTGAGGCCCATTAAGTCAACATCTAGTGGTCCCTCTACAGGAAGTCCACCGGAGTTCGAACGCCCTTTACGTAGAGTTAGCCCGAATCCCCGCATGTTCTCAGGCTTTGTGCTATCTCGTAATTTCAAGAGAATGTTATAATATTCCGACGAAAGTGACCTGCTGACGTATTCAGTACATCCGATGCTGACCGCTTTGGATCTTCCTAGGGTTTGCGAAACCTTTGGTTCTGATCTAAACCGAACTTCAGTTTTTTTGAAGAGCCGTATAGAATGTTTTTTAGGTTTTCGAGCACATCATGGAGTACTCGTTCAATCCCAACTGCTCCTAGTGCGCATTCCAACAGTTTTAAATGTGGAACTAGGACCGTCTTGGAGACCTGTTAACATTGTTGTTACATCATTAAAGTAGTCTGAGCGTTCGGACTTGTCCTTCATCTCTATCTGGATATCCGTTCGCCAAAAAAGTGTACGGACTGGCTGTTCTTAATGATTCACTTCTCCAGCGGTCAACGTGTATTGGACGTCGGGAGTCTCAGATGCTGAATCCGAGTTGGTTTGTACGGCAGCCAACTGGGTTTCCAACCAGACTTGACAGGCTGTTTGTTATTTTTGACGTGATACGCTTGAACTCCATCCTGATCTGAGACATGGGATTCGTACAGTTTGTCCTCACACCCATTTGAGTAATATCCCTTCCCCTTTGGTGTGGACTGACCGAATGGTAAAAGCACTGTTCCGACAACCACAATTTTATTCCAGCTTAGAAGTGACATTATGAAACGTGGATGGGATCTAACCGACTTTGAGCACAACGACCGAAATTTTGTTGATTGAGATATACGCTTCAGTTCTTTCATTGTTCACGAGAACGCCTATTCGCCGAAAATGCATTCATGTCCTACTACGGCAGCCGCTATATCCTCAAGCTGGGCTAGATTTTTGCCGGATTGTTCAGTAGATAGGTCATCTGCCAAGTTAAATTCAGAATTATTCCCCTCTCGTACAGGAAATTTCCTGTACAAGGAATTCGGTCTCCTCGAACAAGACTAAGTCTGAAATGCTTACATCACTGCTTCCGAGTTAGTTGGCTTCATGCTTCGTTCATTTTTACCGAATTTATCGAATCGAATTGAGCTCGAACGTTCGCACCCATAATCTTGCTTGATTTGACCAGTTTGATCTCCTACGACTTTGCTGACCGCGTCTTCGTACTCCTCGTTACATTATTTGGGTTCATATCCGTAATCTGTAGCTTAAGCTGGTGGGTTTGTACATTATTACCTTCTATAGCATCGTTTATTTTACGAAGATACTCCTAAATCTTTGGACACTCCGTGGATTCCTTCGTTGCCGCTGTCATTCACATTCCATACTGTGCTCCACGGCCACTGTCTGATGTTCCATCCTTTGCGAACTGGTTATCGCTTCGTACCAGTCATCTGGTTAACGCAGAGGATGTAGTTGAGTAGAGGTCACCAAAACAAATTACGTTTGAAGCTGGAGTTGCTTCACGTGGAGATGGCACTTAAATAGCGTAATTTCAACGATTGACATATAGCCTGCGGCAAATTCATGACAGTACGTTTGTTGCTCGCCAGGACTCGACTAGTAGTGGACGGGATAGAATGTTTTTTGTTGGTGGGTGACACGTACCATCAGGAACGAAACCAAGAACCTACATACGCGTATTTTGAAGGGACTAACGTAAAACCAACAAAAGGTGGGAAATGCGTACAACCAAAACATAGTATTACTTTAAAGTACCGTCCAATTGGGAGAGTTTCCAGTGATGACTTCTGGTCAGTTAATCTGCTGCATTTGGTTTTCGGGTGACTTTCAGGTTTTACACCAGCCACTAACCCAATTTTGCGGTCATAGAGTTTTGAAGATTTCTGGAGTTAGTGTACTACAGTTCGCCGACTGGCATGAGATGAAGATCAACTTAGCCAGTCCAATAAATTCACATAACAGGACGGAAGCCAACCCTTGTTGGACGGGTAAATTGGAACCGCCGCTCTCTCTTCTTGGAACGTGACAACAAACACTGGCCTCGTGCGCTATTTTCTCTATCTAGGGACCGTCTTTGTAATAACCCTCTTTCTAATAGAGTCGCGTGTTTGTGCGCAGCACTCGCAAGTGTCTGGCGACGAGTGACGAGTGTCCCTTCACACTTAGGTCAGCCTTCCAATACGACCGAATTCGCTTCGATTTTTGGATGCCGTACCAAGAGGAGAGTACTGTGTCTGGATGAGTACACCAGAACTCTAGACATCGACCAACATCGCTAACTGGTTCATTGTGTAGTTGAAATGACTTTGAAACCATCTGAAGTACGTGAAACGTAAATCAGTGCTCGACATCAGTTGAGACACGTGACGCGTTCTGAAAACCCGGAAGGTCTCATCAGTTTTTGAGTCGGAAAATAAAGTCTAGTAGCTTAGATACCCCGGTTCATTTCCGTTTGTTTTGAAACAGATGTCTTGTCAACTGTAGTCAGCAAAAGAGCCGTCTCATTACTCATACTACCACTAATGGTCCTTCAGCTGTAACATTCGCCAAATGGAATCGTTTGCTGGCATAAAATGAGTTTGAGGAACCACCGGTCATTGTCAACCAGACAATAAAAGAACAGCCAAGTGTTTGTAGAAGTTTCACCATTGAAAACTCTCTCGCCTGAACGGTGGTCGAGGTGATTTCACAATTAACTCACGTCTATTTTTCACCTTTTGTTAATTCTATGTCGACTCCCCTCAGATCTTCCTGCACATGTTACGTTCCATTTCTAATGGTGTCCATGACATGCTGACCACAAACTGCTCTGTTCCATCTATTGGTGGCCGAGTTGTGATGGCTTAGTGGTTAGAGCGCGAATTTACTGACCGGAAGCTCCGTGGTTCGAACCCGACCTCTGCCTGTCGACTTCCCCTGTCTAGGCTTGGGCGACCTGGCAGTATCCCAACCCTCGTGCTTCCTTCGGGTGGCATGGCAGCTAGGCACCGAAAGGTTGTTATAGCTGAACGACCGACTGTGACGAAAGACAAATGGTATCTTCATTTCATCGCGGGTTGTAATTCGCTCGAGTTTTGAAACCAGATAAAACTAATCCATTTACGGGTGCCCTCTTCATTCGGTGCTTGTTACTGAGATACAAACTACCAGATTCATTGGGATTGCTGTTATTGGGATCTGGCCGGTTGAAACTGACGTTGCTTCGATGTACTCAGGCGAATTCTGCGAACAACACCATTCACAGCATTCACAAGTGGATTTTCGGTCGTAATTCCTTTCCAAGGTGGGTTCAGTAGTAAAATACTGTGACCTATCAGAATCGTTCTCCCGTGCTAGGATTCCTCCCTAAAGAAGGTTTGGTCTTCGACTTACACACTCATCTCCATACCGATCCGGTCTTGACGGGAGACTCATCTGGAACCCAGCTGAATCTCGCCTTTTATGATGTTCTTAATGGGGGCGAGATGGATCAGTGGTTAGAGCGCGAGTTTACTGACCGGAAGGTCCGTGGTTCGAATCCGACCTCTGCCTCTCGAGTTCCCCTGTCTAGGCTTGGGCAACCTGGCAGTATCCCAGCCCTCTTGCCTCCTTCGAGTGGCATGGCAGTTAGGCACCGAAAAGGCGCTACAGCTGAATGATTTTTTTAAATGTTCCTAATCAACTGAATGTGCACCAACCCCCCATGTTTCAGTCTGCGATATTCGAGAGTCGAAGATATTTCAGTAACATTGTGAGTAGTGCATCACGTCTGCAAAATGTATTGCGATATCTCGAATATCGTACCACTTGAAGCCTAAGGCCGTATGGTGCAGTACATTCAGTTGATTAAGTACATCATAAAAAGCGGGGGATTCAGCGGGGTTCCAAGTGAGTCTAAACCAAATTGGCATGCAGATGACTGTATAATTAGCAATTTGGATTCAATTAGGATATAAGGTCGACGACAACTCGGGTACTGTGCCTGCCCGATGAGCCCAAAAAAAAACGAAACCGGTCGTGGGCTGTCGAAGAGTTTTGAGCAACGTTATGGGTAGTCTATACGTCCATGCTAACAAGGTACTCGGTGTTCTTCAGTAATCGATCATTTCTAAACTGAACCAAAACGGACATTGTAGCAGTGATTGCCCTTGTTCCGGTTGTGATGATCCCCTTAATATGACTGTTGCTTTTTTTCGAAGCGTCATAGCCGTCATTTGCAAGCTATACAGGTGGATTTGTACGAATGAACATATTCCATCGCTGTGGTTGTCAGCGCATTAAACACTTGTCACTAAAACAACCGTCTCGTTTGATGTTTGAGATAGCTCAGTGGTTGAAGTGCGATCTGATTGATGGGAAGGTCCGTGGTTCGAACCCAACCTCGGGACATTGACTGCTCCTGTCTAGGCTTGGGCAACCTGGTAGTATATCAACCTTCGGGCTCTCATCGGGTGGCATGGTAGTCATGCACCGAAAGTGCTTTATAGGTACACGATCAGTAATATCACTTTTTCCTCTAACGTGCGTTGCGCGGTTGGACAGACCGCGGTTCTTCGGTTGGCACTAACATCCGAATAACGTCTCCGCGTTCTTCCCGAGAATGCAACATGCGACAATGCAACTCGGTTTTGGACGAAATCCCCTGTCACTCGGTACTGGCTTGGTGCGACCTGGTAAACTAGTTATATTCTTCATTTTGTTGTTGGCCCTGTGGTCGTTTTCGTGGTCCGTTGAACAAAGTTGTTCCGGTGTTCTCAGATGGTATTGGTCATGCTTGAGCAGTCTGGGTGACCAAACAACCCACGGCAAGCACCATCCGCAAAGCAGATTATGATTTCGATCGTTCTTCCACGAATGTTCTTTATGGACAGGATTCATTGGTAAAAAATCAGACCAAGGGAAACCGCTCTGCCTTGTGAATATTTTAGCCTAGAGAGGAATCACTGCACTTGTCTTTCAAGGCCATGTGACACTACCAGACAAAATGTACTTTTCCATCGGAAGGCCTGTGAAGCAGTGACGTTCATTCATCACATGTTCCCTATCCAATGGCATAACATGGTGTTGAAATATTGGTTTTGAAAAATAGTGGCTTGTGGCAACATCTGGTGAGAAATGAACGATAGAAGAATACTTATGTGGTTGGTTATTGGTATGCGAGAAGCGGGGCAATCTATGGACAAAATGTATTCGCATCTGGTGATACCAGGCCGGACGGTTAGTGGGTAGTTACGAAGGCTTGATAGTGTGTGCGATCACTGAAGGCAAACAAAGAGCGGAAGACCTAGAGTAGACAAGACTCTAGACTGCAACACTCAATGCCAATCGGCATAACTTATCAGCAGATTTGTTGAGGACTTGTGGCACCCCAGTTGGGTTCACTTCAGTATCTGGGTGCTCAACGGACAATGCTTTCATGCCCGAGAGTACAAACCGTCATTTTTGCCTCCTGTCCATTTGCTGCGTTGCTGCAATGTAACAACAAGAAAGATCCCAATGACTTCGCCTGAGGGATCGATTGAGGCATATGATGGACGTACCTTCATATGCCCTAGGGACCGAAGCCTAAAGGTACCGGTTGTCTGGTGTTCCCCGTTGCAGCCGACCTTCAGGGATCGAAATTCACATATAAATTTGCGACATGCTTTACAGCGCATAGCAGTGGTTTGTAGGACTGTCTCCATTTATGTCGATTAGATGTTGGGGAGAATGGTACGCCCATACTTTATAAAATCACTTTTTGGCATCTGCTGTAGCCCGATCTCGCCAGACGACGCGTATCGTTAAATCGCGGCTCTTGGAGTGTTTTAAACTAGACCAATCGATACTCTAATAGATCAGGTGACTGCTTTCCCGTGATGTTGCCTGACTGCACTTTTCCTTTTATCATATCGTTTATTTTTGAAGAGCATGTTCACAGACATAAAAAGTAAATGCAAGCGATGAATGTGAAAGTGTTACAGGAGAATATGAGGTAAAAGAGAGAAATGTCTCTTTCGAAGTCAGACCACCAACAGTTCCAGTCAGATAAGATGAATCCCAACGTATGTAAGAATTTTGGTATGGAAACACGCGTGTAAAGATCAACAGCCGAAGAAAGGACAAACAATGCTGAATGCTCTTCAAGGTGCGGTAAGCGCTAGCACCCATATCGCAACAAGACACGATATGATACGATATGAGACAAACTGCAGTGAATGTGAAAGTCGCATTCACTGGGCATCTGAGCAAGCATCCGCGCTGAGTTTGAAAAGCTGTATCTTTTTTATCTTAAGACTTCCCCCTATTTTTCCAAAGCATCTTGCTACTCGCCTTAACGTGTGCTGAAAGGGATCTAACCTTGTGTGGGGAGAGGTTGCTATAATTTGTGTTTCACGCCATGTTTGGGTATCATTTGGGTTGAGTTGAGTTCACATCTAGACATCTTCATGTTCCTGCCGAGAAATGTTTTGAATAATACTGGGAGATCGTACAATGAATAAAAGTGCGAAAATTCCTACTAGTTTCACTGCCAAACTGAATCAATAGGCTTGGAGTACTGCAGATTAGTATCGAACGTTGCGTTTCTTAGATCTTGAACTCTTATGTCCTTCATGATCACCTTTTCACTGTAATCTGCTTGGCTATAGATCGACAACCTATCCTGATATTTCAACGCATAAACACGATTTTTAAGTAGGTTTACTTGCTACCCGAAAGTCCACAGCGTATCGTACCAGTTTCATCTTGCCGTGCTTATCATGTTGCTCGGTGGCACTAATTGACCATTAAGCTGTTGGAGAGAGTATTTTGACAGTTTTGAAATGTAATTGGTTGAGAAGTGTGATAATGATAGGATGTGTCGGAAGCATACGTCAGCAGTACGCCTCTGTTGTGCATCCCCTGGATTGAGAAGTACGCTGTCTACGTTTGCAAAGTCCCCACAACTTTGAAAGTGGCTGTACCGTTGTGGATAATCCATTCGTGTGTAAGTTTAGGCGCTCATCTTTTGGGTTTATAGCATGTAGTCGTGTACTTGAGCGCTTTGTTGAGGGCCTGCTGCGAATTTGTGCCTCCAAATAACCTCTAGTTCGAGCTCAACGCATATTTCTGTGTACACCGGACATGTGCATTATTTTCATCAATAGTACAGAGTTTCGGCAGTTTATCGGGAACCATGGAAGCTAGTAAGGAGTATTGTAATACTTATGGAAATGGACCGGACTGTCTGATGAGGAGGGCTGCAATAAGAGACAGTTAGACCTGACACGAGGCGAAAACACGGACGCTTAGAAACAAGACGATGAATCAATTCACTCAGGCTCTATCCTCATCCTCAGTAGCTTCCTCTTTTCCGACAATTTCCTTTCCACCTTCGTTAGACGCATCACCCATGAGGTAATCTAGGTTACCGCAGAAAGTAAGTTTGAAATTAGGACGCCCAAGTTATCTGGTTGCAGTTCAGAAGGCCAAAATAGCTTACGGAACTGTCTTATTTGCGCTCTGTGAAATGTCGCAGTATCGTGCTTTGAGGCAGCAAACCTGTTCTTCATAAATGTTTACTATGGGTGGACTGAATGAGAATAAATCTTGTCTGTGACATTTCGGAAAGAGTTCTATCACCGCGTATGAGGACAGCGATATAACAGTTTTGGGTACGACAGAAATGAACAGTATCAATAGATGAACCGAACGGGTCCCTTGGACCCTGCGCTCAGTGACACAATGGGACAATAGTGTTCTCAAGTAGAACAGCCACTTCTGCTAGGGTGTGCAAATGACATGCAGCTGACAAATGAGGATTAAGCGGTTGTCTCATTCAGACTCCAGTTACACATACACACACACACAAAATGTGCACATGACTGTAAACGCTTTGCCACAGGGCTCTGTTCACGATAGATGTTGACAAGTTAACGTTCACCTCTGTGCCGTTCGACATATTTCGGAATTCCATAGGGACACGATATCCAACAACAGTCTGTTGAAAATCAGATCCTTGGGGTGCTTTACATAAATTGATCCAAATTTACCAGGTAGCCTGAAGGTGAACAGCAATCGGTTACTTGACCTTAACGATTAACCGTCGTAGTTGTCCTTGTTACTCGACCATGGCTATTTGATGGTGAAGGCCACACCGATATCCGGGATTCTGCATATCACAATCAGCCAAGGGTTATCCGTCTTTTCGTCTGAAGAAAATGGATGCTTCTCTTCGGAAGTATAGCAATCGTGAGTTTAACGGGAATTGGTGTATGTGAGGATTAGGGTACTGCTTGGTGTGCCTAATAGATTTCGATAAAGACAATGTAGTGGTGTGGGTAGATTATCGTCGAAATGAGATGATCGGAGTAAAAAGTTCGGAGGAACACTACTTGCTACTTAACGAATGCGTCTCTGGCATATATATATATATATATATATATATATATATATGAGTTATGGATAAAGTCCATTTGTTCATCGTATAGCTTTCAGTTGAAAGTGAAGCGTTGAGAGCAAATTATATTGGTCTTGTAACTGACCCCATCATCCCACAAGTACCTTCGGAAGTTTTTGCGCAGAAAATATCAGTGGTTGCTCACACCAAGTCTCTTCCATGATATCAGAAGTTGACCGTTTCTCCTTGACCTTGTTTTCAAAACTTTCAAGCTTTTGGTGTCACATTTTTTAAATCTGAGTTTCTGTGTGATAATTTGCATACCTATCAGTCAGCTGTTTAATATTCACTCTATACTGCACAAATAGGATAGAGAGAGAACAGTTGGTGTATCACTGAAACTGCGATTTCAACATTCGACTGTTATCTACTGTTTTCAACTTATTCGACGGATTTTTCCATAGTGTTTTGGGCGATTAGTTTTAGGCGCGAAGTTATTTGGAGATTTTTCTGAACTTCCGTCCGTTCCCGCCTAATCGGAGGAGAACAACGGCACCAAAGTACATGCCATACGTATATGTTGAATAGGATACGTATTCCGTGCATAAACAGTTACTGATTTCCACACTTAACTATTTCAGACATCCGTGCAAACCCACAAGCAAGGTTAGACCAAACACCTTCCTGCCACTTTCGACGTCATTCTGAACACGTAGATGTGGACCATTGTGCCAATAAATCGACGCCCTATTTTTTGAATTCTCACGAATCACCACAGATTGCAAAGCGTATGGCCGCTTCCCAAACCAGCGTTGATCCAGTTGCTGCTGCCGTATCCAGTTGGTCACAAACCTTATCAACAAACCAGGTTAATACCTCCACCCAACTCAACGTGACGAACACGAACGCGAACTCGAACAATTTTGTAAACACTGTCTCTCTTACTCCTTTAAGTGCTTTCGATCCAAACAGTAGAACGGGTGGTGTGATTACGAACGTACTTTTCTCACAAGCATGCCTGATGCCAAAACTGGAGGCCGAGAGCAATATCGGTTCTTTTCTGACCCAATCGTCGGGACCTGCCATACTACAACCACACACCGTCCCTATTCTAGACGCGGCTCAAACGTTACAGACCGTGTCAAACCAAGGCCTGAGCAACCTCTTGAGCAATCTTGCATCAAATCTATCTGCTGCCACAACACCAGCCATTCCTGTTGGCAAGACCTCTAACGCTCAACTGTTACAACTTCTGCGCAGTGTCGGGTCATTGCCGGCAAATTCTGGACCTGCACCTGTCTCTTCCACCGCAAACGAGTTGACCTTAACGTCGGTTGTTTCACATAATGTACACACAGACGGTACTGGTTCTACTCTGCGGAGCCCTACAGCTGTCAACCCAGCGAATGACCGAAATCCAACCTCTGGCACTCTGGCAACCGATGTTTCTGTGGCAAATAATTTACCTTCTGGTGGAAACACCGTGTCTGCGACTGTCCAAGATTTGACCACATTGCTTGCCCAGTCGGGATCGAATGTGAACGATTTCCTGTACTGTTTACTTCAGTCTGCTTTACTCAATCACGTGGTGAGTTCGAGAAGCTTGCTGTGTAGTCTCTGTAGTTCCAAAATTTTTCTGGTGCGAAAATTTAGTAGTTGAGTCGTATACTTTATCCTTTGGATGGGTCATCACGCTTAGCGTGCGAATCAAACTAAACTAAAGAGTTGTGCTTCATTTCGTGTTATGATTTCGTAATTTTTGTAAATCGTGAAAATCAAATTCATGCGAGTTTCGCCGTTCAATCATCATTTCGAAATAGTTGGAGTAACGACACGAAAACATAGTTTAGAATAGCCCTCATCTCCGTTTCCCACTTTCATATAGTATTTTCTCTCCGGAGTGACCACCTCATGGTACTAACTAAAAGCAGTACTTTTTGGGGATGTAGTTTACTGTTGAAACACACTTGAAGGATCTGACGAAAAAGGACATCTTCTAAGGGATGACTCTCTTGTAAGCGGACTCTCAGGGATGGGGACAGCCGTAGAGTATCCATACAAGGACCTCACTAGTCGGAATATTTTTTAGCGTATGATGTCTTCAAAAGAGTTTAGTTAGCTGCTGTTCATCTTCTTTATTATTTGTTCCCAGAGAAATCTGGATGTTTACAGTCTGCGAGGAACCAGCTTCCTCGGTTTCAATCCAAACTAGGCAGCTTCATTCTTCACATTTGTATGGTGTGTTGGTTCTCATTTTCTTCTCAACTTTTGACTTGGGACATTACTTGCATTCGAAGTCTTTGTTCATGTGAGCTTTTCTTGACCAGCTTATCTAACTGGCGGGTCGCGGACCGACTGATACGTTCGACCCGGAGCGCGTGCTATCGTGCGTGCAGATGCGCTTGTGTGCGTTTGTGCGCGAGGTACTACGCCAAACAAAATCAGGACGACAGATGTGTGCCTTCAGGTTCAAAACTTGTGACCAACGTTAGCCTGTACCCTAGTCATGTGACGTCGCAGGCAGTGCATTCGCAAGTGGCACACTTTCTGCGTAGGTACTGTGCGCCTGCTTAGGCACAAGGTACGTGTGCTTATGTGATGTGATGTGATGTGACGGAGACCCAGTCGACTATTCCATTTTCGTGGTGCCTGTGCCGCACTCCGGAGTTTCGTGATAATATTTTCTCACATTATAGAGGTCAACTTTCAGTAGTGCAGATGATGCATACCCGCGGTCGGATTTGACACAGTGAGACTGCATTTCTTTGTGTATGGGATTTCTCTGGCCGCTCTACCGGTTGTACTCTTCGAAAGATGGTCTACAAATGAGCTTAATTGATGTAACCGAAGTGGAGGCCGATTTTTCCCATGTACACATTTCTCGTTTAGCGCATTTAGTCAAAGCACTCTGTTTTTCGTACTCAGTGAAACAGTACACTCAGTTGCACGAAGTGGGACTTGGCATAGACGGATGCCCTTACCAAACTGATTGAACAGATTACATCTGGTCGGTATGAGTAAGCAGATGTTACGGTCCAAAGTACACCTCTAATTGAACCCCTCCTCACCGAACGGACCGGATGCACTGTCAGTCGAATCTTCTAGCTGAACCGCTCGACCTTTCGTATCTTCATCCTCAGTGTTTGCTCCCCGCAGGATGCCATCAACTCGCGTGACTACATGCGCACCGCGGAACCATCCTAGATAATGGTCACAAGCGTGTCATATTACGATCACATATGGCTTGGTAATTGATCTTCTTAGTATTAAGTGTCGTATCCTACTCAGTTCAGTCTATTTGAATTTGGAAAGCTAAAAGCCCAAATGTGGCCCGTGGGCACAGTCACACCGTAGCGTTTGTATGAATTCAGATAGACTTTGCGTGTCGAGTGAGTGCTACGCTAGGGACGCTTAACAACTTATCGTCTGCATCCCCACCTTCGCACGTGCGGGACTTCGTTGGGAGTTGGGTGTTTACTAATGTGGCTATAAAATCACCCAGACGCCGTTACATTCTTCCAAGACTACATAGCGGACATTTCGTGAGGTAGTATGCAGACGTCCACCCCACTGAGGCAATTTGCTACATGGGTTCCCTTTGTCATGGACGTATCCTTAATACTTGCCCATGATACGAGAACGGACAATCTAAGACTTACTAGTCTGATCAAAGAACACCTCACTCATTCGTAGTTTGTCGATAGTTCCTGGAAATAGAGTCTAACATAGTTCGTTTGTTCGTATGCTTTCAGCGAATAGCTGCCATGACGTTTGTAGGAGACACGAAGGATAAAGTGCTGTCGGGCTGATTATGCTTAGATGGGAGCAGTCGGGTTATCAGGGATGGAATCGCACTGGGGACTTTCGGTTCAGGAGATCTGACCGCAAGTTTTTCACCTCATTGTTATATCTTAACGAACCGAAGAATCACACACTTTTCGATGTGCTTGATTCAACCCTTTGCTTCTCACCATGCCTGTACGTGCTGACTTCGGACCTATTGACCGTAAATCCACAAAGACCTCAGAGTTAGACTGTGGGTGACCTATTACTGAGCTGTCTTTTGGACCTTTGACCGCTCAGCTTAACCCGTATTATCATCTGTCTATAGCAGATATTGTACAAAACTGCAATATAACCCTGACAACGTATTCAGGTCAATGGGTCAAATGGCGTGACTTTGTGGTATCATCTATGCAGTGTGATATGCGGATACTGTTGAGTTTGTCAGTGTTTATTATGGGTTTGACTGTGAATCTCAGCAATGGAACAGGGTAGGATTAAAAAGTTGTGTTTAAGGAGCACCATAGGGCTATTTTGCCGCTTCTGCGTGGCCCTATACTCACAGGAGGCTTCAATAGCAATATCCTAATGAGGTGCATGTAGGTGAGTAGTTATGAATTCGGTCGAAGTATTTAGAAAAGCAGCTCTGGATACAGTTTAAATTGCTAGGTCTTCGCAGTCTGAAGTTACGGCACAACTAAAAAAACTGAACTGGGCACCAGATGAGTGTCCTTATTCTCGTTCACCTTAACAACGATTACTGAGATACAATAAATTTGAAATGTATTCATTATCAACTTCAACTGCTACTTGGTAGTAACCCCCGTAGAGAAGATGCGCACGTCGGCTTATTTTCGCTCAGAAACAGCGTCATATCGTTACGGATCACAACAACATTATTATCAATGGTTCATACCTGAATCATTTACGAGTTTTACCGAACATGGTCAGTTCAACCGCGTTCACCTAGACAAGTTTGATCAGTCCGAGTGGTAGCAATCTTGTCTAGGTTGCGGCTGTTGACAGAGCGCATTGAACCACTAAGTTTGGAGTACACGTATCAAATCAAGCAAGTGTTAACCGTAAGACAAGACTGACCTTTCTACAAACATATTATTCTTTTTTTCACTCCATCTAATCTACATTTGTCAGTTATGCCTCCATGGATGGTTGGACATTCGATGTACACATAGTTTGCTAACAGGTGACCGCAATCTTGTTATTGTTTTGTCACTATATCGATCCAGGCGAGGTTACCAATAAGCGACTACAATAACACTTATTGTGAGGTGCCCTTTCTATGGAGGGGATCACTGCTAGATTCCTCAAATAACTTGTAGAAATTATAGTTTCCATTCAACTTCAATTTAGCTTGGTAGCATAAGGTAGTTCAGGTACATCGTTTTTTAATTTTTGAGTAACACGCTTTGTTTTTCATGCACTAAGCTAATCCGAGTATTGAGCGTTTTAGGGTTCTTTCATTTTGAGCAACCTGTATGTTTTAGCGCCCATCTCATATAGCTGTGTCCATTGCAAACCAGTCCACCTGACTGAGTGCCGGACATGGGTCGTTGAAGTCCTATGCATAACCTTATCATGGGTTTTGCTTCTGCGCAAAGCGCACCTGAATCATTTTTTTGAGAATACAATTTTTCACTAATTATGTTGCAAAATTCATGGGAAGTTCCCAATCGTATGCATTGTATTAAAACCATACTGACGAGGAAAGTCACCGCACGAAAGATCGTGGCTGAGATCGTTCTTCGAGGGAGTCGTTTCCTATCGGAGAGGTGTATCTTCTACAGTTAGAAGCGACTTCATTAGGTTATTGCATTATTCCCATTTATAGTTTATTTGGCTACAGAGTAAGCTTGTTCTATAACGGCTTCGAAAAAACTGCAAAATGTGTCTTATGAGGTTGCCAGTGAATAGTTTGCAGAGTCGTAACGAAACTAAAAACTTTTGTATCAGAGTAGCAATACTGCCGACATGCTAATTATTAAGAGGGGTATGTACCGTCACAGCAGTGACGTTTGCGTCAGCGAAAAATAAACATTTTTCTGGTAAGGCATTACCCATAAGGTTGATAAAAACTCTCCTCCAGTCCACTACCTGTTTTACTCTTTTTGGAACTATCCAGGTGGACATAGTCCCCGAGTTTCCGTCAATCTTATTTCGTCCTTATTTGAACGCATTCGGTTAAAGGATGTCAGCAACGGGAATTACATTTGAGCCTCATTGTGCAATAATACTAGTGCTATCTTGAGGTACTTAGAGCTCGAGATAGCTCAGTGGTTGAGGCGCGACCTGACCCGACCTGACCGACCGAATGGTCCGTGGTTCGAACCCAACCTCAGCATCCCGACCGCTCCAGGCTTGGACAACCTGGCAGTACTCCAGTCCTTGTGCCTTCTTCCGTTGGCATGGCAGCTAGGCACCGAAAGTGTGCTACAGCTGAACGATTCTTCTTCCGTTGACCCCAACTTGATTTACAAAATGGATGGACTCCACTTACGTACACTTTGGTGTTCAATTAGTTAACATGCGTGACTTAAATCCAGGACTTCAAAAGATCCATAAACGGCGAATCCGATAGTGATTCGTTGACGAATTTTCACCATCCTCGCAGGTACTCTCGTTTCGGTATTTTGAATGTCATTCCAACTGGAGCACGAGGTGGCCCCTGTGTGGCACATTGAGTTGAAGAATATTATACATGGGGCATACAGTTTAATCTTCCACTCACACCATATTAATCTGCAGGCGATTGTGTAACTCTGAGAACTAAAATTCCTAGCCGTAGTTAGTGACTGAGTACCACTAATGTGACATGATCGGCAGAATGATCTTCCGAACAACAAAAGTGTCGGAACTTGTTCATTTCGTCCGTAGGCTATGGCAACTTTCTGCATGATGACCCTTATGGGAACGCTGGAAGTCCCCCACTATTAAAAGCTACACAAAAAAACTGTAAACCACAGTCACTTCACTGCATTTGTTGCTTTAACAAGGTATTTGCGAAGATACAGCTCATGATCCAACCATTCAAGTCTCACCCCACCATCCTGTTTGCACCGTCAGTTCTCATATTGTAGCGTTCGGTACAAATAAGATAGCTATACCGTCCTTCCCCTGCTTGCGATGAATCTTGCTAGTCTGACTAGGTACCAATTCACCACGAAAACTGGTGGGGTAGACGCGCACCGGGTCAAGCATACGAGTGACAATGTCGCTTCGCCGGCTTTATTAGCATTTGACCGGTAAATGCGTTTGTTTTTCTCGTCCGCTCAAGCGCCACCCGCATAGCAGTGACAGGGCCACCTGCATTGATGACCTTGACATTTGTTTACGCGACGGTCAATCGGACAGACTTTTTCACGACATGTTCACACCACCCAGGCGACCGGATCAACAGGACCAGAGGTTTAAATGAGGATTCCTTCCCTGTCAAACTAGGTGTATGTGTACGTGTCGAAATGGGTATCACGTGTTTGGTCAGCTGAGCTTCTTGAACCAACTATCGATTAGGCTCACAGGTAATACCATCCTTTGGTCACGTGATTTCACGATCGTCAAAGGTCAGGCTCATCTGTTGCGGATTTTCCTGCCTCATTAACTGAACTGCGTGCGCTGACTAGCGTGACTTGTCCAGCTGTTCGTAATTGCTCTTTTTCTTAACAAAACTGTTGTGCTTAAAGTTGGCCAGTTCGAACAAGACAGTCGGAGCAATGTTGCGGATGAATCCATTTCGTACTCTCCCTGCCGCAGAATGTGTTACACTGTCTAAGATGAGCCATGCTAATGCGATTTTTTTTACGTTAAGATGGCTTTCCGAAGAACATAAACGATAGCATTAAACCGAAGGTGAGTCGACCAGTTGTTCGAACCAGGATCATTTTAACATTGTCCATAGAATTTCTCAGACAATCTCTTTCTAGGTTTCTTTTGCTGCAGCCATGCTTCTTGAATCTACTGATCCATTCACTTGTAGCGCTCATTTTCAGGGCTAGAATAATCCCTTTTTCAACTTATCTAGTTGGGCATTCCGTTGCACTACTAAAGCCGGCTGGGAACAAGTATGACATGACAGACATCAGCTTAAAAATCGGGTACCCGCTCATTACGCGACCGATTCGTGGCTGATTTCCGGTAATTATCTGGGATGGTTCGTGTTGCCCTGAATTAGTTCTGCTAACTTATAACATTAGTTGTACAGAGAAGACACACAAGCTGTCAAAATCCCAACGTTAACTAGAATGCAATGTGAAGAATATAGTACGGTTTTGGGATTACGCACAAATTATTCGTGCTTGAGACCGTCCCTCAAAAGATTGCACTTTTAATGGTTTCTTTGAATAGATTTTCAGTGGTGAAGGGTGGTGGTAGAAGGGATCACTTTTGGTCGGTCACCTGGGATAGTCTCTGCAGAAGGGGGCAACTTTATAATGCATTTGTTCCCTATATAGCTTGGGGATTCCTTCAAGTCGTATGTGTGGTATACACATTGCTATTCCCAATTTCCGATGTCCCCGGATAACCATTTTATGGACTATGGTTTTTCATCATCCGTTGTATTGAGGATCCAAGAAGTACCGGTGAACAAAAACGATACTGCCCTATTCAGACAGCTGGCAGATCACATGTGATTCCCTCCTGAATAATCACTACTGTTCCGGTATAGGAATGCTTCTCCACCCACCGATTAGATCTCAACACACATATTTTTCCATGGGTCACACACAGTGTTTAACTTGGTCGCACCAGTCGTTATGTTTGAGTTGAGTGTATTTAGACCTATAGGATTGCCGTAGAACTAGGACATCACAGTTAAGCTGTCTCCGTGTTTTGTCTGTTCACACTGGGCCACATTATTTGCCTGGCCTACCTCACCTGTTGCTCCGGTTGTTTTTCTTGGGGCCGGCAGTCACTTGTTTCTCCCATTCTTTGAAAGCAAACCTTTAGCTGAACTCTCGTGACCTCTTGAACGGTACTTTATTTTTGCGCTAAGTTTCTCGATTGTGGTCATTGTGGTCTAGTGGTCATCCCGACTGCCTCATGGTCTAAATTGTTTACCAACCAGGCTTGTCTCTTGCGGATTTCCCCATACTCATCGAGAGACCATGTCCCGATGTTTCTAAGGTGGGACAGGTCGGCTTGCCTATTTTGTACGAAGGCTTTGATGCGTCATGCAACAAGGTGTCGGTTACCCAGTTGATGGAAAGGCAACATGATGGAAAATATAACTGACCTGTCGCCCACACAGTTCCTCTCACATCGGTAGCCCAAGCGTTACGGACACAGGACTTTGTATTGTCTGGCTTGACCTCTGCGACCTGTTGGTCCAGGCGAACGCTTAGTTCCCCCTCTGTTCAGCAGTTTGGCGTGCGTATCGGTATGTCTCCCCCACGGGGTGCACTTATGTCTTTTTTTGCGTTCGTGCCGCGCAAACACACATGCAAACATGAAAGCTTGCATACCCGTTAGTCTATTTTTCCTTCTGCGCGCATGGTCACTTGGCTAAGACCAGAATGAAGGCGACAAAAAGGCAAAGGACGAGCGTCAGTCACGTTCCTGCTTACCTCTTTTCCAACATCTGGATCATTTTCTGTGTGCGGTCACACGACCAACGTTGGTCGAGGGAAGAGCAATTGCCACGAGGACGTCGTAGCACAGGTTGATGGATCGAAACACAGACAGGAACTGACACCAGGTTGGTAACATGGGCTTTGGCCTGAGGTTAGGTTAGCCTTTAATGCACATCCCTATAACAGGGGAGCAGTGGACCTTAGCCGTCTGACCGGCACGTGACTAAAGTCGTTTTATCATCGATCACAACGGATATTGCTGGCATGCGGCAAGAAGCCCCACTCGTCAGAATCCCGACATAACAACCTCCAGACATTGGCATTTCGTTGTATGAATCATTCAGTATGGCAAGAAGGCATAAATTTGGGGATGCTAGTGTTTCTTTCATCACATACGAATGCATCAAGTATGAACATCTTCCCGAGAATACAGCTTGTTTTACCCCATATCTACCACTGTATTGAGTTTTCCATTAACGTTAAATTTTTGACGGAGAAAATTTAGACAGAAAATTCTTTGGTGGACACACTCCTGGCATTTTGTATGAACGTAATAGTAGCGTTTGTTGGAACCGCAACAATAACGTTTTGGCAGTACGTACGATTGTTCTGAGGTTTACTATCTCTACCAGACTTACGGTGAGACTGTTCCATTCGTTATCCGTTCATTACATGACTACACATTCTCATAGTATCAACCGTCAATTGGGGACGCGCATACATCTTTGTCTAATATAGATTTTTGAGGCAGTTGAATTCATGGTGTTTGCGAGCAAAATATGGAGCCGGATTTTCGGGTGCGTTTATGGATGTTTTTCAGAACAGATCTACTGGAACCGCTCATTAGCCTTTCCAACAGACACGCTGTACGTACTAGTCGGTAGAATGAGTCAACATCGACGTTTTATGTGGGTTTTAACATTAGGATGCGTACCGTGGTGGCTCAGCCATGTGCTACACATGCCAAAACATTGTCTACCGAGGCGAGTGTTGCCCTCCGTGCCTCCTTCAGAATAGCGCTAATTGCGAGGTTGACAACGTATAACTTTGCAGAAGAATATGCGAGAGATTACGAAGAGTTTAGGTGTTGGTGCAGGATGAAGTTCCCGTGACCACCCCGCGCTTGGCTGGAGACGTTGCAAGAAATGGTGGTTAATCGGTGTCAGTGGCGTTCGTGCTGCCAGTTTCTTTTCAGATTGTCTGACTGACCGTAGGCACCTCAGAATGTTTGCAATAGGCCAGAACCAGGTTCCCCCCTCACCCACTCTTTTCTGTCTTTTCACTTTAGGGTATTCCGTAGAATTGCATAAACGTTGTAGTTGTACGGCAGTGAAGCATCGGTGTCAACACCGATGATGACACATCTGATGATGATGATTGATATCTTTGGAGTAAGCTATCCTTCGATGACAGTTTAGTCTTGCTGAGTCGGACGTACCTTAGGAAGGGGAAGAGAGTTAAGTTCATCGCTGCCGGTATGGAATACTTACCAGCCGAAATAGTTAAAAGCGGTGACTTGCTAGTTCGACCGCTTCTATCATCCTCAGGTGGTCATTTAAGGGTATGCCCCTTTTTGAAATGTGTCTAGAACGACGTCACTACACAAGTCATTAGCGACCTTTATATGGATCTGTCTGCGTTCAGGGACATAGTTTCCACCCAGTTTATCCGAACCAGATTCGACTGACAATTCAAAGCTCCTTTATAGTCTCCTAGCCACTGGGTTCTTCCTCCGCAATTGCTCGGTTTTCCCGTGACAAGAAACACCCGTATGATGACGTGAAACGAATGATATCTTGGTATTACCCTTTGATTTGGATTCTTTCGGTAACCGGTTTGATTAAAGGCGTGGTGCGAGCTCCTTATTAGCAGTGTCCTTGATTCGATTCACTTACCTGGCTTCTCAATTACTTCTCTCCGGGCTCAGAATGTTTCATCCCTCATAGTGTAAGGGATTACCTGGCTGCTACCCGTTAATAGTACGCAACAACTGAACCACCACAACCACTATTCCTCTTTTCCCGTCCTCACTCGCACGTGTGCGTCTATTCCATAATTTTCGATTGCCTTTGAGAATGCAGCTCACCTGTTGGGAGCACTGCGTGCCAGATTGCATTCCCAGCTGCATTCCCTCCCTCTCTAAACGGATCAGCCCACATCATCATCATCATGAAAGGAGGTGGAAGTCGTCCTTACTCACATGCTTTGCGTATCCGGTCGCTGTATGCAGCAATTAAAGGCAACCTGGATGATGTCACTACTCGACGGCCTATGTGACATGCAAGTTCATTTGTTTGTGCAATTCATGCTTTTTCGTGGACTGAGATGTTGCCACGTTAACCTTACCGAGATGGGAGGATGACTAGGGTCGTTCACCAAAGACTTTTCCCCAAAAGCCTGATCGAAAGACTACCATAGCAGTTCAACCTAAGCGCAAGTTGTGATTTTCTAACCATCAACCAGGAAGACCAAAAGACTGTTTGTCTTCCCTCTGTTCACTGACCGGTCTGATAGGAAAGACTGAGGAATGCTACGTGGACATCCCCCAGTATAGCTCGGTGGGTTTTCGAGGTCCGCAAACCGTTGCATCGGGCTAATGTCCAATTTCTTTGCGGTAGTGCAGTTGAAAAAACTGGACTGAATTTAACTACTAACGACCTTCCCCTCCTGACAACCTTTTTACTGCACTCAAGCCAAAAAACACACCTCTAGTCTCAGCAGAAGAAGCTTATAACGGTAATATCGAGGTTTTGGGTCTGCTTCTGGAACTTCAGGTTTGTAGGCCTTGTCAGCTTTACCTATTTCTTCCAAAATCAATCAAAATGCACTTCTCCACTGAATGGCCTTCTCGACGACCCCTCACGTGTTGATTATGGTGACCTTTTCCGTAACTAGGCCAGCGGTATTGATGGCCTTGATGTAAGTCTCATAACTCCTAAACTTCTTATAACTTCTTCCTTAACTTCTAAGCTGAACATTGTATCAAATTGCGCTGTGCTGGAGAGAGAGCTCCAAATAACGATGCAGCTCGCAAACAGAACGGACTTATTTCGACTGCGGTCACCACGGTGTACGGTTCCCACTAGTCATGTGAAATGGATGGTATGAACAGCTATGGGTCTCAGCACGGCAGTCGAATAGATTTAACAAGCCGATTATCTAAGTACAGGCTGTGAGCACACATTTTTAGGATTGATGGACACGCTTGAAAAACTACTCAACGTGAAATTAAAGTGCGAACCCATCCTATTGATTGACTCGTTCACAACTACTTTGAGTTCATTTTTGACGCAAGGCACAAAGGCTTAGCGTGTTTTTTTACAATTACAAATCTCAAACTGATTAAACCAGAAGGATGATCTCTACGGTTTGGCCATTACCACGAGCGTTGAGGTTGTGGATTGGTTTGAAAGCAATGAGTCCTCAACAATGTAGACCAGTCAGTACCGGGCGCTGAACGCATGTGATCGGATGCTCTGACGGTGAAAACCCTCGAAAACGATTCCGTTTTGTCTAATTGCTAAGGTTCTTCAGTCAGCTGGTTTCCATTTGGATGGTCCATGTGATTGATACCACGGATACCGTGCCCCAAATTTCATCCATTCTTTTGCTCATCACCTTAGACTCACCTGAAATGGTTTATGCGGTTACTAGCCCACCGTTTTTATCAGTCACCTTCAGGGGTCAGATGACATCACGTGTCACTATCGATTGATCAACATCGCTCTTTGTGGTGTGCCGTAAGACCCTAGTTTATCGTATGAAACAACCCTTATGGCGTGTCATGAGTGCCATAGATTAGTACATTCTACCACGATCCACTACATTGGCTTGGTGTTTGCATGTGCACGTATCGCTAATTGTCTGCGGTCAAATGACCACTGAACGATGTCATAGGAAACTGGCATGCGATCGTCGCACGATTCTCACCAATCCGTGCGTTCTATACCTTCTAGGAAATGCATTCCATCATACAGGCTGTCAAACGGGGAGCCGTCAGTGACGATTAATTATTTGATTAGACCATGATAGCTATAACATAAACGGAGAGTGAGAACTTGGACTTTGCCACAGAGTTACGACCAACTTACAGCGCTGAGATATCGCATGGCTGTATTAATTTTACCGTATGCATTTTACACATTTGTGCGAGTCTAGAGGTTTTGGTATCTATTTTTAGTTGGGTAGATAGATACATGTTCAGCTGTTCGTCATTCTTCCGGCGACCACTTAGAATTATTTACTACAGTCACGTTAAAATCTTGCGAAGTCACACTAAACCGTCGTAGGATTATTTTACAGACATCCCAGGAGTAAATCCAGCATGTATCGAAGCTGTTTTTATATTGTTTTAGTGGCAGTTTTGTCGTCTCCTGAGGTGTCCTAAAGGACGAAAACTTCTCGCTTGTGTGTAGCACCATGCGCCCCTTTTCGAAACCCGACCTACTCACACACACACACACACACACAAGCAACCAATCAACTTGAAAGTAATGGGTGGAGTCACTCCTGTGTCGAATTTTCGATGGAAGGTGCGTGCGCACTTGTGTCGTGTCCGTGAGTGTTCCGATGACTTTGTACTGCTTTTCAGAGGTTCCTGGCCCTCTAAAACGCTTGTATGTTTGCATCGCTAACTGGTTTTACTTGTCTGTGGCTGTCCGTCTGGCTTCTATTAGCGTACTGCTGCAGGGCTGACCATCCGAAAAGAGGGCGAGATGCTATCATCCTACTCTTCAGCTTTAGAAGAGAGCTGTGTTTTCGCATTCTAGGAGGCGAATGCTCACAAAAAGTGGAGGGTTTTATCTAGTTACGGTGACATCCGCCCTTGTGAGGGGTCAGTGGAAATGTCAACTCACAACTATTACGCTATTAATTTTTAAATGTTCTGGGTTTGCAAAATGAAATGCCAGACGAGTTGCAGTTCGGTGCTTTAGAAGTCATAAGAACAAACATGAAAAGGTGCTACGATCATTGAGGGCGAGGTGGCTCAGTGGTTGGAGCGCGTAGTTCGAACCCGACCTCTGCCTCTCGATTTCCCCTGTCTAGGCTTGGGCAACCTGGCAGTATTCCAGCCCTCGTACTTCCTTCTGGTTGCATGGCAGCTAGGCACCGAAAAGGTGTTACAGCTGGACGATTCGGTTTTTTATCTAAGACGTCTAAGATGTCAGGACGTTTTAGCATGTTGTTGCTCAATTCTGGTCGAGTCAAGTACTGAGACAAATGTACTGCAATCGCTCCATATACGTGAGGGAATTATGAACTATTCCTGTTTTCAGGTTGAAGAAAACCTCAAGTGTGCACTTTGGAATAATCAGTTTTTGGAATCAGGGACTAGATTCATTTTCCAATTTGGAAGAACAACAAGTGCATGGATGCGGAAACCTCTGGACTTTTCTTTCAATGAACAGATCACAGATAATAGCTTGTGCGCCTACACTGCTAGTGATCTTGCTTGTTTGACCCATAGCACTGTCTTCTGCAGGCCGTACTCCTTAGGAATTTTTAACTAGATCTGTGGAACATCAGAAAAGTATGCTGATTCTGTCTGCACAACTCTCCCAGCATTTGTTCATGACGAATTGCAATCCATATGGGCACACACACGGATCCGGTTTCAGATTAAATTTTACTTCCAACGGCTTGCATCTGACGTCTCTGACACTTTAGTTTCAATGTGTATCTTACTCGACACTTATAGTCAATACGTATTACACAACTGATTCACACAAACGGATTCAAGGTGTGCTGTGAAAGATGCATAATAGTGTTGAGACAGGGTGGTGCTCGGTGACTGTGTGACCTTGAATTGCACCTTTTTTGGCAAATTCGCCTAAGGACAGATTTCCGTAAATGCCCATACTGGAGGCAAAATATGTTTTAATATATTACTCAGAAGGCTGGTGAAAAATCGGAACAGTCCGCTACCGGTTTCGCCATTTTTGAGATTCACAAGATGGGTCTAGTCTTCGGATCTCCGTCGAACTCATATTTCGTACTTTCGCACGTTTCGATAAACACTCACTTACAAATCAAATTTATGTTGACGGGAGACTCAGATGAAATTCACTCGAATCTTCCGTTTGCAAGTTCCCCGTCAGTACGCGTAGGATGAATGGTATATATCGAGTATCCTTCCAAATTAAAAATGAATTGTCCTTTGTACGGCGCATTCAGTTAAAGAATACTGTAAACGGGGGATTCCGATGAACTTTTCACCCTCTCTGCAAGTGAAATTTTGGGCACACGCAACAATATGCACCGTGATTGTGCAGCTGGTCAGCTCTGCCCTTCCACTCATTGGGGGAGTCAAGTGCACTGTATGTTGGTAAAATGACGGCTATACGGTGACCGCATGCGGAACCGTTAACCAGATAACCAACGAAGCTGACCGTTGATGGCGAAATAAATGGATTTGCCATTAGGATTATTGGCAAAATACTCAACCACAATGACATCTCTTGATATTTTGTCATTTTCTGTATTCGAAGATCCTTTGATCTATGATTGTCGGTACCCGATTGGTCATGTTTATTGTACACAGAGAGATGGGAGTCAGTATCAGAGAGGCACAGATCACGACACAAGGTCAACACGTTTATAACAATTTATCTTCCTTTGGCAGTTCTTGAACGCATGTTGCTGAGGCAGTTGTTTGAACAAGAGCTCAGCAGTGCAGCCCAGTACAGATTACATTTCCCACTCGGTTTATTGCACTAGAGCATTTGACAGACCTTCGATAGCCCACCGTAATTTTGTGATAGTAAGCAGCTCATCCGATAATGGTACACTTATAAACGTATCACTCAGTGTCACCTGTTAGGAGTTGGACTGACTTTGGACCAAGCTTGCAGTACGGAGAAGTGTGGGTATACTCTTAGAGTCCATAGGCTGGTTTTTTTGCTTGACCTTTAAGTGTACGATTTATCCTCAGTTTCTCTTTGGTTCTTACCACCCAATAGCGGGGAAGCCTTTTTGCGTAGTGCAGGCTATCTGGCGATGTGATTCAATTCCTCCACAGTCTGTAGACATTTCATTCTTACGCGAAAAGGGTTTGGGGGCTCGGATAAAAAAACATTTGTTGCTTAACAGGCAGATGACCATGACTTTTGTGGGTTTTTTTATGTACCAAATTCGAAAAGTAGGCTGTCACGCATTTTGGGCGTAACTTCTCTGGCTTCTTTCTACTTTGTCACTTTAAGTGTTTGTTACTGTCGGTTTTATTGATTTCTAGCCGGGAATATCCTTCTCTGACGAAAACACCTCGAAAACAAACCACGTTTATAGGCTCTTTGAGTTTTCCAATGAAGTGTAGGGTCTTAGAAAGTCCCGTGATCCTGTTTTTGAAGTGCGTTTTGGGAAAAGATACTCGTGACACAAACTTTACTAGCTCCTTGTGTCTACACAATCGGGCCTTACAGTGTCACCGAAGTCCGTCCGTTGCAAGTTTTAAATACCGTAGCTGAAAAATACCTAATTTTATGAGTGACGTTATCTGCTATTCAGTCATGTGGGGAACATGGCAGTGAAATGTAGGCAGAACCAGACCCCGGCTGCATCGGGTAGCCTTCTCTTTCCGATCTGGTCTAAAACTACTGGGTACTTAGTATTGATAGAATTAAAAGCTGTCTAGATCTTAAGGCTTGCGTGATTGGTCCAATTGAATCTGATATCCAGTCGTGAGCGTTATAAACAGCATTATGTGGTAAAGCAACGCAAATGCTGTGTAAACCAGCTAATTGCGTTGGACGGCTGTACTTTTGTTGCCATTGCATATCAACTACATTACTAGTTGGCGGAATCGTATGTGCGTTCGATTCCTCCTGGCACCGACAACTCCTGCAGCAGGTTACGCGCTTATTGAAGTATGCTAGCATTTTTAACGATATTGCAGAGTAAGTAGGTCGCGTGAATATTTATGAACTATTTCCCTGTCAGTATTATCATATATATAAATCGCTATTTCAAAGCTCACGGAACAATAAACCACTAATGGGTCAGTCATCTTTTTGTTGCTGGGTTCCATCATAGGACGAGCGTTTTGCTGAAAATTTATCCTGAAGAGCCGACAAGTTTTCAGCAACCTTATGACAAAAACCGTTCAGCTGTAGCACTCTTTCGGTACCTAGCTGCCATGCCACCGAAGGAAGCACGAGGGCTTAGATACTGCCAGGTTGCCCAAGCCTAGACAGGGGAAGTCGAGAGGCATAGGTCGGGTTCGAACCACGGACCTTCCGATCAGTAAATTCGCGCTTTAACCACTGAGCCATCTCTCCCCGAAGCAACCTTATGAGTAGTATTCCGTCCAGAAAAAGACACTAGGCCTGCAGACATGAGAAACCCGTTGGTTCGTCATTTCGTTATTCGTCATACTTTTTGGTACAGCTCTTCGTTACGTTAAACAATGTGCAAATGTGTGACTTGTAAATTTGTCACTGGGATCCTTCAGTATCGCATTTACTTGGTCAGAGGTTTAACCTAATCATTGCTGCGTCATCTAGGGATGTTTGCGCGTCCTTTTACTGTAGCACGTGTAGGTTGAGATGATGACGTGCTGCTCTGCCGTGTAGATGTGTATGCAAAGAAAGGTTTGTTTTGTCCATACCATATCGACTACTTCCAACGTGGGGTTCTCACCCTCTGCAGAGATCAACTGACCGACTAAAGTGATCCCTTCTGAGAAACGGTCGCTCCCCGAGGGGCCGTAATCACGGAACCAAGTCAGAATGGATACTGTTGAGGAGTTACTCTCTCCTGAGGATGTGTAACATAAATGTTAGCACCTCGCAACATATATATCCTCTCTGCCTTGACAAAATTTAATTAATTATTACATAGTTATTATAATATTATAATATTATGATAATAATTATAATATAATTTATTCTATATAATTAGCCTTCGAATATGAATTTTGTCCATTGAGGAGTGATAGTTTTAGCTATAAGATGCCGCATATTTCTATTCGCAGGTAGTGCGGCTGTGCATACATTTCGGCAGCTTTTGTTCTACCCCCACAGTTAAAGGTTCTGCTTAACTTGTAAGTTAAAGAAGTGCGGCGATATCGGTGAATCTACCATTTTGGAGCGGTCCATCGCGGGTGACGAAGGACCCGGGTCCCGCTGTATCTATTCTGAACAGAACACAGAACTTCCCCCCCCCTCTCCGGAGAAACACATTCTTGTGGGTTGAAAAAAGTTTCCCCGGTCAGACTGTTTCGTGTTTCTGGATGGAGTCATTAAGAATGGTATCGCATACTTTATGGACCAGGGTAATGAAATATCACATATTCAACGGTTCTCATAAAGATAGGATAAAGACTTCATTTCTCCCGAGATGGCTGCTTTAAACACTTATTACCTCTGTACATCAATGATTTACAGTTCCTTCGCAACCTGCTGATAACTCGTATAGTTGGGAACCCGAGAAATACTGAGTTATTATGTATTGCTTACTCGTACCCTTCAGTTGTACTACCTTTAATAGCCGTTTCAACCGTCAAGAGTTCGTAATTTTTTTACTGTTTGCGTATCCAATGTTAAGTTGCCGGCTAGGTCAAGTCAGGTCTTTTGATAAAGAGTTCACCCTTCAAGTGTGCTTTGAAGCGAACGCGTCAGTGTCTTTGGGGAACACTCCGGCCCCTGGTTTGTTTTTCTCGTAACTGACAGAGTACCTTACCTATGTTGACTTTTCAAAGCGGCGTAATTTTGTTGAAATTAAACTGTTTATTCGAGCGAAATGTCATCTTGTGACCATTTTTATCAGTTTATCGAAAAAGTACCCGAACCATATGCAATCACGTGTCCGTGAAAAAACTGAGAAGGATTTTGTCGACTTTCTTGATAATTTACTCCTGCAGCTAATTTGGCTGCTTGTTTACGCACTGATTTGTTCTTCCGTAAACCAAGTTTCAAGCCATTTACCCTCCAGCATTTTACCTTCGTCCGTTTTCATCCATGTTTATTAAACTGCTTCAAGATTTATCGACCAACCTACTTAAGAACTTTGGTGCATCCGCCCTGTTCTAACTACTCACTTTCGACAGAGAAACCAGAACACCGACTTCAGTCGGTCAATTTTTTCGTATAATCGGCCGGATCAGCTACCGTCATAGGCAAACGGTTGTTGTGTTGCCCGAACATCGAGCATAGCAACCATCGATCCGCTAACCTGAATTGACGAGCTGGAGGTGGAGGAAAACATTTTCCCATGGCAATTCTATGAAAAAGGTCACCAGACTTTGTCTGACCCAGTGCCCTGATGTCTATCCCCCGCGCATTCCTACCATCGCTTACCTAACTCAACCTCGATGCCTGTGCCTTGTGGCTCTGCCTGCCTGTCTGTTCTTCATTCCTATTGCCCGCCCCCAGGGACAGAAACCGTCGCGCTTCTCTTATCGTTGGTCGCATACACCGGCATGTTCATGGTACTGGTGTTCGTAGGTAGATCCACGTTTGTCCGGTTAATAGGTCACACTGGATTTTGTACTCTGCCTTCTCCTGGCACGTTGTTTCAGCTTTGTTGGCCTGTCTGTCAGTCAATCGGGCACGCGACGCGCACACACCTGCACGCACGTGTCGTATCTACTACATTCGGTTTTGCCACCCGTCTCGGTTGCTAGGCCATACCCTGAGGGCATGAATTTCTACCGGTCGTAGTATTGGAACCTCGTGATTTATCGTATTGCTCTACCTTCACGATGTTTTCCATAACTGTCTCATATTTGGGTGTTTGGATGTCCCCTTAACATCCTCGCGGATCGGTGTAACTTGACCCTTTCCTACGCAATTCATGGATTTCTGCGCAGAATGAAACAAGGGAAAACCAAACCTAACTGGATTGGAAGTGACATCTAGGCGTGCACTGCGTTACGGAGTCGAATTTTCTTTGAGGCGGTCATGCACTCACAAGCTTGGGGTTGAATTATGGGGAATGGGAACAAAACTAATGCCATCAATATTGTTCGTCCTGTCACTGCTTGACCAAGGCCAACAACCTGGAAAGCATTTAAATGGGTTTTTAGAGTTGTCTACAAAACCGGCTGACCCGTTAGCATTACGGTTGGACGTTTTCGAGATATGCGAGTGCTCCATTGACCGTTACCCCCTCGCGTTACTTCAAACTATGGAACTTATTCCCTGAAGAAACGTGTGTTCAGCAGTCTTTTCAATCACCCGACTCCATGTGCATTCAACTGCTTATGAAATTTAGGCACACATCACCCCTTCTCAAGAAACTTCTCTGAAGGGAGGCTATCCCATCCCCCCGTGCAAGTCTCGTTGTGGAGAAATCCTTGAGCATATCTCCAGTAACCACCATCCCTCTGATGGAATGACTATATGTTATGCGTAAAGGTGTGCTCAACCTGACGAGCTTCTTCCAACTTGATCTTAAAATCTCCAATGTATGATCGGTTAGAATGGACTTGAGGGTTTGAAGACTCAGACCATGTGGCTTGTTCTCGTACCTTATTTGAATCGTTCCTCTCTTTGCAGAACCAAGCGCGCGTTTTCGTTCAAACTCGTTTTTGACCCACTTGTTCAGCAAAGTGGGATAGTCGGGCCAGATACTGATTCTAGCTATCGATTACGATCAAAGCCTACGAATTGATCTTTCCCGCCAGGCATCCGTTGCATCATTATTGTGGTTATAATATTGCGCACTGCAACATAAGACTTGCATGTCGAGCCGTGTGTTGTGGTTTGCGACTCCAGAGACTGACAACTGTTTTTGGACCAATACCTGACAAACCCTCGGAACAATTTTATCGGTCTGTGATCAGGAGAACGTACTTTGTGGGCTTAGTTTCGAAATGCCGTGAAATTTTTCTCCTGCTTTCAATCCAGAGCTCATATTCAACTCCAGTAATTTACCTCATCCGAAATTTTGATGAAATCGATAGATTGTGCTTTCCGCAAATAGGCATTCCGCATCGTTTTGGCTTTCACGAACTTCCACGTTTACGTGACTCACCTGTGATTGATTGATTTCATTGACCCCTCGTTGATAACATTGGGTGTGGACGTACGATTATATGGGTTGTCTCTGGATAAGTAGCATCCGGTAGAGGCTTTTCTTTCGATTACACTAGCGTTGTGAGCGCTTGAGATGGTCCTCCACCCTCCATTTATATAGGGATTTTTCCCACGAGACTTGGTAACAATTCGTACGCGCTGTACTCCTACTCATTTTCACTTGGAGTTTTATCCCGAATTGTTTGGAACTTTTTGCCGTTTTTTGCAAAAAGCCACATCGCCTTCTGTTTACATGCCTCTTTGTTTCTCTTTTTTGTAAAGTTTCGTTGACCCATTGGACTGACTATGCATCAACTGGGTGATCTTTAGTAGTTTGACTTACCGCATCAATCATTGACAACCACGTCGGGCAAGTAACCGTTACAGCTGTATCGAGGTCTCTTCATGGTTCCCGTTTCTTCAGGAGATTAGAATGATTCAGCATAGATTAGCTGATTATATCATCATCTTCAGTGTCCAACTAAATCTGCTCTATTCTCTTGTCGGTGACTGAAACAGTGACTGTAACGCTTTTTCGGTGCCTAGCTTCCATACCCCCGAATGGAGCACGATCGCTGAGATACTGCCAGGTTGCCCAAGTCTAGACAGGAACAGTCAAGATGTCGGGGTTGGGTTCCAACCGCGGAGCCAGCATATCCTCGGTACATTGTTTTCAGCTGATAAACTGAACTGAACTCACACCATTCGGAAACGGAATAGAATGAAGCCAGTTTTTAGGAGGAGAGCGTTTAATAGGAATATTATTATCGTTAGTTGGAAACAATAAGAGTATAGCGGCCACAGAAAAGTTAGAGGCCAGACGAGGAACTCGCTTGACCTAAGGAACAGGCTATTGTCAGTTTATATTCGTTAGTACCAGGCTTGGTCGTTCTCTGTTTTAAACATACACCGGAATTCGCTCATTGGCTGCTCACACTGTAGCAAACGAACTCCATCTGCCGAGCAAGGTACCACTAATTTCCATTACAACGTGTCTATCCACGGACAGTTCTCGTAGTCGCAACCGACCTTGCTGCACGGAAATGAATGATAGTTGACTGTTATTATCTCAAGATTGTTGCCGCAGTAGACACCGCCTACAGTGATTTGCCCTCCTAGAAGCCTGATACTATTCACTCGTTCGTAAGCCCACTTTGTTGTCAAAAGTGGTGAAAAACTGTTCCCATCGACAACTGTTTAGTGTCCGGTTATTTCGGAAGATTGATCAGGATCACTTCGCTGTTCATGAGGGTCGCATATGGGAAACCCAGGTTGCTGGTGTACGCCTTAAATTGGACATGTCTTCACCTTTTATGACAGCTGATGCTGACACTGAGGACGCAGTTGCCCCCACAGTAAAGAAAATCAAATCGATATCTTAACAGGACGCCATCGCTTCATTACCGTACAATCAAGCCAATTTATATCAAGCAAGCCCTTGTGTGGGGAGAAATAAGACGCGGGGAAGGACCCACTGCTAGCCTATCGCAAACATTTATGATGTCTACATCTCTATCATTAACATAAACCAAGTTGACGGGAGAGCCGTTCTTGAATCCAAGGCAGACAACTTTTCCGACCTTCAGTACACCTTCGCTTTGGGTCACTTATCGCCACAACTGAGTCCGCGGACAGATTGAACGAGGTCGCTGTGTCCTGCGTCAAAAAATCTCCCGGATGCTTATTGCTTAGAAGGTAATATCCTCGTGAAAAATCGAACTTCTGTTTAGACTTTGAGCGCGCCTGGGTCTTTCTGCACTCTACCCTCGTTGCGTGGCTTCGAATTTATCACAGGCGGCAACATCAATGTTGACACTGATGGTACACTGCCGTACAGCCATAAACCTCATTTTTAAAGCCGTAGGTGGAAAAGAAGAGAAAGCCCCAGGGGGAAGAGACCTTGCGCTAGCTTACCACGGTCATTTTGAGCTGCCTACCTCTCCACACACCTGCCCAGAGAAGGTAAGGGTGAGCTAGCGTCACAGTGGCACACAAGACCTATGCGTTTAGCCAGTTCATGTGACTGGTGAGCTCACCATGCACAAAGTCCACGATTGTCCTCTTGGTGAAATGGGACCCCATGTGATGCGGCTTTATGGTAGCACCACGGAGCATGCTCATTCTGAAAAAGTTTTTCTAGTTGACACGAAGTAAGAGATTCCGTCAGTGTGTATATGTTTCACAGTCGAAACTACTTGTTCTTTTTCTAGAGTGCTCGTTCCTTGGGAAATGGGAAGTAGTGTATTGTGTACAGTGGCCCTTGGCATCGAACGTTGGTTTAAGCACCCTTTTAGCCTTGTTTGTGATTGGAGAAATACCTCTTTTCTTTCGCAGCCCTAGAAGGATGTTGTTGCACCATTCTGTGCTTTCACCCAAAAAGCTTCTTTTCACGACCTAGCATACCAATGAGCCGATTAGCCTGGACCTGACTTGGATTATCATTGACCCTGTAGTACATCAACAGCATTTCGAACTACTAGTGAACAGACTGTCGGATTTTGATTGTTAGCGTGCACACTGAATCGGATGTTGACATTGGGTAGGTGTAGCACAACGCCGTATCAACAGTCAGGTAAGTAGGGTGTAGCACCACGCATCGAAAACCGTGCGGTTGCACGCTACCTTGTGTGCGTATGCAGGTATGTGTTCATCTGTCAAATGTCCCGTCTTTCCGAATACCATCAAAACGGTACTGTTCCATCTCTCAGCGCCACGCAATTGTAAACACACCCCCACGTACACATATTCACTCAGACACACTTTGTACGTGTTTTCATTTAGGTCAAAGTTCGTGTGCCGTGTGCATTCATACAATAGGGTTTTAATAAATAAGTTGTGTGCATTAGCGAATTTTCTGCTACACTGGTTTAAAGGGTCAGCAGTCATTATACAAGCACTTGGCGATTCGGTGAGTCGGTCCTCCTTACAAGCTATTGCTAATCAACAAGAAACCGACGATTATTGATTCAATATGCAGTACGACTCCTGTACAATAACAGACTCAACAGTCACCGCTTTTCTGCGATTCTGTCAGAACTTCTGCAGACCATCACAGGAAGGTTCTCGCTTCCGTTATCCGTAATGAGCCAGTGGTTCCTTTACCGCGACCAGCTGCACAGTTCCCCGTTCAAACGGTGGAGGGTAAATGTGGGTGTTTTAGTCCCGGAAAGTCTACATAACATCGACTCTCCTGTTTCCGGTCGCTTCCATCAGCATGTGATGAGTGGTCACTCTTGGAAGAAAGACCCCCCTGTGCTTAACGAGCCTCCCTGCACCAACTCTAAGTATGATCGTGCGCTTAGATACGGCACAGGCTATTCGTCTGTCCACGATACGACCACCCTTCATATACGACCGAAATCATCTAGCATTTTCGACGTTGTTGTGCAGTCTTTTTTCTAGCCATGATGTTGTATCCATAACCTAATCACGTCAACCAGAAAGTCTGAATCCACCAATTTAGTCCACTTTCTTAGGGTTTTCGGTTTCCGTTAAGAGCGGTGTAGGGTACACACAAGCAGAAGGCATGTCGACAGAGGCTTGAAATTCATCTCAATCGTTATCAAATTGGCTGAATAAGTTACACTACTGAGGGACTATTCCAACTTAATACAGTTTCAGCATCATGTCGGATGGTGGTACAGCTCTTCATATAGTGCCTAAAACTAGTGTGGGATTTTTGGTTACACCATAAGATACTTGCTTTCCTAACGATAGCTCCAACTTCATGGTGCATCACTCCTAAACCTGTAGAATGCTTACGGTAATTCGATCACTGGACAGTTAGTTCCTATTGCTGCAGTTTTTGATGTGTTGTCGTTAAGGCACAAGTGTGGAACGGGGTCACACAAACCGTCCTGTTCACACTCAGTTGTTATCCCGTTGCACTCACTTCCCTTAATGCGTCTGGAAATTGAAGCGCGATGTATCAATCAGTCGGTCAGTTTTGAGTAGGCCGGAAAGCTCACTGGATGTCGATACTTCATGCTCACAAGCTCTGTCCATTCTAAGTTTTCCATTCCTCAGAAGATATTATTTTTAACTGTTTTTTGAAGAGCATTTCAATTACGATCTCCGTCCGGAGGAGTCGAGCTCGCAGAAGAGACCATTTTTGTTCGGTTCCTTGAGGTTGTCCCTCCCAAACAGTGGTATTTGGCTTGTTCCTAATTTCTTTGGACCCGTCGCACAGCATTCTGACTTGCTGCATAAAACCTGGTGGGGACAATTATTTTGATAGTCGTGTAGTTTGCTACCTCGACCGTTCTTTTGCTATTTTGTGCTTCCTTCGAGGGTCCTCGTTTATACTTATTGACCTTGACAACCCTATGCCTCCCAGCATCATCCACTGTCTTATGCCTTGACTTTATCCAAGAATTACTGTCATTTTTTCATTGGGCTTGTGTGTGAACTTTCCTCACAGGATTCACGGAAACGTCATCTCTCCCCTAGCTCAGGCTGAACTTGGGTTCTAACCAATTCATTGCAGGAATGACAACAACAGTTTGGCATCATCCCCGATACCGATCCGAGCAAACCATGTATTTTACATTATTTATTTACATTGGGAACTCTGTAATCACTGTTCACTAAACACTTTCTGAGTCTTTTCTGACAGTTATAGGGACCGATAGCGAGCTCTGCAAGCAATAAATGCAGTTTTGCCACCTAGCCGTCCGATTCATTTTCCGCATTGATGTTTCTGTACCACAGGGTCGTATTCTAGACATGCTAGTTCGTATTTAGGTGGGTTGCTACACAGGCTTGCATGCGTTCAAACTGCTCATCGAACAAGTTCCTGGTGTGTCTGCGCAACCGCTAGCCAACCGTGTGACTCGGTCAAGTTGTTACCTCTGACCGTATTTCTGCTTCCCATACCCTTGACGGGACGGTAGACGCGCGGTGGTCGATCAACACCCGCCTCGCTTCACATGCCCACGTAGCGTTGACGGACCAGTTGGCCAATGTCCGTCCGAAAAATAGGTCAAGGCGATATGTTGGCTGGTTTAGAGAGCTTCCGATCAGCGCAAGGATTGGCCCAGGCCTTACTATGCTCGATTGACAAGGGTCGGTGGGTGGAGCAGTTTGAACAGGGTATTTCGCTTGGTATCTTCCCAACCTCTGTTCTCTGTCCGAAACAACTGGCTGTGACACTATAACGCCAATCAGCTTCGGTGGTTACGTCTCCAAAATGAAATGGGCTTGGCTTTTATCCTAGCACGACTGTCTTCTGAGATAGAGAGTAGAGTGAGAAGCCAGTCAGAACCGCCTGAAACTTGCATGACGGCACCACGTGAGCAAAATACGGATGTGATTTTCATCAGAAGGTTAAATTTAAACCAGTGAAGACGTGTAACTTATATTCGGTGTTTGTATTCCGCATGCACTTTCCTGGTCTGTAATTTTTCATGAAGAAGTCCTTATATTCAAAGTAGGAGTTGCAGCCACAGAACTCGAAATGGTACATAGTTTAAGGGAAGAGTTCCCGATCAGCTGTCTGAATCTCTCCCTTCCACCTTAGCTCCCAGTTACTCCTGTCTGGTCATGTGCAACCACGCTTTATCTTCATCATGAATTGTATCAGGTGCTACAGCTGAATTACTACAAACGTCATACATCGTAAGCTACTGTGATGACTAGGAAAGGCAAGTTAGCATTATCTCTGAGACATATCCGACCCTACCTTCTTCGGAATAATTTAAACCATGCTGCCTCATAAAATATCCTGTCTAAATGACCTTATTGTAGTGATTGCCTTTATGATACGACTGGGTGGTTGGCGGTCGCAAACTTCTTTCTCTCATTGTGGCTACCTCGCACGATTCCTTGACGATCTTACTGGAGAGGGAGTAATGTACTACATTTCTAATAGTGTCTCGACGCACATTTCCAGTTTATTTACCGAGCTAGGTAATTCAGTTGTAACTAACTGCCACTAAGTGGTCAAGGTTAGTGAATCAGCTCGAAACTGACGACCATTCATACTACCTGAGCCACCAACATTCCCCAATCAATAGCAACTAGTTCTGCATCCTTCTACCCTTTGAGGTAGTTGGTGGGTTCAAAATTTCCAGGATTAAACCTATATCATCTCTATACTAGTCCGTCCTCTGTTTCCTCTGTAACAAGCTTCATAACACTTTTCTGTACTCCACGTAATTCATTCGAAAATAATCCATTCTGTGATCTGCTCTCACTGCACACCTACTCTCTGGCGTCGTGATTAGTTTTTAACAGAAGTTTTCGGAAACCTTATGAGTATTATTCCGTCAAGAAAAAGGAATAATTGCTTTGATTTTTTCTTTAAATCTGCGTTGCCCATCAAAAACCGACTACTGAGTTTTTTCTGACCAGAGAAGCGAGTGGTGCAGACAGAAATCCCGTATGGTGTATAAACTAGTCCGGTCGGCACTGCTTGTAAAAACATGTGGAACTGCAATGGTGCGACTTGGATTTTCTCATTCTTGTTCAGTGGAATTACTGCTACCATTTAAAACTCGAAAGTCCTAATGGAATCCGAACTATAATATTTGACGGGATCACTGTTTAAAACACAATGACAGCAGTCTGCTCAGCAAGCTTACCCCTTCCAGGGATGATCACACCTTGGCACTGGTCCGTGGGTTTGGGCTTGACCTTTTTTGAAATATTGTTCCGATTTCTCCACAAAGACGAGTCTAGGTTTCCCAAGATACGGATTCTCCGTCCATCAAAGACCACTTCCTTCCTTTACTCAAGTCTGCGTGTTGTGGACAAGTCGGTTGGCTAAGTTGTGACGTACTTCATCTTCATGGCGCATAACCTATGCAGTCGTTCCTGTCAGGAGAGACCATACTAAGGAACTGTCCAAAATGGTCTCTAGGGGGATTTAAAAGGTCAACAGGGGTCTATTAGGACTGACGAGAACTGGTGTCTTTTAAAGTCTACCACTTCAGAGAACGCTAATTACGTGCTGTAAAAAAGCGGGCACTAAGACACTAAACGCTGGACTTTCCTTACAGAGCGCCTACCAAAACCCCCCACCCAATATGCTAAAATGTTCCTGCAATGAAAATTAACACACAAGAATTTGTTGACCTAGGCAGTGGTAGTGGTGGGCTAATACTCAAACGCTAACCAGTTCAAGTGTTTTTCCAGAGAGGTGGTCTTTTCAAGAAAGCAGGAGTTTTGTGGACTTTAAAAGTGGTGGGCCTCTTAGGCGTTTTTTGTATTATCAGTTGAATTTAAGCTGTATGCTGGTTGATATTGTCATTTTGTTCATGGAGCTTAGCGATTGGGTTGCAAATTTCTCGTCATCAGTTGAGGAGACACCAGCAATGCGTAGATGGGTGGGCAAGCAAATCAACAGTCAGGCAACACACCCAAGCAATCCGTATTTCGCAATATTCCATAAATCTGTTTTCAGTGTTGTTTACACGTCGGTCTAAATAATTTATCGTAAGAGCTGAATTTCTTGAATTTCAATCGTGTATGGTCTTTGTTGGGGGACTAACTAAAATTGAGACAGAAGTTCGGTTTCTGAATAGGCGCTGTAACCTGCCAACCTTTTTATTTTACCCGGATAGTTAAGTGGCTAACCTCGCGGAATTTCGTCTCGACGACCTAGGTTCGAATCCCTGCGTGGTCGCCTTCAAATTTACTGCCGGCCTCCGTCTTGAAAACTCCGTACACATGTTGTTTCATCAATAAAGAACGCAAAAAGTACTCCTATAAAAGATATCAAGAGATATATACTTGTCAGCCACCCGATTATTAGTCTCTGAAATTTCATTTGCCTCGGCAGCAGCTACAACCTGGTCATTTTGGTTGTCACACTATTATTAGGAACTACCGACAGTTCACACTTGTTTTCCCGTCCCACATCCATCGGGGTCAATCAGCCAGCAGTTAGGTCCTACCAACTACGGCAGGTACCATGTGTTCAACCCTAGTTACTAGCCCCATCGGTATGTGCGCTTGCTTGTCCTTAGCTGTCTACGGTCAAAAGGCCACCTACCTGCCATCTCTCCGTAAGCTGGTGCGCTGACCGTATTTGTCGCTTGTGAAGAATGGTTGTGTCGAATGTATGCACTTGTTGGTCCGTTTGTGTGTGTTTATATGCTTGTAGTTCTCGATCTTGCTCTTTGCTTGCGTGCACAAATCAGTGTGTACGGTTATGCTGTTTGGACTGCGGCGAATAACGATCGTTGTACATTTCACACCCAAGGTCATTAGGTCATGCAATCAATGAAAGCTACAGATCGATCTTCGACCACATCCATGGTGCGCACATTCATGTGGACAACACACAAGCGGACCTCCGATTTTTCGATCGATTGACCTGAGTAGTGAACGAACATATCACCGATTAGTTAAGCAATAGGTGTGGTGGTTACAGACTATGTACCTGTCGTCGTAGCCTAATGACTATCGAGTTTTCTTGACCTTCACTGGGAGCTAGCTGTTGGCTCGTGTGCAAGCAACAGCGGTCGGCTCCGGTTACGTACTTTGGCCATAAACGACTGTTAATAATGGACCACACGCTTCTCTATTAATGTTCCACTTTTTATGTTCGGAAAATGTGGTAGGAAAACTTGTGTTGGGACTTAATTTGCATTTGAATAAAATAGGTGATCAGTGGGGGATGAGTGCTGCTACGTCTTGTCTAAGTGAGAGCTGATCACACTGCTGATCAGGCGCCCGTGGCCAAACGGTTAAGTGTTCGACCACTGGCCGGACGGTCACGGGTTCGAAACTCTTCAAGTTTCATGAGATGCGCACTGCTGATGATTCCCAACAAGGGTGAAACAGGTGTACAATGCTTCTCGGCTTTTCATCATAGATTGGCTCCACTGACAGGATGAAATCTCTATTGAATATTACCAAATCTCACATTACTATGAAATAGACGAGGCTTCTGGGCAGTGTTTCTCAGGCGAGTGGCCCAAACACTCTAGGAACTCCGTAAGCAACACCAATCCCTAACGGTTGGACAGGTGAGCCGTACAAAATCGCGTCAAACTGTACTAAGCCTACCAAAACCGATACACACCTGTATCCTTTCTGAGATAAAGCGGACAACTTCAACTCGAACTCACTTCCGTACCCTTTTTTGAGAAACTTATGGAGCACTGTGTCTGGGATGCCTTTGTAGATGGACAAGGAGCTGTTTTTGCCTCACTAGAGGCTATGTTGTCTGGCCTGTATCCCTTATGATAGTTGTCAAACCCTTTTATGTCACAGATCAGCTACGACTAACGTTTGTAGCTCATGAGATGTTTTTGTTCAAAAAGCGCCTGCTTGGATCTTACTTACCATATGAAAACCAACTCGTGCAACGAGAGAAACCGACTGCGGAAGTAGGCCACATCGCTGTTTCCAGACACGGCCACTTGTTGGTATTGTATCGAAACATTGGTAGCTCGGGTGCGTTTACTGGTTGTTGACCAGGTGGTCGTTGGTCGTTTCGTCAAGCCGGGCGATTAGTTTGCAAACTTTTCGTCTTCAACTCAGCCGCGCACTGATGATTGCTGACGAAATATTTGCAAGCTAATCGCCAGGCTCGACGAACCGATCAACGACCACCTGGTCAACGACCTGTACCAGGGTGATTTGTGACAATACCTGTCATTGCCAGTCCCACTGACCGTACTTTTGATTTCCTTCAAATATATTCTGTGTGAGGGTGAGAACTAGTTTTGCGAATGCACCATACTGCGGACACCTATTCAAGAAGGGTCAGGACCGGAGATTCGCATTTGGGGGTCCTATCGCGATTCCAATGGCCTGGGCTGTTGGCCCACATTTTTCTTCAAACTAGATGGTATTCTCTAAGCTTCTGACGAAATTGTGCTCACCGTTCCACTAATGAGTGCCATCCACAACTCACTTATCGCAGAAGACTAAAGCGCTAGGATATTCTATGGAAGACTCTTGGAGTCAACCTTGGTGTGATCATCTTAGGTTTTCTTGTTGCCTTTCTATGATGAAATCATGTCCCGGGATGGTTAGCTGTATGATCCGTGGACAAAATTCAATGTTTTGCCTCAATCGATCGGCGATTTGTATAATGTATTTTAGAGTCCCATGCTGTCCACTTTCTCTGTTCATCTTTCTTAGGCGATCACCACAGTGTTCTGTCTGATTTACATGCATTCCATAATTTGGAGAATGGATTTTCTCGTACAGACTTGCATTGACATGACCTGGGATGGTTGGATTTCTCCAACTATTATGCCCTTTTGCCCCCATGTAGGGTTCGTGACATGCTGGAACTTGCCGCACACGTGGGTATGAACCCATGCAGTACAATGATATCAGGATTCGTGTGGCATCTTTCCATCCCTGGAATGTCTACATGCACAGATGCGTGTCAAGTACAGGTGGCTGGGGACTGAAATTGATGAAGGAAGAACTGGTAAAATGCCTGCATTTTGACCCCGTGACCCCAGTTATCAGCACCACGGGGTTGTACGGCATTAGATACAGACTCGTTTCAATTGACTTAACTGTTTTTGCACCGCATACTTGCTAAAGGATGCTGGTGAACGGAGCAAAACTGGTCGGTAAACAAAAGATTCTTTAGGGCAACAGAGCATTACTATCTGCTAGTTTACATTGCTTGCTCTGTTTACTTAAATCTTTCCAGAACCATTTACTCTTCAGTTTTACCAGGTAGGTTGGATCGTTGCATCCACCAAACGATACATATTAGTCCCTCGTTGATGCCATATTTTGAAAAGTGAATGAAAAGTGAATGACACCTACTCACACAAGTTCTGTGACTTTCTTTGGGCTGATCCGGATACACTTTACCCGTCTTGCTATTTCTGTTTCACGAAGATTGTGGCATGATAGCGATTGATCGGACATGAAAGGGACCGATCTGTACAAGGTATGACGTATAAGACTGAGATGTGGTATTGATGATCGGTGATGAGGTGGAACACTTGATATCACTGTTCTGCTGTTGCATTCTTAGATCATGGGCTTCGAATAGCCATCCAATTGCTTCTTTCTGTTCACTTTGCTCACAGCCACCTCGTTCTCTTGGCTAGTTTTCCGTTCCCTCCATCCGTCAGCCCTTTACCCCACCGATACCTTATTTGAAGGTTTTCGGCCCTAAGCTTTCAAAGTTTTCAATATGGTCAGCCACTGGGCGACCTCATATAACCTTAATCTTTCATCCAGTGTAACCTGTAATCGCAAGACCTTCAGGTTAGACTTTGTTACGGTTTGATCTGTTTCACTGACCTTGGGTGATGGACGAGGAGTTTAGCACGAAGTTGCCGGTCTTTTTAGCGTGCTACACTTGCTTGATTAGACTAATTTGGGGTCAAACTGTGCGGTTAAATCAATTAGATCGTTGCGCTTTATGCTGTACTCAATGCTAATAACACAGCGAAATGTTTTGTATCAAGTCGACATGTTACGGACCACATCAGAGTACTTTCAGAGATTTTTTCAAAGTTGAACGAATGCTTGTGAATGAGATAAACGGAATACACTTGCATATTTTCCACGTTTTTCTGCTACCTCGCATAGTTTCGTCTCCAAAAATCCTTTTTGATAAGCCAGCGGATGTGCCGATTTTGCAACAGTAACCGAGCATTCTGGCCTATGAACAGTATAAACTTTTGCTCAAGATAGCTCAGTGGTTAAGGCGCCAGCTTACGGACCGGTAGGCGCTTGGTTCGAACCCAACCTCCGTCTCTCGGCTTCCCCTGTCTAGGCTTGGGCAACCTGACAGTATCCCAGCCCTCGTGCCTCCTTCCGTTGGCATGGCAGCTAGGCACCGAAAGGGTGCTACAACTGAACCATCATTATTATAAACTTTTGCGATGACACAAACGGTTTTATGTTTGCGTAAATTTGCCGAGAAGCATCAACTCTTTCTACATGCGTGTGTCCCGTTTATTTGCACCAACCTCAAGCCTACCTTGATGGCGGAGCTAGTGGTTGCGGCGTATCAAATTAATTCGAGCTCTGAGCTCGTTTGGGCTGCGAGACTCGACGAGTAACTAGATTATGGTGACTTGAGAACATGCGAAAGCTAGACGCAGCCATAGGAGAAACACAGAGGGAACATTTGAAATTAGGGATCGTTATGTAGAACACTTAGAGATTAGTGTACTAGTTTCCTCTAATATCCGAATGGGATTCATGATGTAGAATCTTACAACAGAGATGTTCGTACTCCCAGTACACGGTAGTTCTACTCCAACAAACTCATGAGATGTCAGTCCTCTATGATTATTTAGGCACAGGATCGCTGATATCCCCAACTTGAATAATCTGAGGATAAACTGCCTTAACAAGTTTCCACTGGGAGATTCTTGGAGTGACACTTTGAAGCTATTCCCTACAAGTTGATAGTACAAGCTAGGTGAAAATGGGGGACTGGCAGAATTTTTTTTCGCCCAGTGATTACGAAATTTACCAATGATGCTGATGATGGAGACGTGGTGTAACATTCAGTAACATTCAGCTCAGTGGTTTACAAACCGTTCGCAAACGGTTCGCAAACCGTCGCACCACAATAAGACACCTTAAAAGAAGTGTAGCCGGACGGTCAAAATTGGGACTGTATCCACAGTTATCTAAAACACTGCCCAAACAGTCGAAGTTGGTTTGGGGAAATAAGAACTTTTCAGAATTGACAACCACGTTAGCACAGCGAAACCGATGAACTATGTTAAAGAGTCGTTGACCGTGTTCACTTTTAGTACCAGCATGAACAGCCTCAACACCTTGGTATGCCTCAACACCTTTTGGTTCATGATTAGTCATATTCATAACTTACCGTAAAATGATCGGGGAGGTGGAAAGTTTAAATTGTGGGAGATTGTACTTGCACAATCCGAAAGGACTGTTTATGCTCATTAAAACAGTCGAAGCGTTATCATTTGGAATTTGGAGACACAAATCCTTTAGGTCTATTGTTGAAAAGTACCTAGAATGACTCGGTTTGCTTACTACGTCTTCAAGTTCGACTTTTGTAAGGCTCTGCTTAAGAGGCTGTGAATTAAGCGTACTGCGATAGTCACCACAGATACGTGGTGTCTTGCCATCATCTTTCACTGGGTTGACTATTGGGGTTCCTCATGACGAAGACTCAGCTCGTCCAATGAATGGTCTTTCGGGAACACCTTTCACCCTGCGTCTAAGCCACAGGCTTACAAAGAACTGTATGGCAGTACACGTCGCTTGGCAAAAATGGGTTCATCAGTCACCTCTGGCTTTATAAACGAAATCCCCGTACCATGGATGACTACTACACTTCGACTAACGTCTTTGAGTTCAGCTTGTGAATCTGTAGGGGATAGCCTTAGTCCAATTATGGGAAGAGCATTGCATCGGTCCAGTTTTACCATCAGGAACGGGGAAACCACATCGACCAAGAAGTGGTAATGCTCAGTTTCCCTAGCGCACGAGTTAATATCCTAGATTTCAATATTTGGAGGTCTTATTGGAACTGCCAGACGTCGGACGTAATGTTCAGTGAGAGTTGCACGAATGCGCAAGTATTTCGGAGTGAAAGCAGAGCTCCGATTACTGGAGTGAATACCGAATGTTTTACTAATTTGTAAGGTTTCCTTACGCGTGGCGAGCTTGCTGTCAATTCTTAGCCTGACTGCGTAGCTAACGCTTGGCTGTCCTTGTGTGTTGAGCCTGTGTTGGGTGAATTTCGCAAAAGACGTTTGGTCAGCCCCGCTTGCTCCAACATGGTGCTGAGATGTGCTTATTTCAGTGGTTTTGGGAGATATAGGCACCCCACTCTTGGCAGTTTCCTCTAGGGACACAGGGCTTCTTCCCCCATCGTTATGTAGCAGTTTTAATTACCGGTGTATTGCTGTCCATGCTGATGAAAATGGAATGAAATGAAGTGATTCGGTCGGTTCATAGCTGGCGTGCAGCTCGAGGATGGCACGAGGGCTGAGTTACTGCCAGGTTTTTTAACCCTAGACAGGAGCTAGGGCTGGGTTTGAACCATGGACCTCCTGGTTAGTGGTTTCGCTCCGTTGTCGCTGAGCTATCTTGAGCTCATTTTAATGATGGTGGAGTCGCGGGGACCTAATAATAAATACAAAAAGTTCGATCGTTCAAGTTCACTTGTTGAGAAGCATTGCGCGCAGGTATCTCTCAGGAAATCTGAAACTAAGAGGAAGTCAGGGTGTCCTTAGGATTTTGTCCATAACTAGATAGAGCCCGACTCACCCAGTATACGCTATTGATAAAGTTGGGCCACATTACCCCAATGCAGTCGCAAACTGCTACCGGGAATAACGTACCAGTTTGCGCGGTTCAACATAGTTTACTCAAAACACTGTCCACACTCGAGGAAAAGCTGTATCCCGAAAGCCCACCATATTTAAGAACTAGAACCGACAAGACTCAGGGAGATTGTTGGATACATAGAGCTTCTGAAATGCAGAGCCGCACATGGGAAGAACAATAAAGTTTAGTGAGAGTGCCGAAGGGGGCGAGATGGCTCAGTGGTTAGAGCGCGAATTTATTGACCGGAAGGTCCGTGGTTCGAACCCGACCTCTGCCTCTCGACTTCCCCTGTCTAGGCCTGGGCAACCTGGCAGTATCCCAGCCCTCGTGCTTCCTTCGGATGGCATGGCAGTTAGGCACCGAAAGGGTGCTACAGCTGAACGATTTTTTAGGATGCCGAAGAAAGTTTGTAGGAGTACTAGCCCGACACGGGTACAACCTCAATGTGCATCACTGTGTGCGAGCGGACGAGGTATTATTATCCTTTTCAGCTTCAACGTCTGGTTACAACTGAAGCGATGTCCAACTATCAGAAGTACTTGTGACGCTATTGGTATCAAGTTTCAGCAAATCTTCCAGCGAAGAGATACCACCAGAATGCTAAAAAACCCGCAGTGCAAAAATGCCACGAGAAAACAGCGGCACACTGTATGTTAATCATTTTAACCATCGTTGGGCTGAAAAATAATCAGATAAGGTTGTGTCGCACTTGACCCGCTGGCAGTTTGTCCATACCAAACAGCATTACTCCGTTTGCAACCACCCATGCTCCTCCAACGTTTTCCACTTCCTTTCCAATCTAACGTGGAGGCTAGATGAAGAAGTGGGTGATGTATGCTATCTAGATTTCTAAAAAAAAAGATTTGACGCACCCACTTAATATGAGGTCCTCAAAGATGCACTTGCACATACCTGCACAGGCAGATACGGATTTGCCTGGTGCACTTGGTGGTGAGAAGAAAACGCTTTGTTTTATTGTCAGTTTCCAAGTCTACACTAAGGATGGGGGTGAGTGGGTTACCATATTAGCGGTCTGGCCAAGACCGGCTGGAGCTTCATATTAAAAACAGTTTCACATCTTTCGTGCGATTCCACTTGACTTCTGGGTGACAGGGGTTCCACTTGGGTGTTCACCGATTTCCCAAATGTTATAAGTGCCAGTATCTTTTTTGAGTCTGAATTGGGTCACACCTAACATGTTGGAAGGAACGCATTAGGAGGCATTTTAGTAGCCGGTTCACTGGACTGTGGAGGCTCCCTTTGAAATCAATGACAATGATGATGATGTTAATGATCAAATCCTTTTCTAGAGAGGAGACCTTCACGTGACATTCACGGCATTACGTGGTTCCACGTATACAGAAACCCCGACTTTCTGAAAAGTAGGGAAATGGATTGAAGCCCGAAAATATCGATACAACTCAACTATACGTTTCTTCTACCACTAATACTATGCGGTAGGGAGTGGCACTTTGAACATTGTCTGTAGCTGCCTTGTGCGGGTTTAACAGCCATTACTATTCTTACAGCCTCATGAGGCTCACTGACGAAACAATATGGAAATGAGTGTATTTGTCGAAATCAGTCCAATTTGGGTTCAAGTAGAACATAAGGTTGACGGAAACTCGGGAACTGCGTCTACCTGATGAGCCCCAAGAAGGGCGAAACTGGTCGTGGGCTGTCGAAGAGTTTTCAGCAATCTTGTGAGTAGTTTCCTTCATCAAAATATGGACATATGTTTTAGATTTGTGGCCCTTCCTACCAACTTGAATGAGAGTTGAAAATTTCCATTTGTTTCAAGAAGTGCGATTGGTCTATCTTACCTACATTACGTACTTACCTGCCTACATTGCTTTTCTCCGGAGAGAGGCGGTTACTGTGAAAGGAGTTGTTTGGCCTCATAGAGGAAAGGTAGCCTCCCCTCAGGCGAAACATCTATTAAGTGTGAAGGCTGTCGTAGATGCCCTATGGGAGTCAGTTCTCTAGGGGGATGTATCGAGCGCATTCTCGGGGTCAGCTGATGCGTTATCATCCTTGCGGTTGTAGTACGTTTGTGACCAAAATTTTATCGTGTTCCTATGTAGGGAAGCACCGATTCTGGGGATCTTCATTCTCTCAGAATTAGTTGAAAACCTAAGACCCTGTGGGCTCTCGACTTCAAGGTTAGTTAGTCTGGTTCATTCCCGACCTGAACCTAGGCGGTTGGGTTCCTTCCGGGTGACATGAAATAGCACATCTGGTGAGAAGTGATGTCGAAGCTGAGTGTTTTAGTTTCATCTCATTTGAGAAACTCTTTTACTGTCACTCGGAATGAGTCAATTACCGCTCACGTTAGAACTATCGGGCAATAACAAAATGAATGAAGTGTCATTGAAAGCCTGACAAACTCTCAGCTGACGCATACTTGTTTTTTAATTGTGATGATTTCTTCAGTTTACCTGATGATTTGATTTTCTTCGCTTTAGTTTGATTCCCTGCAAGATTCAGTCATCAGAAAGAAAGCTAGTGACTTAACTTTAGTTAAACAAGCAGCGCGATTTTTCGCGCCGCAAAAAGGATGACTCAGTTATCACACGGTAGCTGTGTAGCGTTGTCTTAAGTTCAGACGGAAAACTAATAATTAGAGCCTTGACCGGTGGATGCACTTTAGGCGGAGGCGGTGACCTCCGGGTTGTTGGCTTTTACCAAGCAGCCTTGAACTCCTTATCGACTTTCTTTGGTCGGATGGCGAAGCAGAGCGTCAAACCTGAACTGATGTTACGCACAATTATAATAGGACTCTGTTCCGCGGTACAGGATCGAGGGTGGTCTATCGGAGCCTGAACAGCAACAAGCGCAAAAACATGTCAGGAAAGTTCGGAAAAGCGAAATGAGCATAGATCTTGACGTCTTTTTAATGATAAGCTGCAGCGTACTGCAAACCGGTTAATTCAGACATCGATGTTCTATCCGGTTTCTACCAATTCATAACATTCCACATGAGGTTTGTTTCGCATTTGCGTCTGACGTGATCACTGAATTGTGACCCCTGTGGAGTGTAGTCCGCACATATACACCATATTTGTCACCTCTAGTTTGCCGCTTTTGTCCGCTCACAGGATGACTTACTTTCCCTTTTTATTTTCAAAGATCCAATGCATCATTAGTGAACGAAAACGAGACCGAAACAACTGTCTTCGTCTAGTTTTGATTTGCTTCAGTTGACAACAAACCCACTGCTTGCGATCCAGCACCTAGGGCACGTGGTTGCGTACTGAACGCCGTTTGGGATCGCTTCATATGGCGGAATGTCATATCTGTAGACATCCACAAGTCCGTTTTGGTGCAGTTGGTCATTTTTTGCTCCTTTCATAACAGAGGGGGTTGCTCCCCCCAGTGTGTCGCTTGTAGAATTGGTACCACACTTCTCTGGTTCTTCAACCACTTGAACTTCAATTGCTCACCTAAAATTTATCTATGATCCCATTTGTTTATTTATTTATTTTCATTATGGGAAGTTTTAACCTTAGACTTTCCATATTATGAGCCACATGGCGCTCAGTTTGTTTGATAAGATCTGGGCCGAGTTTGGCTCGAAGTCCTAACATTCTTCATTATTTTTAGTTTTTTTTAAATTTAATTTTATCCCCATTCCCTATCATTTCTGTCTAGAACACCCAGCGACCAGAGTCGAAGAAGGATACGTTTTCCCTAGATTCCAACACGCTAATATCCCTCCTGTCTGGTGCACCATTGTCCCAATTGCGTCCTACTTCGATGAGCAATGGAACAAGTGGCCTGGATTTACTCACAACCGGTTTGGACAGTCTGAGTGGAAACAACAACAACGGCGGCAACAACAACAACAACAGCGGCAATGCCTTGCCCACAGTTTACTTGAGACAAGCTTTGGAAACGCTAGTTCCTCAAAGTAACACTGTATCAAACGAGCAAGATTCGAGCGCCTCCAATGTGGCTGCACTGGCGGCAAGTTCAAATGTTCGTGGTCAATTGTTAGAAAATTTGAATATGGTCTCGGCCTACCAGCAGTTGTCCCGGCTGAACAATAGCAGCAGTAACAACAACCGCAAACTACCGATTCCGTTTGCAAACTGTGCCGGTATTCCAGTGACCATGATACCGGTGAGTAGTGATTCATCGTCGCAAGCGGCCACACTGAATTTGGAGGCGTTGGCCCAACTGTCAAGCTCCACAGCCACTACCACGAACAACTCGACCGGCGGGACCACAGCCAGTTTATCGACCGAATTGATTTCACAACTTTTGAGTCAGGTTTGTTCACCATACACTCTTGGCAAGACAGGCGCCCACTTTCTTAGGAAATATCACCAAGACTTCCTGGCACATTCATTCAGATGCGTTCAAAACGAAGTAACATATTTAGGTATTTAAACTTGTGTGAGAGGTGATCACGTGAGCACGCTCGATAAACGCTTAAACTATTGGATTACCCACTCAATGTACTCATTATTGAGGTCTGACTTAACCCTGGAGCTGATGAAATAAATATGGTTAGTATGGCATCCAGTAGGAAGCGTTTCGCTGGATCACCTGACAGTCCGTTGTGGTAGCAAATTCGTATGATTTTGACCTTCTTGGTTGACTTGTGAACGTACATACGTAGCATACATGATCTCGTTTCGGTTTGTGCGTCTTTACTTAATGGTGGCATGCTAGAACAGATAGGTCAGTGTGGAATACTGCACATTCTAGGTTTCACGTCATGTGTCACACACAGAACTCCACCCTCTACTTTGCTGAACATAAACTGCGCCAACTATCTAACACGGTCTCCGAATAACCACACTTCCTGGTTGCATCTTACCGTCATTGTTCCACTGTACCAGTGTTTTCCGGCAGCCTAGCAGAGATGATCTACTCAGACAGCGTTACTTATAATGTATTAACCGATAGGTACCCATAACCTACAAGTAATTGGTCATAGATTAAGGAAACTAATGATCGGGGCAGTTCGTAGAGTACTTGCTCATTCGTTTTTGCCGATTTCATCCTCATTTTTGTGTTCAATCATTCCAGCAATGGATGGGTAGGATACTGCGTCAAACTGTACGATAATAACCATTCAATAAGCTGAGACGTTTTTGAAGCATTATAGGCTATCTAGTGCCATTCGACGGAGATTCATCTGAACAGTGTATCCGGGACTCCACCCTATATGTTGGGAACCATTAACTGAATTAAATAAGCCTGGAGACATCTCTGGTTAGCTAAGTGTTTGGCGAACGCCAGTTCTACTCAGCCGTGGATCATCAGTCGGCTGAGGTTGATATGGTTTCGTCTGTCGCACATAATTTCGAAATGGCACGTCACACGGTCTTATGTACCACCGACCTCTAGCGATCATATTCTAGTGATGTGGTATGAAGTCAGTACTACTGAAGTTCGACCCTAACCGACCGTACTTCCACTTTCATGCATGAGTTACCTAGCCAGTTAGTTTATATATGACTCCTTTTTAATTTCAGAATTCCGCATCAGACAGTACCACCAGCTCGGTCCCGTCTTCCGATGACAGTTTATCCATGGCGCTTCAGAGCTTGCTAATCAAACAGTTGTTGGATGCGACATCCAATTCTGCAGTTCAACAAAAACAATTTACCATATCTGGTTCTTCAAATGACCCGTCCACTGGATCCGTGCTACCTACCAGTTTTTCAGACTGTCGAATAATCTGCGGCCCCAATCAGTTTCGTCCCGAGACTCTATCTCAAACGCTCAATCCAAGTGTGTCGACCATCATCCCAACTGTATCCAATACGGTTTCCACGCGCTCCACATTTGCTCGTCCATCTAGAATATCTCCATCACCCATGAGCGCTAACTCAACTACCATCTCTCAAACTCCCAATATTTCTGTGTCTTTTGGTACTTGTTCAACACCGTCTTCGACGCCCTGTATCCTTCTGTCGAACGAGGTCACTACTACGAACGAGCACTCACGGTCGCCGAATACCCCACTAACTACATCGAATAGTTCTAACAAGCTAGAGGGGATGACCAGTAAGACAGATGCTGCGGCAAACGTGACCGGCGAGGGACATTCTTGGGAACCTTGTCGAGTATGCGGTGATAAGGCCTCAGGTTGGTGCTGTGTTTCCGATTGACTGCTTATGGTAGTTCATCTATGTCCAGGGTTTCATTATCTCTTTGCGATAGGGATTACTCAGACTGCTCTTCTGTACAGGACCCGTTTGCTTCTTGTTGCACTATCTCAAGTCAATGGAGTTTGCGTTTTTCTTTTCCCATCTCTTAGTTCTCCTTCCAATAGTACTCATCTCTCTCTTCTCTGTCTAGGAGATCAAATTTCTGCTTTCTTCTAGAGAGTACATGCGCCTGTAGATGAGTAAGGATAGATCCCATTAAACGATGCCTTGTGTCATTGAGAGGATCAGCATCTGCTAGGAATCTTGGGGCTGATGTGTTGGGTGGAGTACAATTCGTAATCAAACGCCTCTGTTTGTTTCATGGAAAGCTTCGCATGCTCCTAAACTGCTTCAGCACCTAAGAATACAATGTACATAGCACTCAAACGCTACAAAGTACTCAACGGTGTGGTCACTTTTATCACCCATATCTTGTTACCGATGTCTTCGACCCTTTGGACTGCACCACTTGCGTGGAGGTCTTCGTTGACGTTGTCTTAGTTTGAGAAGGACTCGGTCGTTTTGTTTTGTGGAACTGTATCCGATACTTTGCAGCCTAATAACCTTGTCTGTTTACCTTACTCTCTCGTTTATTGTTACACACACATGCCGTCTGATCCCCTCTTCTACCGTTCCTTTCAGGCCGACACTATGGAGTTGTCTCCTGTGAAGGTTGCAAGGGTTTTTTCAAACGTTCCATTCGTGGACATGTCAGCTATGTATGCCGGAGTGACCAAAATTGCCTGGTGAACAAGGCCTACCGTAATCGATGCCAGTATTGTCGCCTACAGAAGTGTCTTCTTGTGGGTATGCGTTCTGAGGCGGTTCAGAATGAACGTCGACCGTCCACCGCCTACGAATTCGGTGGCGGGGGACCAAGTTCCCCAAACATGCCGGCGATGGATACACCTAGTCGAACTCGACTGTTATTACCTCGACCTTCCTCTGAGTCTTCACAGTTACAGACTCAATCTATCAAGCTGGAGCCGTCGTTGGACGGAGAGGGTGGGGAATTTTTGAGCCATCCATCCGAGTTAAATAATCCGAGATCGGCGTCGGATGATAGTCAGACGTACGAGAACTCGCCTGTAGGGTCGTCGCATACGAACGGGTCACATACCGCTCCTCATATGTATTCAGGCGAGCCTCAACCGCACGTGGACGACCATTTCCACCAATCCACACCCGCAGTGAGTGTGATGACTCCCATGACTTTCAGCACAAACAATGATGCTACAGGCCTAACTCATCTGGTGACGTTGACTTCCCCTCAGATGAGCACAACCCAACCCCTCCTTACATTTTCTGCCGATCAATTCCCATCCATTTCCTTCACCCCTTCCTCGTTGGATGGCACCCAAGCATGTCTTCTATCCCGACTTCCATTATCCGGATCCAAAAATGAGCTCCTCACAACTGCGCCTAGGCAGGATAACTCCCCATCCGGTCTGACCAATTCTCGAGGCCTTGAACTCAGTCAGTCTTTGTCCGACTTAACCCGATCACTTTCGAATCTATCTGGGATGGATATGCAGCGGTCGATTTCGCCTCTCAGACGTGCGACCTATTCATCCCCGATCTCTGGTTTGACTTGCAAAACACGGGTACGTGTTTGGTACGACGGTCTGTGTTAGCTTGCGTACATGCGTGTGTTAGTGTGTCACCGAATGTACGTTGGTTACAACGCGCGTCTGTCTGTGTGTCTGTATGCGTAGATCACCAGAGCATGTGGTTCCTCTCTCTCTCCCTCCCTCAGAGTTGATTACGTTGGTTAGTCGCCTAAGCTTGCTAGTGAGCTTTTTGTTTGATCTTTCATGTGTGTGGGTTCATTTGGAGTTGGACTTGTTTCGACGTGCACACAGGCAACAGACAACACGTTCAACCGTATGGTGTTGGTGACGGTTCAGCCCATACGAATCAATCAATAAGAGCACGATGTCTCGGTCGCTAATTTCTCTCGCTGTGCCATAAGGTTAACAGCACAACAGCAGGTATAAACTTGCCAGTGGTCATGGCCAAGCTGTTCGATCATTTGCATTTTCTGGTGTCTTGGCGGTTGCACAGATGTTTGGACTGAACAGCTACTCTACGGGGTCGGGGACACAGCATACGTTAGTTGCTCGGGTCACAAACTTGATCAGATTTTGGGCGGGCAGGTCAGCTGGTCAACTGAAACACTGAACTAGGAAACTTTTCTGGAAATTATTCTAGTCCATTGTGTGTCACTTGATCGGTGCGATAGCAAGTGAGCACTCGGTACCGATGTATATATGCCGGCTAGCTGTAAGTTACTGTTAAGGTACTCAGTCATACATGGAGGAATACAGTAATCCGCTTGGAGAAAGGGAGCTTCCTCGGATGAGTTTCTTCCTTTCAGTATGCTCTTTATTAGTGGCTTACTGTAGCTGAAAAAGGCATGTGCGGGGTTGTTCTGCTAAAAATAGGTCGCAAATCTTTTAGCGGTCCCAATAACAGAAGCCTTGTTGTTACTTGTTTATCTCATACCAGTCCAATTTAATTGTCTGAATAACTGTTGGAGAACGAGATGCCGAGATTTAAAACTCAGTGTTTTCAGAAGAGCCAGTGTTTTTTAGTTTCACTCCAGTGACGCTCTTATTGTGAATGGCAAATACACCATCAGATGTAGCCACAGACTGTACTTCTAACAAATCTTTTATTCTTGGGACCAGCGACGATTTAGACAGCGAAAATATCTGCCCTGTCTTCTTTCCGTTGTTGACTGTATTGTTCAATCTTCTATTGCGTTTAAGGACCCTGCGCTTATCAACAAGACGCCATCTGTAGCAGACACACTGGACAAGCTGACCATTCCATCAAGTATTGAGCTAACTGAGTTAACGAAGGCCGCACTGAACGCTGTGGTTGGTAAGGATACCGCATCAACCGTTACCCTTCCCTCGCAAGATCGCAGTCTGGCAGCGTTGTACACCTACTGGTTAATGACGACAGCCGAGTCATTGAACAACACTGCGGCAACAACACCACAACAACCCCCTATCAATCCAACCAGAGCAACATTTACTCATCTGTTGGAACGTCTCGCAGCTGGGTCTGGTGATAATTCGAACTTTTTAAGTGGTGATACCAACGTGGTCCCACCACGTCAAGCCACGGCTGGTATTTCCACACCGTCGCAAGCGCCTTCGCAACAAACACAACCGTTGCAACCAGCACCACCACCTTTACAGACAAGTCAGCTCGGTCGTGGTGGTCAGTCCGATACGTTGGAAGCATTGCTAGCCATGATGATGGGCATGAACGGCAGTGGTACTGCAACTCTCAGTTTGGCCACACCAGGCAACCAATTGAAATTAGCACCCGTCGTTCCTACTACATTAGAGCCGAAGCTGACCTTCAGTTCCCCAATTTCCGTTACTTTGACAGCTGCGCCAACCGTTTCACCGGTTTTTTCCTCTGTTCCTCCTGCACCACCTAACAGAGCAACCAATCTGTTAAATCTGCTCGGGAGGCGCTTATCTGGAGGCACTCCTCCAAACCTGACTGTTACGGAAAGCGCGCGACCTGAGAGACCAGTGTCTACAGGTGAGTGTCATAACCATAGAAACGAGTCCTCTCATATATCTCATTTCTTGCTCTGCGCGGTGTATAGGGGATGGAATCCCGTCATTTTGAAATCTGTGTTGAACCCCCTAACAGCGACGCCTCGATCGGTTGCGGATAGTCGGCTCATTTTGGAGTCAGATGCTTTTAATTTTTGTGCTTTTAGAGAATTCGTGGACTTCTACTCTACCATGGTTAGCCCCTTTGGTCCATGTATGATCCAATTAGATTCAAATTCAATTCATTTTTTGAATACACCCAGTGGTTAATTGTGTACGGCGACTCGGATCGACCCACAAATTATGAGTAGTCTGATCGGAAAAGAAGAAAATCTCACAGGTCCCACGGGTCTACCGTCTGTGATGTCCCTCCAGTGAATATTGGTGTGATTTTTCAATGTCTGTGCGATTTTATTGTTTGTGTTTTTTGTACATAGTACCCATCGCATTCGGCTTGAATTCGGTACTTTGGTCTGTACTACCAATAGGGTTGCGTGGCTGATCCGCCCTACAGCAGTTAGAAAGTCCCCTCAATCTTCTAGAGGTTTTCATACCATTTTCGTTGCACAGGGTACATCTACTGGCCTGTTTACGGTGTGTTAACACAGTCCCACTTAACTCTGGGTATGCGTTAGGTTGCTCAAGGTCTCCTTCACCACGTTTTCTATCCAGGCCTCAATGTGAGCAATTGTGTGCCCACCTCCAATCCAAATAAGACGGTGGAAAGACTCGATGAGCCACCAATGACGCGGTTACGCAAACGAAAAGCGGGTGTAGCTTCACCAGAACTCACTGGATCCCCTCGTCGACCACGATGGGAGGAACAAAATGGTGATGCCGATGGCATCGATCAATCCCTGTGTGCACCCGGCGTGGATAAACGCCTCAATCTTGGTACGCAGTCCCGAGTTGCATCTCCGGAGCCAACTATAGTTACTTCATTTGATGGGCCCATTGTTTGCCATTCAGCAATGAACTCCGTGTTCGAGCTCACCCCGGACGTTATCCGCACCTGTAACCTCAGCCGTTCAACACGTACATCTAGTGCTAGCGTGTCGAATGAATTGGCGTCACGTGTCCTGTTCCTCACAGTCGATTGGTTGAGCCGTTTTGAATGCTTGAAACGATTACCGTAAGTTCTGTTTGACGAAAGTGTCGTTTTTCAGTGAAGTTAACCCTATTTTTCTAGTTCACTCTTTACGGCTGGAAGCTTTGCTTTTCCGTTTATAGAGAGCGTGCTCCTCCACGGTAATTCAAGATACATGCATCCCTCAAACATATCCGCCTGTTCAGACGCGATGATCAGGGGGAAATCAGTATGCTGTAGAGGAATAGTGTAACACATTCGCCTCGCATGTCGATGACTGAAGTTCGACTAATGGTTCGGGCGAGGATGTGAGCTTTTGTCGAGCTTTCGTAAGGGGAATCTCGAACCCGCTGCTTCTTTTTCTAGTGTAGACAGTAAGAGCTCCTTTCAAACTAGACCAGTGCGACAAAATCAAAGATGTGTGCCATCTTACAGTGAGGTCACCACCAGATAGATCGTTGACGTATTTCGGGGTTAGGGCGTGAGTTCATGACTCAGAGGTCCCCAGCTTGAACTCACCACTCACATTTTGATTGGTTCCGTCTGGGCTGGGTTAATCTGTCTTCATGCATTCTTAAGATGGCACGGCAACTATGCACTGAAGGGGTTCCACACCTGGACAGGTTGGACTTTTCTGCCCGCCCTCGTTTATGGATTGTGCTGTGGTGTGGACCACCTGAACCTTACGCTTCTCTAAGCCGATAGCTAATTCGTTATATTCTTCATCCCCGCTGTTAACTACAGTATCTGGGCGCAGCGTGACCTGGTGGCTGTCTCTTGGTCCGATTTATTCGTCCTTGGTCTGTGTCAGACGTTTCAACAGCTCAAGCAATTAGAGATAGACGATCTACCGGATTCGAAAGCAGCGTCCAACCACTCTACTTCCTCACCCGCCATTGTGCTCAAACCGGAGGCGGATTGTTCCCCACAAAAAAGTACGTGTTCATACTATCGGAGTCCAACATTGTTTGATTTCATGATGGCAGACTAAAACGTTCACTTTTCTCTCCGTCAACTTATTAATTTTCCAAATTTCTTTTGAAATAGTGAAGGTCACTTTTTGAGTAACACTTCTAGACATCACTTGACAGGATTCTGATTGCAATCATGTTCCAGCCATCCGTCACTCGCACGCTTCCAGTTTTCGTAATCCTCATCTCTGCTTACAACAGTGTTTCTTTTACCGGCTTTCACTGAGGGATAAACTCTAAGGTGTATCTCATATCTCGCTCGGTCAGTGTTACATTCAGTTTAGTGGGTTTGATTTCGGTTAGATGAAGGTCCACTTCAGTCACCAGGGTTCTTGTGCACAACAGTATCAATATCCTTTGAGTCACTGCGGAACAAAGTGATGATTAAGACTAAGGAAAAAAACGGTAACTATCTAGTTGACCGGAAACCGCAGTTGTCTTAGTCCTTTAAAAGCTGCTGGTAAAACGACGAAACGGCAATCTTAGCACAATGGGTTAGGTTGGCGTTTCATTCACCCCGACGTTAAAGGTCGGGTAGGTAGTCCCATCAAAGATTCTGAACCGATTCAGTATATCGTTTTCGAGTTATTCTGCTAGGTACTATCTCCCAATACGATTGAGTTCGCTCGCTTACCGCTTTTGTGACTCAGGCGCCCTCGGGAGGGTTTGCGTCCAGCACGTGAATTGGCGAAACGGATGGTGTGAGGCAGGCAACTCTTCAATACTTGGAGTACATGGTTCACCTAACGTGATCTGAAGGGTCTGACAAACTACACTGTTGTGAGGCGCATTCACCTTAATTATGACAAACACGTATAAAAAACAAGTTTCCCATACTGATGAGTTCGTGCTTGCATATTCCTTTAGTTTGCTGAAAAGAGTTTTGTAAAGAAATACAATGTTATTGGGTTTAGTTAGTCCTCTTTTTCGAAACACTACAAATTACATATATGGTCTCAGTTAACTGTGTCTACAAAATGAATGCACTCAGCCCCAGTAAAGTGCCACGCCGATGGAGCGTCTCTTGAGTGGCTGGGGGTGCAAAACTATTTGATCACTATACTACTATCAAATGTCAGTGGTATAAACAAAAACCCAATTTAGCGGGAGCTGCTCGCACCACTGGACGGTTAATGAGTCAGTTTGCGGCACACTGTATGGTCAGATTCACTTGAGCTGAAGCTTGTCAGCTGTACATGGTCAATGTGAATGACTTAGCCTACAAGGCCACAAGGGAACAGCCCGTTGGTAGGATACTTGGGAACCCATTTAGATAGCGCAACCTCAAGGAAAGTCGAGGTAAATCCCCGCAGGTGTTGGAATTCTTGGGTAAGGTGTAGGTTGAAAGCCAGTTTGTGAGTAATTCTGATCGGATGAGAAATTTGCATTTGTGTCGATTCCTGTTACTGTGGGCTTTTTTGTGTAATTTGTTGTACATAAGATCACACACCAAAACTCAACCAAATCGATAATATCTCTTTCATCCGTCTTTTTCGATAAGGACATTATGTAAGAAGGATCATTAACACTGTAATGGCCAGTTGGGTGCTTTTGATGAGATGTAGAAAATGGTCTATCGATCTGGTAGTAATCGAATCCTACCACCGGACGTCGATACCAGTTCCTCATCTTGAGGTTTGTTCTAGAGTCTTTGAGAACACTCATTGCCACGTGACCTAGTGTTTTTTCCACCTTTTGGGGAATTACCCTTCTGCCTACACGAGCTAACCCTGCTGCTTATTTTCCCCAGTTTATAAACTAGGGTGCTACAGATAGAGAGCTTCAAACGGTCGCGTGAGTGGCAACCTTGTGATCGTGTTCGACACGCCACATGCAGTCGAACATGTATGCCGATGAGCTGCACTTGAATTACCAAACTATCGATTTTCTACTTATCATGAAGAATCCACCTGATAAGCCGTCTGAAGGTGTTCATGTCGAAGTGTGATCAAGCAGGGTTTGCCTGCGATAAACAGCTATAAAATGATTTGAGCTTGCAGAGTATCACTGAGCTAGAAGTGATCTCCATTAGCAGGACAATCCATCCTACCAGTGCAATTCGAGCGTACGCGAACTGAGATGCATATCGAACTTCGTGCAATTTCAGTTCAGGTAGAACACAAAGTTGATGAAAACTCGGTGACTGCGCCTACCTGATCAGCCCCGAGAAGAGTAAAACCAGCCGGGGGCTGTTGAATAGTTTTCAGCAATCTTGTGAGGAGTTTCCTGACGAACAAACTTCATTTTGCCTTCGACGGACAGGAACCTCTCTTTTTACCCGACTTCATCGACCAAGTACCCAGGTCATTCATTTTACTTAGCAACCACAACTGAGTGCTCATCGAGGGATTCGGCTCACTAATACACTGGCTTCCGCTGGAAAAAGTAGACTAATCTGCGTTGCGATCACTTACCAGAGTACGTCTCTGCTTATCCGTATTACATACAAGCCTTAGGACTACTCCTTTATACAGCGAGTTCATTCGTCAAGTTTATTTAGTACTGTCGGCAATGCGCACCGGATTCTTTCCAAAATACATAACCAGAGGTCGATCGCCATGCAAAACTGTGTTCGCATTTCCTGATGTCTGAAAAAAGGTGATGGTCCACTTTGCGGGCTAGTGGAGCCAGAGTTTCGGGTTCTTCTCGGGAGGTTCAACATTTTTCCCAATCTAATGGTAACGTGTAAGCGACAGGGAGAAAGCGGTTATTTTAGAGAATTTCTCATTCAGTGAGTGCAAATTGTGAGGACCATTATGTCGTAATCTGATTTGACAGTTCACCACAGGTTGGCTAAAAATTTGCGCAAACCAAAGAGATGTTCATCGATTGCATTTCTGGATAATTCATTAACTATAACTTATACGAACTCCAGTCTAATAGCTCATTAATTTTGTTGAATTTCTACCTTACAGAACTCTGCCAACCTAACGCTACGACAGGGAAGTCAGAAATCAACGGAATTCCCGGTGGTGCTAAGTTGTCGGACTCCTCAGCGGATCCACCAGATACCTTTCATTCATCAGATGCCGTAAGACCATCAAAGGCACCTTCACCGTCATCGGCTGTGGTCGAATTGGTTGATCGGTTACTGGTTCAATTCGTTGAGGCCAACATAAGTGCAGACGAATACAGCTATCTACGTTGCATGGTCGTCCTAGGTTCAGGTAAGACCCTTTCCCCTAACCCACCGTTTCCATCGTGGAGCTTATCAACCGAGTTTTATCACACACGCGGTCCATAACAAGAACAGTTCAACAAGTGATAAGCTCCGGGAGTGACGCTCATCTCGAACCTTACGGTGACATAATTTGTCTCAAGTATTTTCAGATGGTTGCGCTCAAGTGATGCACTAGACCTAATAGGTACGTAGCTACTTATAGCATTATTTTCTGCGAGGAACCCACGAGGTTTCGTGAGCCTTTGGTTAGAAAGCATCACTCGGACGGCCACATTACACTACGTTCCTGTCGGATGGGCAAACTTATAAACATATACAACGTCGCCATCCAGAGCGTTTCCCAAGGGTGTGGGTTTTTGGAAGAGGACATTTCCGGAGAGTTTTAAACACTGTTGAACTTTAGAAAAGTACCTTTATGTTGAAACACGTAATGGTTTTTTGGGTGGGGTGGGTGGGGGGATTCCTCATAATGACCGAAAACGGTTAGTCCGACGCGTGAAGAAGGCTAGTTGATCAAATTGAGCTGGTAGGTTTGAGCATATCCCATTCCTCGCTAACCAGCACATGACTTGGTGCAGGCTTGGGTTTTCATCTGGATCGATTTACACATTACTGTATCTTCACTTATATTCACCATGAATAATGAAATAGACCGCTGTGCACTGTATGAGTGCGGTTTCACACGTCCCTCCTGAAGAACATTAGACGTAATCGGCAGAAGACGCGTCACTGCCTGGATGCATTGTATACAAGTTTGTAAACGGACAAAGACACGCTCGCTTAGCTTCGGTATGTCCTCAGCCGCAAACCCTTTTTTTGCCGTCTGGGTTCTGAATAACTTGGCCATTCAGGTTACAGGACGAGAATTTTCACGTCCTGCACATTCGACTTTACGGCCGCATGGTTTTCCGAAATTAAAAGGATGACCGTAATGCTATGACTTGCGTACTTTCCGTGGAAATATCAGCCTTTTTATTGGCTCACAGATGTGACCCTTAGCTATTCAACTCGTTTAGAATGTGTGTTGGTTATAGGCTCGAACCAGTATTCAGTAGCTTCAGTCAGGATGAAGCAGCTATCAAGATCTATCTGAATTAGACAGGCTGAAGATATCGCCTGTTTCTCTCTCTCTCTCTCTCTCTCTCGGTGTTTATGCTGAACACTGGAGAGAACGCTTTTTCCCGCTTACTCCGGTTTTGCCGCTAAGAAGCCTGATCCATGTCGATATATGTTCATTGCTGAGCTTGATGTCTTTGTTTCCTTTTCGTTTTATTTAAGGTCACTTATGTCTTGGTTTGAGAGACATCAAACTGGCCCAGCAGGTTGCCGAACTTGAGTCACGTGTACTTAGCGAGTTTGCGGAATTTCTCACAACTCAGACAACCGAAAAACAGAGGACAGATTCCGGTAGCATCCCCACTAAAACCATGGTACAACGTGGTCTGGTGCTCACTCAGCTTCTGTCTACTCTGCGATATTTGGACCCGAAAGATTTGGAGGAGGCGTTTTTCTCAAGTGAGCAGTTTTTTCGCTATCGTTGCCTAGACACTGGGCGCAGCGTGCGCAACTAGTTTTCTGTTCCAGTGCCAGCGTTTATTTTATTTGGCAGCCGATTGTCTGTCAAGCCAAATGATTGGTTTTTGTGGAAATCTACCATCTTGGTTTGAGTCTATTTGAAATGTACTCCTCTCATATGGGCCGATATTTTAACGTATCGAAGTATTTTTCCATGGTATGGGGGAACGGTCGGTATTCGAAGTCGTCCAGCCGCTCGACTCTTGGGCATAGTTAGTAAACCATAGTCGGTTTGCGCGGAGCCTGCGTAACCTTCAAGAAACTGGCCCATCCTCACGCAGAAGACAAAGTAAACTAAGTAAGGGAAGTGTTACCTGCAGGTCTTGCGATACCGGCGTCAGTGAGCAAGCGCTCAGAGGCCGGATTGCTAGCACTCAGTCGATCTGAGTACGGTGGTTTTCTTACTTTGGGGACTTACCAGGCAGGTGCAGTTCAAGTATTTTAATCGTCCTCATTTCTTACTTGGATATGTGGAGCCGAACACTTGTTTGCCAACTGACACTGAATTAAAACCCTTTTCCTTCAACTGAATGTGCAGCTCAGATGATACTTTCGGGTTCGTTAAGGCAACGCTAGAGAGATAAAAGTATTTCCCTCAATGTGTATCGATAATAGTTTAGAAAACTTGCCGGCACTTTACTACCGGTTTCGCTCTGTTTCGGGTTCATCAGGTAATTCAGTTTTCAAGCTCAATCGGTCCCGCGAACGCACACCGAGGATAGCCGATAGAGTTAGACTTGACATCCGTAAATCTTGGTTCTCCATAGCCAGATAACCACCAATCACTATGCTAAATAGCATTCGCCTATCATGATTCCTTGTGGAGAATAGTAGGGCCGAAATTGTCGAAAATTCCCGGTCTTATTCCAGCCCAACCTTTTGCTGAAGAAACCAAATTTTGAAACCTGTGAGTTGCAAGCGGAAGCGAGAGAATGCTTTACTTAGAACTTCGAGATTATCTGTTAGATAAACATAGTGTGCGGAAAATCCATTAAAGTAAGCCGTTGTTTCATCCTTTCTATACTCCGTTAACCTAGGAAATTCAAAGTTCGAATACGCGTCACTAAATGCAGTTGCTCACGGAGTGTGTGCACAGTTTTGATAGCAGAAAACAACGCATTAAGTACCGAGATAGTGCGAAACGCTATCAAGGCCAGTCTTCACCAAGTGCATACATGAAAACATGTCATGATAGGCAACATTCGTTAATTTTAACCAACGAGCCACTTAAGTTCACTAGCTTTGGTAGACTCCATTTTTTCGCTGTGACTGAGGCGTTTTCAATACACCAAGTAAAAACGAAATTATCAACTTGCCAAATGCGTCAGCTGAGCTACTGGAATGACTTTGTATCTTCGATTTTGCAGCCTAGAAGGAGAATCGCGACCTCAAAATAGTCTCTACTTTGTCGATAAAGAAACACATAAGAGCTTCGGTTGGGTGGGCTAGTTGGTAGAAATTCTGGAAGACAGCTACTCATTCTTCTACTTCTTCGAGGTCTAAGTACGTACTGATTGTGCTGTCTTTTTTTCCACCCGAATACTAATTTTCGTTTTTCTGTCACAAATCACTTAACCCCCATCTATCCACAACAATGCCATGGAATGCTCCACAGTCGGACCGCTTAATTGGCTCTCCTGCATGGGAGTTGATTAGGATATGGGTCACACGAATCACATCCGTCGAATGCAGCTACTCTCCTGTATCACTGTGACCTACATCGTGGACTTAAAAGTGCATGCGGGGTGCGAATGTATGAGCAGTGGAACGACAACAACCATAGTGCAATGGCAGTTGAACTGACGGATACGTGGTGTAGAAAGTTGGGACCAGGTTTACGGATCTGAAAGTGTTGCTACCAGTAGGGTGCGGGAGGAATTGATTGAGTGGATGACACGTCACGAAATGTTCACTGTGCGCGTTGAGAAGACCATACGCTTAGGCGATTCATTCTTAAAGGGATTGTGGTGGCTGTTTGCTGTTGAGTGTCATCGTTCAACTCACTGGTAAGAGTGAACAGCGTACGATGGAACATGACCACCTTAGGAGGAAACTGTTCAGTGAATGTTGAATGGAGAGAACGCATTGTTGCCGGAGTACGATTATTCATAACAGATGCAAGGCATTTATGGTTTGATGATAAACTGCGCACTATTGATCCGTTCACACACATTAGAGTTGCGTTTGGTAATATGTTTGGGATAGTTGACGTGAAATATAGAATGACGCAATCAAGCTAATGAACCACAAGGCGCTGCTAGATTATGATGGTCTCCAGCATTCTGTAATAGACGCTCCTAGATACAAAATTTCGTTGACTTCTGTGCAGCGTTTTAGGGTGCTGATGACAGTTCAAGCACATAAAACCTCAAAATTTGTCAACCGTCTTGAAAACTTCGGGAACTGTGGGTTTAGTTCTTGCTACTGAAGTCAGAAGCCGATTTCTTGAAGGTACCGCTGAATAAAGCTGTTCGCTTGTAACGTACTCCGTTGAGCTTCATGCGTGTTCATCTCATCTTGAGGCATCCAATAATTCCGAATTACAGGAGTTTTTACAAAAACGGTGATTGCATTTTTCTTTACATCTTTTGCTCGCATATCCGTTGTCCTTTTTTCTACAAGTTATTATATTGGAGAACATGCTAGACGTTTCAGAAAATATAATCGTAAACACTCATCCCAAGCAGAATATGTTAGTTTTATTTTACGATGTTCAAGTTCGAATTCGGGTATTGTAAAAAAATAGTAAAAAAAATATCCATCTTTTATGATTTTTCTTAAAAGGTTATTTTATACTCTTGTGCATTTTGTTTCATGTTGATTATTATGTATACTTTCGAAGATAAACAGATCCCTCATTAAATTGATCTGCGTTGTCCATTGTGAGTTTTTCTGTCTATCTTTCTAGTGTTCAACTATTTGACGTGGTATGAGTGACTGTACTCTACGCTTTGGTATATAGTTCACACTAAAGTGCAAGGTGCCATGTTTGACTTCTCCGTTGAAAGTTCTCGGTCGTATCACGCCAGTCAAGATGTACTTTTAACTTACAGTTTGTTTAACCTAACGAAACGGGTCCAAATCAATCGTTGTAACTCAGTTTACTGTGCACTTAGTGTTCGTTAAAAAAGAACGTACGATTTGCGACTACTGTACTTGCTGACTTGTGAACCGATTCTTTCACTGCAATATTGCACAGATGGAGCACTCGTCAGGTTAGGTATACGTGACTCCGACAGTGTCAGATACCGTGCGCTTTTCAGTCTGAGGATCGTGTGACAGCAAAGTGCCATTGCACGTGCATCTGCCAGAGCCAGCTACTCCGTCCGCTCGCAGTGGGCAGCTCAGCGCACTGGTAATTCGTGCCGCCAAACGGCCAGGTATGAACAATAGGTGAAGGCTAGCAAGAGGAGCCATTGGAATGTGAAAGACAGGGAGCCCGATGTTCAGGGGTTCCATTTGATGGAAAATATCCAGATGGACGGTAAAGCGACGGTCACCCAAATTCCGGTAAACGAGTGTTAAGGGAAGACGGATCAGGAGCAGTAGACCCAGTAAAGGCAACGCGACATGCTAGCCATTTAATCAGAGTAATCGATGCTCATCGGCTTAGTTCAGCAATGGGGCTAGGTGTTCGAGCTCCATCCATGCGGCAACTCGAAGAATCAGTAAATCTGATAGGTTTGCTGGCACAAAGTACCCACAGCGTGTTTTTCGTCGTTCTCGTCCGTTCTCATACCAAGCAATGATCCTACATGAAAGATGCAGTTAGGCGATATGACGAGAAGGTGGTTTGACGGATCGGCTGAAGCGTATAGAGTACAACTTTGGTGTGATGTTTACACTGTCTTACTGGGTTCGGTTGTAATAGGCCTTCAGCGACTGGCAGTATATCGGTTCAAATCCCCGTACAAACCTGCCACTCATGCACGTCCTGTTTTGGTAGTCTGAACACAGAAATGGCCGGTAGGTGGTAGGAAACTTCTAGACTTTGTCCAACAGTGTCTCCGCAGTATTCTCCGGTAGGACCATCCGATCATTACTACTGAGGTGTGCCAGACGGTTTTCTGGAGAAGCTGCCTGCCTCCAATGAGCAAATTAATCATTCTTCATGGATCACGCTTATAAGACTACTTATTTCGCAGTGTAAGAGCTCTTTGCTCACAAGCGAATGAAATGGAAACGTTTCCAGCACAGTCGGACGATAGCCTGAAAGTATTGAATGAAATCTCGAACTAGTAAGCTCAGTCGCGTTGGCAACTGCTGTTTCTCTGGACGGAGATCTCAAGGTAGGGTTATGCTCTGGATCCATTTTCTTCAGCCCTAAACACTGATCAACGAAATATTAGACATTTGTGTCTCCAAGTGGTCACTTTTCTGCAGAATCGCACGAACGCTGTTGTGTTTGTAGAGTTTACTTTCACGTACCAATCAGCTGTATTCGTTTCCCAAAAGGCAGCTTGCACTGAAAGGGTAGCGAAAGAATTTTTTCCCTGCTACCTTCCGAGGGAGTGTTGCTACTGATTTATTTCGTGCCCTTGCTCTACGGAAAGAAATTGCACTGTTTTGGTTTCTTTTATCTTTTCTTAGGTCTTCTTGGATCCGTCTCCATCGCGCAGATTATCCCGTTCCTGCTTCAGAGTGAACAACCTCTGGTTGGAACGCCACCGATTCTTAGTCAATTACCTCTTCAAGTGAGCCTTCCATTAACTGGTATCAAGACATCGGTAGCCGCAGCTACAACAACCACAACCACAACAGCTACTGACCCGATACAAAAGTCAACGGATCCTGTTCCACTCAACCGGATGTCTCCAGATCAGCTTAGTACTGATTCAGCAACCGGATTAATCGAGTCATCTCCATGTGTGTTGGATAAAATGCAGAAAGAACAGCAGCGGCAGCAACAGCAGATGGCGAAGGAATCACCCGTTTCGGTGATGGAAACAGACTCATCTGTACAGGAGCATTCCTCGTTGCCTAAAAACTCAATAGTTGAAGAGGACAATCCCACGACCAACGGGATACTATCAGACGAGATTGGGTGATGAGGTAATAGGCTTAAACTAACGCCCCTCGTCTGTCTACAAAAACATGCAACAAGTGCCAGACTACGGGAGCCCCCAGGGTCACCTTGTCTTTCGTATTTCCTGGCATCACTCCAAGCGCCTTCAAAGACAGCGCCATTTTGTCGTGCCATCTACTCTCCGGCATGAACGGAGACAGAGGATTCGGTCCAATACCCATATCTCGTCCCTTGTGACCATTCCAGAATACTAAATACTCATTGAAACGCATAGCTGTCCAGCCTTTGTCTCAGATCTCGTCATTATCCAGACTGGAGCACGTGAGTATCTTGGCGACAGTGCTCCCTTTCAGTTTCTGTGTTTGTGATGAGTTCCATATCATGTGCACTTGTTAAATAAGATCCATACACTACCTTGCCCCCCTTTGTCACCAGCATGTCTGTGTGCACGCCTCAGGTACATGTGACCGAACCCTTTGGTTCCACTTCCCAGCCGCTAAGCAGTTTGGCTGTTTAATTACTCTCATGTTTAAACAACCCTACCGTATCAGTTCACGTCCCAACATGCCCCCTAGCCTCGAATTAGTCATTCCTGTTCTCTTTTTTGAATTTGGTGAACTGACGTTCTTTCTGAGATTCTTGCTGATCCATTAACCTCTCCTGTTGTTATGTAATAATGTGTATGGTTTACATTTGTTTTTGATGCGAAAACGTAGAGACAAACCTCCCTCACGAGGATCATGTGCACAAATAGCTGTCCCTACTCCCCAGGACGTTGCTTTCTTGTTTTTCGACAAACTGACTTCGTATCCCTACACTTGTTTTCGCTGACATCCTGAGCGCCATTATGGGATTTTGTGATTACAACCTCTTTTTGGACGTTGGCTTCAACAACCGTTGTTTAACCACCAGTACAATGCCATATTCTTTTATCGATGTTGTTTTCCTATGCACGACCAACCCCTCTGTTTTATCACCACTGTTTTTTCATTTCTACGGTATCAGCATTCTAAGCTACGCGCGATAGACGAAGGAGCTAATGTACTGAATTTGGAGGATGCGCGTATTTGCACCGACTAACAGTTTCTTCTGTCCTTATACAGGTATGAGCGAGGTATTTTTGCCAAAGAACGCAAGAGATTCGTTCGGAAAATTCAGTTATCGCACGCTTTCAAGCATATCGCCGCCCTACAGCCTCTCGACGGGTCGGTGCTTGTTTTGTTTTTATTTCACACAGCAACCAGGGATGGGTGGCTGGTTTTCGGGCAACGCATGCATGGTGCTTCAAGTAGATGGACTCTCCTGTATCGCTTGTCCATACTCCCTTCCTTTCAGTGACGCTCTCACCACCATTCGTCACAGGGTAGGCGGTTCTAATGCTACAGGTATTGTACAAATTATCATGCAAATAAACAGCTTCGTTGTTGTCTCTCATAAACAAACAGTTTTTATCTTACAATATCCTCCGTGGTTTGGTCAACAACAAAAGTAGTAAATGTCAGAAAGATATTTGTAACCAGCGTACGTAAATGTGCTACTTTCATAGAACCATAATAGGTCAATCAATTAGCGTTTTATCGAGAAAAAACTCAGGGCAGCTTAGCCTGATGTTGCTGAGTCGGTCCTGGTATTTGCGAGTTTTTTTAATCTTGTTTGAGGCCACCGATGATTCACTTTCTCGTAGTTCTACTCGGGGTCGTTTTGTGGGCTTGGGTCAGCTGCTAAATGTGCTTAAAAGGCCGGATTTTTCGATCGACCAAAGCATCGCAACTACATGTTTATGGTTGAGCTTGGCCTATCAAGAGTGCCAGAGCCTGGAGACTTGGTAATTTTGACAGAATTGCCAGGAATCGTTTTGCAGATCTGTCGCAGCTCCCGTAATGGCGGTGGCTGATTGTTGTATACCAGGTCTTTTCAGCGTTACTCAGCATTCGGATGCTGTCCTGTTTTTCTACCCAAGTAAGGGAATCCTGGTTTTGATAGGATAAAAGTACTGTTGAAACTGTGCGACAGTCGGAACGACACCCCTTTGGCTGATAACTCATTGGCCTGTCATCTCGTGGTAGGATTTAGTCTTCTGGAGCGCAAGTCTTGCGACTATCTTATAAAACTTTTGCATAACGCGAAGCCAGATGACCCGACTCCTCAAGAAGAGCGACGAAGGAGGCCCGATCTCGTGTTTCTATAGGGGTGCGGCTATGACGGACACATAGGTGACGCCAGATAAGAGTGTCACTGAGGAGTCGCTGGGCCGTGGCCTCCAACGCGTGGCTCTCATTCCCTTATTTCCCTTATTCTCGGTGAACGAAGCTGTAGCAAGTTCAACTACTTCACTTCAGTGCACGGTTTTTGAGCTGAAAAGCTGGACTGAACTGAACTGCTGGAGCCCTGAATGGGTGTTTGTCATATTTGTTTACCGGGATAGATTAACTTGGTATCTGAATTCGATTTCGCAGGAAGTAATGCAGGTCCTACGCAGTTCGCACTCAGATCGGTGAACTGTGTACATCGACACGAGGGCCAGACTCAGGGATTGGCCATAAATGTTCAAAAGCTGAAGATTTGTGCTGAGTTCGCGGATTGGATTGGTGCCTCGTGGGTCCAGAAGATCCACAAGGGTGACTGCTGCGTTCGCAGTGTTGTTGAACATCCCATTGTCCAACCACCCTGACATTGCGGTATCCTCTACATTTCGCGGTTTTCGCATGAAGCGTGCTTAAACGTGGACAGATTCATTCTCTGGGTGACCTCGTCACGCTAGATAGCTTGTATTTTTGACTTACACCACGGTACGCCCATGGTTCTAAGCCATGTTGCCGTGAACTTACCCGTCTTGCTGCATTTTACCGTTTATATCGCAGCCAGATACCACATGGATACGGCGTAAGGCAAAACACCGCCACTGGTATTGTCAAGCGCAGAATCTGTATTATTGCATTCTGTGAGCTGATGAAATGAACCGCTGGAAATTAAGCGCACGAGGTATGTCTGTCGGAGGTAGTAAGTTGATGAAGCGGTGCTCACGAAAAACAACCTGATAACACAAGACCTTGGAGAAGTAACGTTCAGTATGATAGATGTCTCATTGGGTCAATCAATCTCTGTCGACCCAATCAGCAGCGGAGGTATCATGGTGCTTACACCGGAGGTCAGCTCGCAAGATTACTCGGTAGTCTAGATGGATACAGTTCACTGTATACTGAGTTTGTCAGGTACTTTGCTGGGAGTACGACATAGTGTAGCCATCATATGCTTCGATCGATCGTTTTCGTACCATCCTGCCTAGCTGAACCTTTATATTGGGGGTCGTCCAAGTTTAAAATTACAGGTTCTCCGGTATGGCATTGTCGCAAAAGGCTTTCAGTGAAGTGGTGAGTTAAGTCGAATTACCGGTTGTATGTCCAAATCCACACGAAAAAGTGCAGCGCACTTTCATGTGCATACCAATGGTGAATAGCTTATGTGCATTTTTTGGTGACTAATGTAGGCCACCACGAGAGTAATTTCTCTACCGAATAGCTAAACTCGAAAAGAGACCAAAAAGATTGACCCAACATGGTAATTGATAATGTAGCAACAAAACCATCGGTTTTAGCGAGGATCCGGTCGAATGCCGAGAAGCCCAACGGGTATTTTATCATCAACGGCAAGCCAACAACGCGGTAATTATGCACACCACTACGAACCGGTATTATGA
>SJOL01007233.1:1400588-1434471 GCA_004794785.1 Opisthorchis felineus
TATATATATATATATATGTATATATATAGTGTTCCAGCCCAGGTTACTGTACGGTTGGTTGTTGTGCCGCACAACTGAACTATCCCAAATTAGGTATCTGTCTTAGCAAGACAGACGCACAGTTACCTGTATGGTTTAGCGCGAACAGCCTATTGACTGGTTTTTTGAAGATCATGCAAACTTGAATCAAATGTCTGACAACCCTGACTAGTTCTGTAATGGACCTGAGTGCTGTAATTGAATACCGGTCATTTCGAAATTTTCAATTCTGGATTTCCTTCTACAAGAGAATTCGACAAGTTGAAAAGCTGAGAAGCGCTGTGCCACTGTATCATTTTTGTTGGGGGTCATCAGAAGTGCGCTGGAAGACGCAAACTTTGGAGTGGGAGTTAGACATTACGTTTGAGCTACGAATGGCTGGTCAGGAGTGCGCTGAGACATGAAATGGCCCCCCGTATCCCCCAATCGCGCAATTCACGTCACGTGCTCGAACGATCTTGCCTTTCCAGAACTCACAGATGAACTCCTACGATCACTCCTTTACTGGAATCATCGCGATAGTTCCAAGCACATATGACTTGCGTGTGTCAATTTTTATGCATCCTGTATACCAGTAACTCGATGTACCTGTTATCATCATCCATGCCACACCGGTTAGTGGTAAAATATGCTTACTAATCAGATGGAACGAATGCCTCACAAGGACTCACGATCAACATAATTCATTCTCGAACTGTTGGCGCACAAGAAATAGTTGATGAGAAATCAACACTTAGCTTATATGGAGCACAAACAAAATGAGCAAACTTTAACGGATGAAAATTTGGCTCAATCAGAATATGATTTTGATGGTGCTAGTAGAAACATGCGAGAGGAAGGATGAGTTTAAGTGAAACAAGTTGGAGTAGTCGAGCGAATTCACAACAGGTTAGTAAATTAAGACAACTATGAGGAGTTACTTATCGGGTCCACTGGATTAGGCCGCTGTAAAAGTAACTGAAAGAGGGTATTATCGAAACAAGATGAACCAAGTTTTGTGAGATCGGTGTAAAACCTGACAGTCCTGTGCTGAGAGCTCAGTGTATTATCAAACGTTTCCGAAACCTCCCTGAGAAGTTAACAACAGTACTTTCGTTGAGAAAAACCCGCATTCAATGAACAATTAGTAAGCGGGATGAGATACATGTCACTGGAATTTCGGCGGGAGTATTTCCAGTCATAAGAATCTCAAACGAAGTGATCTCACCAACTGGAGACCACACTGAGACAAATTCATCATCATCATCATCATCGACAGCATGACATCAGTGTTCAATACCGATGCTTCACTGCCGTACATGAGACAAATTAAACAAAAGCTACAAGTTTCCGCCTATGGATATTCTGCTGCTAGAAGTTAAGTACTTAGCGACGAAGTAAGTAAATCCCCGCCCATAAACTCAGTCGCATTACCAACTGTTCTCTCCCCCGACAGGGACCTCGGCACGAAATAAGCTAGTGGATAGTGGTGACCTTGACATGACTGCGTCTCGCAGTCAGTGTCTGTCCTGCATTTAGGTTATTGCCTTGACTGCCATGTCGGACAACGAGCTGATTGGGCCACTGCTCTGATTCCCTTATTCTCCTTATCATCAGTGAACGAAACCTTAGCAGCGGTTATACGTTTTATAGTTGAAAACTGACTGACTGATTACTAGAAGCGAAGAATTGGGAATATCGTTAACCAACCGTTTTTCTCCTAGAACCGCCGGGAAAACTTACAAAAACCGTATATTTATTCATACTTCATAAACACGTAGAATCGATAACTTTTGGTGAGCTGAGGTAAAATCAGTAGCTGAACCTAAATAGTCACATGACCACGTAAAGTAAACCGATGCTCAGCTTGTTAGGAAATCTCATCTCCCCACCCCCAAGGATGACCTTCATAGGTGCCCGGATCTAACTGTACGAAAAGCGAGAAGCATCTTACAAAAGCAACCTGACTGTTTCCTCGAGCCTCCGACAGGGATGGGAAAGGCACGGAGTTCTGAGTACTTCGCTGATTGACACGATTCGTTACGGTTTTACGGCTGAGATACTCCATGATTGAATTGTATATAGAACACTTGCTTGTATGTCAATTCCCGAATCCGTAAGTCTTCACTCTTACCTATTTTCGTTATACTATTTCAACCGTGTCAATCAGTTCGTGATATGGAGTGCTCAGAGTCGCATTTGAGCACTCGGCGATGCAACCTGGCTAGGGCTTTGTAAGCTGGTGCCGTTGCTTGTCTGGCTTACACCGAAAAGATGCCGAGAAAACTTACCGGTCTTCCGTGTACACGTATCTGAATAACTACACCAAGCCGATTACTCTGTTGACTCAATGTAATGATCATGCCGGATCCAACCTCTGGTACTTCGCCTGATGCTCACCACTGAGCTGAGCATAGAACTGGTCGCCTAAGACTGGTCGACGAACCTGTGGTCTTGCGTTCGGCAGCCTGAAGTCGGATCGACCTCATCCATGCCTACCTGACTAGTCCGTGAGAACAGAAGACTACGTGCGACTGAGCTTTTCGGAATCTCTGTGGGTTCATTTTTGAATCTGTAGGACCTGCGTATCGGAGATATAACCTACTGGTCATCGGTTGGCGAGGCTCTGCCGAGTCTTTCTTGTCTACCATTAGGCATAAGACACTGACCGAAACGTCCCTGGGCTGACTGGACATCCTAGTTTTCTATTGCTCATGCTTGGGCATGAGCTGTACGGAGCATTTAAGCTTCAGCCATATCACATGACACCTATGCACCAGAAATAGGCCACTGAGTGCCGGTTACATTTTTGGAAAGATGGAACATGTCGCGCGTCATCGCATTTCGTTTCTGTAAGATAAAGTGCTATCGGCCTTTTTTGACATTCGAAGACCCCCTGTAAGCTACTCATGCTGTTCACCTCCAAGTTGATTCAACACCCTGAAGGAATTTCCACACCCTTTAGAGCCTCCACCATTATCCGTCACCTACGGTTTCCATGTATGTGCTTGAGGTTTATCTTGGAAATGGATTCCGCGTATCGATTTGTGTGGGCATTTAACTTTGTTTTTCTAGCTGATCCGAAGTATCCACATTGAGGGCACCCTTGTTCTCTCACAAATTATTGCTCAAGTACAGCACAAACCTACCCTATTCCTGGGTTCGGTGCTACAACTCAGAAATACGATTTACGGAAGTTTGCTTAGGTGACCGGCTCACAGAAGAACAAATCATTACGGCATTCGACACGTGGCGATAAGCATTCATTTACAAGTCAACTTGACGTTAACGAAGGACTGCAATGGATCTGTCGTCCATACTATTATAATGTACAAATGTGACATATAGTTTTGTACTAACAGTATGACAATGTCTCCCAGCAGCAGCAATTTAATTTGGAGATGAGTGTTCATGTGCTTAAGTACGAAATACGACTGATGGAAATTCGGGGACTAGACCTATTTGATGAACTCCAAGTAATGTGGAACCGACATTTCGGAGACCTAAAGGGTGGTATCATGTAAGGGGAAGCACAGTATTCGCTACCTTTCTTTGTGGAGCCACTGGATTCATTGATTACTAGGAATCCCAAATTTTAACACTTCCGAATTTGGAGGATAGCACAAAGCGCTGCACGCAGACGGGCTGGGTACGCTTCGCGACCAACACCACAAACAAGCCACGAACTGCCGCTCCAGAAACAGGACGGCTCGACGCTAAAAAACGGAAACATCACCGTACACTAGCAAACGGAAGAGATTGAATCCAGATGCGCGAAACACGACCGGACGAAAGGTGACGGCGGAGCAATAAACCAAAGTTAGACTCTGGAAACTATTCTACTTGAGCCACTTCCGGGAAACTGAAATCAATATATTTCGCACTTCATAAAAATTTACTCGTACACATTGATTCGTCTCATCTTATTCAAAAATGGGACCGGAGCGGTTCATTTTCGTGATAGCGGTTGTTGCTTGGGTCTAGGTTAACGTACTCTCTCGCTATAAAACCGGGTAAAGGAGGTGATCAAACAAGGCTAAGTGCTTGGGGGAAGCGAAAGCACCACATGATCAGCAGTTCGCGCTGTTGTCCAGGTAGGTATTGCTACCCCGCATACGGTTCGCCGCTTTAGGCCCATAGGTCGTGTCACCGATTTTAGGCCAAACAGTGGTCAATATCGTGTTCCAGTATTACCATATTCTGTTCGAATTCCGTCCTACGTTTCCAAGTCCAATGAGAAATGATTCGAAAATGTCAAGTGTGGTGTATGGAGTGTAGTGCTGCATTACTACTGGTTTGTCTTAACACCTTGAGGCTTTCAAAAAAGGATTAAGTTCCACAAGAGAAGTGGTTAGATTGGTCTCGTTGCGGACAGACTGGACCTTATTGTGTTGCGACGGTTTGCGTACCTCAGTAACCCATTGAGTTCCAGGGGAGGATTTCCACTCTAGGTAGCTCAATGCATAGAGTCATGATAAAATCACATGGTTCTCGAAATCGGGAGTTAAAACAAGTGAAACAATTTGGGCTACCCGAGTAGTCTCACACCGCTGCCTTGTAGACTTTTGAGCCAAAGGCTGTGGTTGAGGACGCCAATCATCCTCCTGCCTAAGTTTGGACCCCCTGACAGTATCTCAGCCCACATACGACCAGAAACAAAACTACCCTCATGCGTCATTGACCGTCGCGTGATGACAACTGGGTCGCCTCATTCGCTACATACAGCATATATGCGACTTCTGACACCTCCCGGTTCCTTCACTGTTATCTCCTAACTCCTGTCCTGTCGCACTTGACAGTCATTCTTATGTGCATACGGCGGTGAGCACGTCCGTCAGGCACCTATGAAGTTGACACATTGCACGCCACCGCTGTTCAGGCCTCATTCTCCTGTTTGTATTGCAACCAACAAGCTGCTCTCATGCGCAGTCTAGATGCTCTATCGGCCGACGTCTGCCACATCTTTGAAATCCGGATAAAGGATCCAAGAAAATATGGCTGAACACCAACCCTATATAGATTACGAATTTTGAGTAACCTCACAGCCGTTTGCGGCGGTGCTAGTATAGCCCCAAGTTCGCGAGCTGATGCTTCATTGCTCGACTAGGTACCTGTAAACAGCCGACTCTGTGCTATTCGAAATCCTACTTTGACAAAAACTAGCAGTGGTCAAAACCCTGAGCGCTCTGTTTGTCGTATCCATTTATGCACCAACTAGCCGTAGCTCCAATCCATCGAAGGATACCTGTCGAAAGCTGACCGCCCTTTTGTCCACCATGAAGAGTTCGCATACATTTAGTCATAATAGTAAGAGTTCAGTGCACAGATTGGACGCCTCAATTCACCAGCACAAGTTGTTCATATGTTTAATCTGAACGCAAAACGCAATAATAATAATGATGAGCGTCGTTTGCAACTTTGCACGGATCACCAGTTGCTTATCAGCAGCGCCAGATTTCAACGCAGTAGGCGTCGTTTGTGCCACCTGGCGTCCCCTTGCAGTCCGGCAACCCTGGAGTTAGCGCCACGTCATCATCAGTTACCGATAAGGCGGTTTAGACCTTGACTGTCAACCGTTTTGGAATGTGCAGGTTTATATAAATCACGTCCTTGCTCGGCGCATATTTTCATTAAACTTTCCAGCTAAATCCAGGAATCCAGCCCCTCACTTAACAGCAGAAAGGCTTCATAAATCACAAGTTAGGGAAACATACCAAAGTTTACTATGCAAAGCATTATAAGCGGCCTCGAAGGAGGCCATGGACCGTAATTGGGATGAGATAAAATGAGGCTGGGAATTCCGCCTGTGGTTTCCGAGAGCGGATCTCAGAACGATCACTAGCATTCCTTGATGCCAGGCGCCCATCCCCTCGGGCTCAGAATACAATTCGGTTGGGCGACAGCTCAAATCTAAGCTGTGTGGACAGATGTGGGAACAGAAAGTTCGGCAGCTAATCCGGAAAACAGGACCCAAAAGGGCTTCCGTGAGTGAGCTAAGGAGAGTACTGAGAATCTAGTATATGATAAAGAACAGCGTCCAGATCGTCGGACGGAGTTTTTCTAACAAGAGTTTAATTGGCCGCCTGCCCCTGTTCGATTCGTTGTCTGAGTTTAGATCTCCCCCTCCCAGTTGATGAAGTACTGATATACCTCTCTACTTTGAAGCGCCATTCGGCTTCTGGACCAGGGTTATTCGAAGATGGAGGTAAATGTTTGTGCTACGTTTTGGTCAGTTTGTTCGTGTGTATCAGGGAAGATGAACGTGCTCTAAAGAATTGGGGCCAGCCGTTGGTCGTACCCGTGTTCAAAAGAGATACCCCAATCGACTACTCCAACCATGGGGGCATAAGTGTCACGCATGTCATAACACGGTTGCTGGCCTCCCTTACATTGTGACGTCTATCTTAGGCATGTGGGACGCAACATGATAGGATACCATGTAGAATTTCGATCTGGCAGAGGGTGAATTTCGCTGAAGCTAAATGACCATGTATATAACTATATATATATACCAAGTCCAGCTGTAAAACCCTTTCGGTGTCTAGCTGCCATGCCTCCTCGAAGGAAGTACGAGGGCTGAGGCACTGTCAGGTTGCTCAGGCCTAGACAGGAGCGGTTGAGATGCCGGAGTTGGGACCGAACAACGGGCCTTCCGGTCAGTAAGTTTGCACCTTAACAGCTGAGCTATCTCGAGCTCGTATACAACTGTAAGGTTGATCTTACTTTTTGGTTGAGTCTTGGGCCCTGCGATAAAAGGAACTTAGGCGTCTGGAAGCTTTTGGTCACTGGTGTCTCCGTAGCATAGGAATTTAGCTGGCTGCAAGGGGCACGCAACGAGGTGGTGCGTTAGGGAATACTTGGTGATGCATCAAAATCTTTGCAGCAACAGATTAAACTTACAAGGTTGAGAGATGTATTAGGTATGTCGTCTAACTAGTGTCTACCGAAAAAGGCTTTGTTCGCCGTTCCATGCAAGCTCACTAAATACTCGTGGGAGGACAGGCCACGATATGGCAACGTGGAATGAAGATGGCTACAGTTAAACTGAGTGCTACGGGATCTTCGTGCCTTCATGGGGCCCACATGATCCCGCTTGCACGTGGTTGGAGACCTGCAGGACGTGGCACGCAACCGAACTGTCTAACTAGAGCTCGCCTACAGCTGGGCTTGTGTCGGATGAGGTTCGTAAACTACGTTAGATCAATCCCACTTGTGGAGCCTCAGTTCGACATGATGTCCAGGTGTGCTTATTTTAATGCCGTCCAAAGGTGTAGGCATTTTGTTCTTATTCGTCTTCCTTAAGGACATGGGACTTCGCACTAATTCCCTACCCTTCTTTTTTCTTTCTACCCTTCACTAAAGCTTTCATCCCTCATAGTTGTGTGGCAGTAAAGCGTCAGTATGCACTACTGGTGTATCGCTGTCAATGATGATGACGATGCCTAGAATGGTCAGTACGACAGTATTGAGGCTTACCAGTATGCACCAGAAAATCATGCATTTTCGGCCTCATAAATTAGAAGTTCGCAATTCTGAAGGCATGGAAACCTGGTGGTAACCAGGGGCCAGTGTCTTTTATACAGCGTGGAGCTAACGGAAGAATTCTCGAGAAATGGACTTTTGCGCGACGAAATACGGAACAATTGCTTCGGTTTCATGAGTGAGTTTGAGATGAACAACAGTCAAGAAAGGTAGGGTGGATTAGAATTCTCCTTTGGCTGAGTCGAACAAAGGCGGATGCACCGATCGGTAACCATCTCTTCCAGCTCTGCATCGTTAAATTGTTAGTCAAATTTTTTCGTCTTGATTAATAACTGAACTCCCTTTGAATTTGTTGTTCCACCCTCGAGGCCTCCAGTTCAGCAGGTCGTGCGCTCCCGCGCCTTGTCTAATGTGATACGGGCTGCTGTGTGCATGAATAGTTGGTAACATAAAATGCAAACGAAATTCGTGCACTTGATCGACGATCCGGCTACGTTGCATTCCCCTCCTCCAATTGTGAATGATTTCCGATGATATTTACTCTTGGGGAAAGGGATAACTATGACAATCAGTGTAATGGCAGTCAAGAAACACCAAACACTGAGCACGCTTATAACCTGTTACTTAACAATTCCGAGGTTTCACTTTCAACGGATTGCTGAGGAAGGATTACATTATCATAAAACAGCGAATTAGGTCTTCATCAGTTTCTGGCGGATCTATACACAACAGCTGCATATAAAAAACTTGTGTTCCCTTATCTCACTCGATTTGTTAACATCGGAGACAATCTTTAAGGCTGAACCTCCAAGCGTAATATGTTCCCAGTTTGTTCGCCTTGACGTAAATTTCCCCTCCCTGTTTTCTTAATTCCATTCTCTGCCTTTTCTACTTGCGTATGGTGTCTTCTTTCATATACACCCTGGTTAAATTGTTTGTTCTAAAAATTCGCCGGAGTAACAAATAAAGAAACCTGCTTTTCTGCCTTGCCCGAACGATAAGCTGTGTGCATGCAAAATAAAAAGAACACTTTTCATGGAATTATTGGATTTCAGTGCTGCGCCACAGAAATACCACAGCACTGAGTCACACAATACAGCATTCAAAAACGACAGTACGCAGGCAAGATGACAAACTTTGGTAGCTTGTCTTCGAGAGAAAAACTGAGGGACGACCAGGTGTGAAAAAACCCTGAAACGCTAAAATGTAACAGAATCATAATAAGTTAATCGATACGAGAGAAAACATTCAGGTAGGAGAACATGATGTGTTTGGAAAGACAACGAGTCACATGCTGGAATGAGGTCCCGGCGGTAACGTGCTGTATTATTATGCATTCGAATTGGGCGAATGAGAGTGGCTTAACGACTAAGCCTATCCTTTCGCTTGGCAAAATAAAACTGGACTCCAGCTAGTACAACGATCACTCCATAGATACCAGCAGCTATGAAGCAGTTGTTCGACATCATGACATATGCCTCGTCTATCGCCTGTCCAGGGTAGCCACTTTTGATCCAAGCAGCTTCGTCCAAGGGGATGTCTTCTGATAAAGCGACCGCATTGACACGAGCGAAAACGCCCAACAACAGCTGTACCGAATAAAACCAGTGAGATAAGGAACATATATAGTTTCAGAAATGGAAAACCTCAATCTTCGTGAAGCTATAAACCTGTGGTACAAACATGTAAAGAAGTATTTCACACTTTGTATAGGAATCGATTCTCGAAGACAGGGAACTCCCTGTTCATAAAAGACACCACGCTAGAGTGGTTAAAGCGACTCTTAATCACAGGTATTCCTCAATTGGAGGTTCAGGCCAGGATGAAGCCAAAATCATACAGGGGTGGGAAGACTTTCTTTTCTATAATGGTGTCGAGGAACTGAACAGTCAAGACAATTAGATAGATGTGTTGCGAGTACTCATAATTTCCAATCATTACAAGGTATATTCATTAGCACCACCCAATAGTGGCAGTTTCTCCCCAGCGCTACTACATCGTGCACCACAGTCAAACGTTCCTAAACCTTCAAGTGAGAATGGTTATCAGGCGGCAAAAGAAGCCCACGCTCAAGCGGGTTGGCCTGTTGAGTCGTCGACCGGTCAGAATCCCTTAAACTGATCCTCATGGTGGTTGGTTTTAAATACTGAATTGCTCGAAATATGAGAGAACTAGGATTCAAACAGATGAAGGTAGAAGACATGGTGGCCAATGCCAACGTTCAAATAGCTGCTGGCGAAAACCTTGTCCATCTGAAATATACATACGACATCGTTCTTCTGTTCGAAGAGGAGAAGGTACACGTGTTCCTGGATGAACTAACCGAAGTCATCCCGTCCTTTGACATGCTCTTTGCACCCACAAAAAGTAAGGTCATCGTTCTGGACATGCAGTCACTGAACACACCTCTTACAATCCAAGGAGAGGCATTTGAGGTTGTACAGCGCTTTACGTATCTTGCAAATTGGATTAGTTCTGATTGCAGTGTGACAGATGAGGTCAATACACGAATCTCTAAGGCTGGGGTCCCGTTTGCTAGTTTGAGACGTCTATAGTGACATAATAACATGTCCTTAAATCTAAAGGGACGTGTGTATCAGGCTACAGTACGGACTGTTTTATTATATGGTTGTCAGCCGTGGCCTCTTCAGCCAGCGCAGCTGAGGCGTCTTCAGGTCTTCGACAACCGTTGTCTCAGAACTACAGATCATGTAGTTCGCCAAATCCGTAACCAGGCAATTATTAAGCGGATGTTCGGTTGCGCAACGAGGACTTCCATCAAAGAATTTGTCTAGCACCAGGTCTGTGTTGTTTAGGCCATGCATTGCGCATGTCGAACCATTGTTCACCGAAGAGGGTGCTGTTTTTCGTGCCCAATTCAGAGTGGCACAAGCAAAGAGTTGGCCGACCTTTGACCTGGCAGAGGGGCATGAAAGAGCTTACGAAAAGTTGATGCGACTCGCTTTCCAGGATGGGGACCAGGTGATCCCTGGTGCCTGGTAGGAAACGCTGCAAGAGATGGCTGCTGATCGATGTCAACGGCGTTCCTGTTATCAGTTTCTATCCAGATTGTCTGAAGGTGCAGGCACCTCGGAATGATTGTGGTAGGCTAGTACTAAGTCCATTTCCCATCCGCTTTTATTCTTTTCTTCCCAGTAAGGCTTTCAAATAGACTATGGTTGTACGGCATTTAGGCATCAGTGTTGAACACCGATGTTATGCTGACCATGATGAAGACGCAACCCCACTCTGCGTTAAAGCCAGACTAGACGAGAACCAGCTAATATTGAGTACCTAGAAGACATATCTGGTCCCAGCTTGCATTTTAAGGTCTGGTTCGGAGGCTACACCGCAGTTCTCATCAAAAAAGCATTTAAAAGCCTTAGCTCTCGATGCTGTGACAACACTGGCCGGAGGGATGTACAATACTTTACTGTTCCGGAAGATGGGTAGAACACTGTTGATACTCTCTGTGGCCTAGGAGCTTTAGGATTTCACAGTCTCTGTCCTTGCTCGATAAAAGTACGATGCTAGCACAAGAAACTTTCGCCCTCATAAGAGTAAATCCACACAAGTGCGGCGGTATTTGAGAGTGAACAAGTCATGCTCGAGGCAGCTGTTTTAGATAATCTGCAAAACAGGACTTAAGATAACGGCTGTTAGTGAACCGGTCAGGGATAACATTGAAAATTCAATAAATGAAGGATGTCGGCAGAATACTTCAACATTCTGGTTGGTCATCGGCTCCTGTTCCCACTCCTTTTATTCGACGCGCTCAACTCTATCCTGAAGCGCCGTCGGGATGCGCGACCAGATGAGCTTCCATCAGCGTCATGCGACGCCTGAAATCAATACGTGGGACGGAAATCCGAGGACATCAAGAAAGATTTAGTCCGGATAGGGGCTGCGTTGATCACATCACAACAGCGCCACACACACCACCAGAAAAAAATACACTTTTCCCCTACTTAAAAAAACGTTTGTCTCTGCAGAGTGATCAGCTCTTCCGCATGTACTTGCTCAAAGAGAGATGTCACTGTAGCTTGTAAACATTCCCGCGCTATCTATTCCCTCAGTTCTAGTAGTGTAAGTTAAAAACGAATTGTCCAAATGTTTTCCCACAACTAGTGGTGTCTGTCACGGCTACACTCTCCTCCTTTCTGTTCAGTTTTGTTATTGATATCACCATGGACTATGCACATCAAGGGACCGAGAATCTTGGCATCAAAATCACACTGGGAAGACTGGTAAACCCAATGCGGGTTGTCAATCCGTAGTCTACTACCAAAAGAATTTCGGTTGCGAGCCCTTGTTCCAGTATGCGTTTGGCACTTTCAGAGCACAAAGTACTACTTCAGGATTTAGAGCACCCGTGTCCCTCTGAAACTTCAGGTAGAGGAACGTCTGTTGGCCGGTTTACTTATATGGACAGCTGTATGAGCCGTAATTGTGTTGTGACAAAGGAATTCAACTTATGGAGTACCAAAGCGCGAGCAATTCGGGGCGCACGAAACGAAATTCACTGAAGCTAACGGGCCGTATGTGCAAGACAACTGCAAGAGCGGTCTTACTTTATGGTTGCGAAAACTGAGTCCTTTGATCAGAGGATCGCAAGTTTCTTCAAAGAACTGGTCATAGCAGCTTAGTGGGCGTTTGCCGTGAGTATACTGTTTGTTGCATTAGGCTTGTATTCCATTATCTGTACTCTCTTTTGCATTTTAGTCCGTATGTGTTATTAGTAGAGTAAAACGCTACTTACTCTTCACAATCCAATTTTCGGTTTGCGCTTAACCGACAATTTATTTGGCTGTTAACACTATGGAGTATACCATTATTCAACCCAAGTCCTTCGACACCGACCTCGATAGTGACGCATTCAAACGATGGAATCATCGGTTCCGCACGTTCAACAGATACATCAAAGACACCGAATCAACGAAGCCGCACAGCCTTGACGCACTCAATCATTTCACTGATTCCTCAGAGTATGACTATGTCGCTGACTGTGCCGACTAGTAGCCTACTATCGCATTGCTGGATAAGCTGTGTCCGACCAAAAAGTGTGACGTATGCTCGACATCTGGTTACTTGAAAACAAGAAGGCGGGTAAGACGCAATATCCATACCTCAAACCAGCACTGACTCCGTCAGTAATCACCGGCTAAGCATGTTATTTTTGTCTGCACAGGACATTCCCGTTCTCGGTGTTTCACTCGAGGGGTTACTTGTAATGCGGGGGCGAGATGGCTCAGTGGTTAGAGCGCGAATTCACTGATCGGAAGGTCCGTGGTTCAAACCCGACCTCTGCATCTCAGCTTCCCCTGTCTAGACTTGGACAACTGGCGGCAGTATCCCAGCCCTGGCATGGCAGCTAGGCACCGAAAGGGCGTTACAGCTGAACGATTTACCTGTAATGCGTGTGTAAGGTATTTTCAACGTGTCTGTAGATTCAAATTCCCTAAACACTACGTAAGCTCATTTCTTGACCCGTTAGTTCCTATTATGCTTGTAAGTGTTTATGGAGCACACTTGCTAGCACACATACCTAAGATTTGATCGATGCTGACAGTTCTGCTAGTCATATTTCTCCTGAAGTTGTGAAAGCTAGAACTTCAGGCGAACAATTTTTGCATAACTATGGCATTCACATCACTTTTCTGTCCTACCATTAATTAGCGTTTTGTATCCCTCAGATACAAACACATACTGCATCAAAGCCTTAAACTGTGTTCCCGACCTACGCGCAGATGTACTGCTTGGGAACGATTTATTGAGTCTATGGGAAAAACCGAAATCCCGTTCCGGCAACGCGGAGCCTTCTCTTGTGGACCAACAGCCGTGAAATTCGAATCACGCCTCCACTATCAGCCTGCAAACTGGTTGCGAACAAATAGCGACGTCATACCCCCGATGACGAAAAGTTCATACGCGCCGAAGTTGACCTATTGAAAGTTGGTATTATAGGAACTTCAACATTCCCTTGGAGGGCATAGGTACTCGTCACTAAAAATATAAATCACAGAAGGCCGATTGTGGTTGACTACGGTGGAACGATTACCTGATTCACTTATTCCGCGTATCCGTTATCGAAATTCAACAAAGTGATTAAAGACATTTCCAGGTACGAAGTGCCCAGCAAACTAGATCCGACACGTTACGATACATTTGCATACATAGGCAATGACATGATTTGTGGAAAAAGCCAAAGAGGACCACAACCATAATCTTGAACCCTTTCTCAAAACATCCAACGATGCAAAAAGCGTTACAGTTTCTAAAGAACTTTGTCTTCTGGGATTTTAAGTCTCTAGATGAATTATCAAATCTGATTCGGGGTGAGCGCAACCTATCAGGAAGCTGTCACCTCGGCGTAACGCTAACGAACAACACATAGTAGGGATGTCCACCCATTGGTAACTGTACATCCCCTCTTTATCTGACAAGATCAGTTTGCTAGTAAAGAACAAAATACCCTCCATTGCGGAACCTCGTCTGACAAAACTCACGAAAGAACTTGGGAACGACATAGTCGTCACCGTCAACCACAGCAAACCACTGTTTGTTGAAACACGCGCCCAAAATATTGCTATTGCTGTATCGCTGAGTCAGAACAGTGACCCACCCTCCAATGAACGACATCATTCTGCTGTTAAAAAGGAAGCCTATGCTATCATCGAAGCGGTAGGAAAGATGGTGGCAATATTTTGGAAGACGCTTCAAATTAATCACTGACAAGAGATCAGTTGGTGTCATGTATGATGGAACACAGGAACGCAAGAGTGATACAGAAAAGCGGGTAGCTGACGCCATTTCTGGTGACTTTTGTGCAGCGATCACGGGCACCAAAAAACCCCAGAACTGCATAACTGTCTGAACCATTCGAAGTACCATTGTGCGAATGAAAAAGAACTTGCTTTTCTCTCTCGACGAGGTAGAGCGCAGTTCATCTACATGCAAAATGCCCTGAACTAAAGCCAAGGTTTTATAACTTTTTTTCAGGACGAGTGATTGAGTTTGAACGTTTAAGTTTTGATTTCAAAGCTGGCTTCAATCAGATCTGTTGTTCGTGACGAGATCCACTGTGCGACCGAATTACGCCATATGTACAGACGACCCACAATCTTGGTATTCCTTGACTTCAAGGGTGCGTTCGATTCTGTCGATCGGTCAGTGCTTCTAACTACACTTGCTCAACAGGGTATGCCCCAGAAGTTTGTAAACATAATCCGATCCCTATATTCACATACTTCTGGGCGGATGAGAGTGCATGGTGAGCTCTCGAAAAGCTTCCCTACAAAAAGTGGTGTCCGACAAGGATGTCCACTCTCTCCATTCCTATTCAACTTCATCATTGATGAAATAATGAGGCGAACGCTGGAGGGTCTTCAAAACCCCGGTGTTCAAATTGTTGCTGGTGAGAGCCTTGTCGATCTGGAGTACGCAGATGACATTGCCCTCATCTTTGAAGACCAAAACGAAGCACAAGCCCTGTTGAATAGACTGACCACCATCATACCATCTTTTGGCATGCGCCTTGCACCTTCAAAGTGCAAAGTCATGCTTCAGAACGTGCAGTCTTTGAACATACCCCTTACAATTCAAGGAGAATCACTGGAGGTTGTGGAAAATTTTACATACCTCGGTAGTTGTATTAGCTCTGACGGAAGTGTGTCTGATGAAGTCAGTGCAAGAATCTCAAAGGCTCGAATCACATTTGCTAATTTGCGTCACTTGTGGCGTCAAAAAGGCATCTCACTAGATCTTAAGGGTCGTGTGTATCAGGCTACAGTAAGGGCTGTGTTGTTGTATGGGTGCGAGACATGGCCTCTGCGGACAGATGATGTGAGGCGTCTTCAGGTTTTCGACCACCGATGCCTCAGAAGCGTGGCTGGTTTTGGATGGCGTCAGCGTGTTAGTAACGAGGTGATTAGAAAACGGGTATTTGGTTGTGCTGCAGGTACTTCAATCGGGGAAAACATCCAGCACCACCGACTACGATGGCTCGGTCATGTGCTACGCATGCCGAAACACCGTCTACCGAGACGAGTGTTGTTCTCCGTGCCTCCTTCAGGATGGCGCAAACCGCGAGGTGGACAACGTATGACTTGGCAGAAGGGCGTGAAAGAGATCACGAAGAGTTTGGGTGTTGTTGGTGTTGTACGCCTTCCAGGATGGGGCCCCCGTGACCCCGCCTGTGCTTGGCTGGAGACGTTGCAAGAAATGGCGGCTAATCGATGTCAGTGGCGTTCGTGCTGTTAGTTTCTTTCCAGATTGTCTGATTGAGCGCTTGGAGGTGTAGGCACCTCAGAACGCTTGACATAGTCCAGCACTAGGTCCCCTCCCTCATTCACTCTTTTTCTCTTCTTTTCACTCTAGGGCTTTAAATATAATTAGACGAACCTTATGGTTGTACGGCAGTGAAGCATCAGTGTCAACACTGATGTTGCTGTCTTTGATGATAATGATGATGATGCGACCGAATTTGGGTAGGCCGTTTCAAAAGCTGTGAGCATGGCTTCCTTCATCTTCCTCCAACAGCCATCCAAATCACCATTACAACCATCGCACCCGTCCAGTTCTGGGAACTTCTTAGCCAATTCAACTCGATACTGTTCAGCTACAGAGACGCTTCGCAAGTGGTGAACTGAATGGTTTTGTCCCAAACGGTAGTTCCTCGAAGAAAAGCGAATAGATACGCACGCCCACACAATGCTGCGGAGTCCAGTGATGTACTACAAAATGCATCGAGGCGCTCTGCCGGCAGCTGATTGTCAAATGGTCCAGCTAAGTTTACGGCTGTTTTGCAGCTGGTTAACTCCAAGCCTTGTGCTGGCTGTAAACAAATGATGATCAACACAAAATTGAAGAAGTCTCTTCCCATTGGCTGTTCAGAGATCGTGAAACCCAAACCGGCCGCCAGGATGAGAAGGGGTCAGTGAACGAAGAGCTGTGAGGGCGAATGATACTTCACGGTTGTTCAGGCCGAAGAAAGTGGTTTGGTTGAGCTACCCTACCTTGAGCCTTTGACTCAAAAGTCTGACCCACAAGGCAGTGAAGAAGGTAGAGTTTCCTCGAGGGATCCTTTTTGGAGCTGTAGGGGCTGGCCTGGTCCGAGGATGCAGGGAGTAAGACAACTGTGACTCCTAATGCGGCCGCGCAGAGCCGGTACCTTTTTGGCAGCACAAGACTCCTTGGTTTAAATAGTTCGACCGTACTGAATAATGCGCTGACAGTCACGGTCAGCTGTTTGGCAATTGGAGTGTTTTTTGGTCTGACCTTCTTTAACCAGTCCTACCTTGCAGGGAGGCAGCACCACTGCACCCATAAGTATGGACATGTAGGTCGCCTGAAGGAAACGCCTTACTGTCTCAACATCGTGGAGGAAAGTCCGACTTTACCTCCAGATCACCTCGTAATACGATTCCTCACAGTGCGAGAACTCGTTTTCCTTCGTCCGGCTACTCCCCATTGGACTTCCTGGTATGGCCTTAGGGATTCTCTCGCTCGTAGGCGGTTTCCGTGGACCGGCTGCACGGGTCAACTGAAATAATCTTCGGGCATTCCCGGATTAATGTACCTCTCCCACCTCCGTAGCCTTCACTGTCCACCAAGCTTCACCGTCTGATATCCTGTGCTTTGGCGAACGTGTTAGTGCCGTACCACAGGCAAAATTCCGATACTGTGCAAGGATGTGACGTTCAACGGTGGAGCAGTTGGAAGAGTCTAGAAGACAATTCTGACAGATTCGTCAGTCCCTTACGCGGCCCTGGAGAACAAAGAGAGAAGCGACTCTGGAGAAGCAGTTGGTTGGAATCCACAAATGTGCTCCAAAATGAGCGGCAGTCAGTCACTGATGGTATCTTACGTCGATGTGATACCAAAGTGAATTTATACTGTTGCGACTCCAAGGTGTAGTTTCTGATCACTTTCCCCTGGGACTTGAAGATGTTTGTACCCTCTATCTTGAATACGGCCTTTTCTACCTGCATTTGGGTGGCAGTCAGACCTCAATATTTACCGCAAATGTATTGTTGTCACTGGTTTTGAAGGTAGTGGTGGAAAAAAATCGTTCAGCTGTAGCACCGTTTCGGTGCCTATCTGCCATGCCAACGCAGGGAGGCACGAGGGCTGGGATAGTGCCGGGTTGCCCACGCCTAGACAGGAGCAGTCGAGATGCTGAGGTTGGGTTCGAAGCACAGATCTTCCGGCCCGTAAGTTGGCGCCTTAACTACTGAGCCATCTCAAGAGGTAGCAGATTTTTCAGTGCTGGTACCATTCTTGTGGCTAGATTCTGAACCCGTTTCAACCGAAAGCTGTCTTTCGTACATGGGTAGTGCGCCGGTGCTCTATAATCCATGATAGGACGAATGAGCGTAGCAGGCTGCAAAGTATTTACCACCCATACGGCACGACTATTTTTCAGGCGCCATCGATTCGGGAATGACCTGAAAGTATGAGATGCGCTTTCATATTGCGTGTGGTCTGAACACGACTTTTCGGGTTTCAAACGTGGTCCAAAGATATCGTTAATCATGTTCCCAAAATACGCGCCAGCCCACCTCCAAAACATGTGAAGCTGGCTGTCTTCAAGAGAAGTCCAGAGCCGCACTATATTATCTACCACAAACGATGTGGGTGACTAAGACCGAGTGCGGGAAAAATTAACCTGTGTTTGGACCTACGCTTCAGTGTGACCGCCGCTCAAACTGAAGGACTGCGTGCGCCTGTGGAACCCGACGCAAGCTTGCGGCTGAGCTTACTGAGGGATTACTTCACATATGCATCAGAAAAAATTAGAACTCACTGTCGGGCCAAGTTGTCAACGACAGTCATACACTCCCAACTAGATGCCATACTCTGGTCCCAACGTGAAGAACGAGGTACCTGGCCGGATGGAGACCAACCCCGGTGTTGCCATACCTTCATCTGCTTTAAGCTGACCCAGTGAACACATGACCACCGGTGGCTAAATTTTGCAACGTTATTAACACTGATGCGGGTGTAGTAATTCGCGAAATGCAGGAAGTACAAGATCCCATCCAACGCAGTCTGGTAAATTAATATATAGTGGGTTACCCAGTAAAAACCCACCGGCGGCCATCGGTGGCAAATAGGGGTGCCACGTTACGCTTGCCACCGGTGGCTAAGGGTGACAACCCGAAAAAAATTCCGCCTAACTTTTTCTTGTTTTTTCCAAAAAATTTTCGAAACCCCTTGCAGCCGGACGAGGCTAACGGTTGCAGCCACAAATTTGTTGAGGCATATTCGCTGGCTAACTGACTGCTTCCCAGAGTACTCGGTCTGACCACCTAACCTCATCGCATGCGTATTATAACCGGACGCCGTAGCTAATTACCAACCGCGTCGTGCTTACAAAAACACGCTGCATGCTCAAAGGATAACGAGATAAGTGCAAAAATGTAAATGTATTAGTAATATTGTACCATCATCATAGGTTTTTTTCGATGCGCCGCAAGGCGGCCCTCTTGCGTCGCAGCTTCCGGTTTCCAAGGATTCGATCAAAGGCTCCCTTGAACCAAGACTGGATTGATTTCTCAATGAAATCCACTGCGACACTCGAGTGTGTGGAGACAGAGTACATTGCATCTAAAGTGACAAGTGTCAATGTAAAACAGTTACTTCACCCTTTATGAACCTTGGTAACTTTGTGCATGATATAAGTCTTTTATCTTCTCCCTTTAATCACGTCAGTTGATCTGCGAACTCCGGAGCAAACAGAGCACGCACCATGTTACTGACTGACAGGTGGGGGTCAGGGCAGATCAGTCTTGAAAGAGAAATGATCTTTATTAATAAAGTGTGGACCAGGGTGAAAGTACTCACTGACTGTTCGCGAAATTCCGCGTCCAACAATCTGACCAGGAAAGCATCCAAATCCTCCATTTTGGTCATTCTCTTGATCTCTTCCAGACTGCCCTTCCGTATTTGTTACGTGGACGCACCTGAACTGAGACATTGCTCTAAATATCTCAGCCGTACATCCAGCTTTTCCAAGCGATCCGAGGTTCCTTCTAATATTCGAATAAGCAATAAAAGAGTGACATTAACTCACTTCGGAAGGCCTCTGCTTTGACAGTCTCGTCACGCATTTCATCTAGGTATGAATGGATGAAAATGACTGAAGTTTACCTCGAAACGCAGCCAGGATGCGCATCATTTTTTTGTTTGGGTAATCGGGCACACGTGACCTATCGGAATTGCTTGTTTCCTCGTCGGAGTCATTGGTTTGTTCAATGGTCCGCAGAGGTGGTGGCGATATCGCAGATGACCGATGGCCATAAGTCGAACTACGTTTAAAATATACAATAAACTAAAATTATGGCCGCATTTACTCAACAGGTGAGGATAAGATTCGCGGAGGGGTTAAGTAAGTGAACTTTTTGGAAGCTCTCTGGAGTCGGTGTTTCTCAACCCCTTCACCAGTTGACGAGTAGTTTGGATTGCGTTTTCTGAAAAATGGACCGGTTATTACCAAAAATTACCTCTCGCGGACACCATAATGCAGCCGAAAGTAGGTCTGTGGCTCCGTGTCTGAAGTGCCGTCGCTGGAGTTTAGCACTGCATGGAACCGGACTGCTTCAGAGTAAGCTCCTGAAGACGTGTTGAGGCTCAATTAGGTTTTTTGTGTGAAGCATACCAAACTTCTTGATGACTACAACAGAGCGCGTGATGCCGTTTGAAGGCATGCCCTCTTTGTTTATTAGGGCGCGTTCCATTGTGTCGTAGTCATCAAAGGTCCGCCAACAAATGGTTCTTTCATCGAAAAACCACTCTTCACATCCACTCTCAAACTGTTCGTCATCCAAGAACTTGAAAACTGCATACATCTATAAGGGAGGCAGTTACATGAGTAAACTCGTATCAACAACAAATTTTTTGCTATGTTTAGAACCGATGGTCAAGGGTAAGTTTTATTTTTCAAAGGAATGTAACAGTGGGATATAAATAAATTCATCATTAGCAGGAAGCGCGAAACGCTTACAAGTAATGCGACTTAAAGGCTGAATGAAGACACGTTCATTCAGCCGACTAGCACGGAAAATAAGAATATCAGGAGACTGTAAGGGACATGTAAAAAAAAGAACGAACAAGATCAAACCTTCTAAAGTGGGAATGGAGGGCTGTGAGTCTTACAATAACACACGGGTGGCTATCAACAAGAACTGCATTGTCTCGTGTAGAGCAAGAGATAAAAAAAAGAGCGGAAAAGTAAACCGTCGGATGGAACGGGTGCACCTCCCCCACAGTCATCTGTCAGCAAACAGTCCAGCGTGTCAGCAGAAGCTGATGCTGACCGTTCAGCAATATGTCGTTGTATTTGAACGATAGGATTACGCGGCCCGGAAACATCCTTCCTCAGTTTACCTAAAAATGACTCAAAGGGAAACGCGGAAAACCGATCCAAGGGTCCATGTACCCTCACATCATCTGCCAAATGCGCCAAGCTATGTACGTTGTACGTGACAGCCCGCGGCCCATATATATCAGAAACGTTCTGTACAACTACGCGTGTTACGCTCTGAACAAAGTCAGCATAATCAACGTGGAAAATCGGGTGGGAAAGTAAATACACAGCAATAAACAAATCAAGAAAATTTCTGTAAACATCGGTGTCAATCAAACCTGCAAGTACAACAGGCCCTAAGTAGAGTAAAAACTGTCCATGGCTTTCCGCGGCCCACTGTCCTCTAGTGGACGGCAATGACGTTGGAACTCGCTGGGGGTGTGACTGTGTACACTTGAAATGCGGCGGTTAATTTCCGTCCTAAGTGTTTGCGACAATCTGTAAGGACGACGCGCTTGACCGCCAACCCAAAATTCCAGCAAATTCTTCGTTAGGCCTAGGCATACCAAGTGCATATAATCAAGGGGGAATGACTTGATCATGTCTATTGGTAGCCGCTCAAATGGGGAGACACCGATATAATGTCTAGCATTGGATCCTGAACGGAAGTCGGCGTCTGTCCTCAAACAGGCGTCCAGTTGTGGAGAGTCATCGTTCTTTCAAGCCGGACTCCGTGAACGACACACCTATCACATCCGTAATAACCGGAGTGTCCTTTGATTTGCTTAATGAACGACCTGGCTGGTTTGTCGCAAACGATGCGTGAGAGATGAGCAGGCACACATTCTAGATCATTTGGAGGAGTAAAACCACTGTCCAAAACCAACTGCAGTTCACTTATCGTGTCTTTCAGATAGGCTTCGACGTCCAGCGGTTTCGAAACGCCCCAAAAGACGCCAACTACAAATGGCCTCGTTCCCGCTAATTCCGATGCAGTTGCGAGAATTGGCCAAATCTGTTTCCTCGACGACCCGTGTAAACTAACGCCATCGATGTTAAGCACAACGTTGAGCCGTCTTAATTCACTGCGCATGTTAGCTGTCAATCAGGCTTTACGCAAACCCATTCGCAATCCAACGTGGACATAAACACCTCCAGCAATAGCTTTACAAGATGTCATTCTTGGTGTGCAAAGCAGAGTTCTTGGGTCCTTCGGCAAATCAGGATGGTGCTGACGCAGAATGAACAGCAACAAACGCTTATACTTGAGGGACACCGGCAGATGCACCAGGGCATAGCGCATGTCCTCCACAACAGAAAGTGTACGAGGTGTTTGATAATGTTGTTCCCAGAACGGAATTACTGCGCCTTAAAAAGAGATATATAGCTGGATACCCTCCAAAGTACTACCTATGTGGTGTTGTGTTGGGGTTCTCTGAGGCCTGATCTGCGGGCGACAGAGTAGGTTCCACTGTTGTGGAAAGTGCAGTCACATCTAGAATGTTTCAAGAGTGCGGGCATATTATTAACCCATTATATGTTAATTTACCAGACTGCGTTGGATGAGAGCTTATACTTCCTGCATTTCGCGAATTATTACACCCGTATCGGTGCTCCCACATACTGCCGCGCCCACACAGTAAAGAGACTCGAGAAGAAAATTCACGCTTTCTGAATCGATAATGCCTTTGTCTCTTAGCTGCACTGCGTCCATAATTCTAAGAATAATTTAAGTAATCAGAAACCGTTACCTGAGTGAGGTACATTTTGTTTACACTGGTTGACGACGGTCCTAAAATTGGACGAAATATAGCAACTAGCGAGCGGAAAATGACTCACCACGTAGGTAGTACTTTGGAGGGTATCCAGCTATATATCTCTTTTTAAGGCGCAGTAATTCCGTTCTGGGAACAACATTATCAAACACCTCGTACACTTTCTGTTGTGGAGGACATGCGCTATGCCCTGGTGCATCTGCCGGTGTCCCTCAAGTATAAGCGTTTGTTGCTGTTCATTCTGCGTCAGCACCATCCTGATTTGCCGAAGGACCCAAGAACTCTGCTTTGCACACCAAGAATGACATCTTGTAAAGCTATTGCTGGAGGTGTTTATGTCCACGTTGGATTGCGAATGGGTTTGCGTAAAGCCTGATTGACAGCTAACATGCGCAGTGAATTAAGACGGCTCAACGTTGTGCTTAACATCGATGGCGTTAGTTTACACGGGTCGTCGAGGAAACAGATTTGGCCAATTCTCGCAACTGCATCGGAATTAGCGGGAACGAGGCCATTTGTAGTTGGCGTCTTTTGGGGCGTTTCGAAACCGCTGGACGTCGAAGCCTATCTGAAAGACACGATAAGTGAACTGCAGTTGGTTTTGGACAGTGGTTTTACTCCTCCAAATGATCTAGAATGTGTGCCTGCTCATCTCTCACGCATCGTTTGCGACAAACCAGCCAGGTCGTTCATTAAGCAAATCAAAGGACACTCCGGTTATTACGGATGTGATAGGTGTGTCGTTCACGGAGTCCGGCTTGAAAGAACGATGACTCTCCACAACTGGACGCCTGTTTGAGGACAGACGCCGACTTCCGTTCAGGATCCAATGCTAGACATCATATCGGTGTCTCCCCATTTGAGCGGCTACCAATAGACATGATCAAGTCATTCCCCCTTGATTATATGCACTTGGTATGCCTAGGCCTAACGAAGAATTTGCTGGAATTTTGGGTTGGCGGTCAAGCGCGTCGTCCTTACAGATTGTCGCAAACACTTAGGACGGAAATTAACCGCCGCATTTCAAGTGTACACAGTCACACCCCCAGCGAGTTCCAACGTCATTGCCGTCCACTAGAGGACAGTGGGCCGCGGAAAGCCATGGACAGTTTTTACTCTACTTAGGGCCTGTTGTACTTGCAGGTTTGATTGACACCGATGTTTACAGAAATTTTCTTGATTTGTTTATTGCTGTGTATTTACTTTCCCACCCGATTTTCCACGTTGATTATGCTGACTTTGTTCAGAGCGTAACACGCGTAGTTGTACAGAACGTTTCTGATATATATGGGCCGCGGGCTGTCACGTACAACGTACATAGCTTGGCGCATTTGGCAGATGATGTGAGGGTACATGGACCCTTGGATCGGTTTTCCGCGTTTCCCTTTGAGTCATTTTTAGGTAAACTGAGGAAGGATGTTTCCGGGCCGCGTAATCCTATCGTTCAAATACAACGACATATTGCTGAACGGTCAGCATCAGCTTCTGCTGACACGCTGGACTGTTTGCTGACAGATGACTGTGGGGGAGGTGCACCCGTTCCATCCGACGGTTTACTTTTCCGCTCTTTTTTTTATCTCTTGCTCTACACGAGACAATGCAGTTCTTGTTGATAGCCACCCGTGTGTTATTGTAAGACTCACAGCCCTCCATTCCCACTTTAGAAGGTTTGATCTTGTTCGTTCTTTTTTTTACATGTCCCTTACAGTCTCCTGATATTCTTATTTTCCGTGCTAGTCGGCTGAATGAACGTGTCTTCATTCAGCCTTTAAGTCGCATTACTTGTAAGCGTTTCGCGCTTCCTGCTAATGATGAATTTATTTATATCCCACTGTTACATTCCTTTGAAAAATAAAACTTACCCTTGACCATCGGTTCTAAACATAGCAAAAAATTTGTTGTTGATACGAGTTTACTCATGTAACTGCCTCCCTTATAGATGTATGCAGTTTTCAAGTTCTTGGATGACGAACAGTTTGAGAGTGGATGTGAAGAGTGGTTTTTCGATGAAAGAACCATTTGTTGGCGGACCTTTGATGACTACGACACAATGGAACGCGCCCTAATAAACAAAGAGGGCATGCCGTCAAACAGCATCAAGCGCTCTGTTGTAGTCATCAAGAAGTCTGGTATGTTTCACACAAAAAATGTAATTGAGCCTTAACACGTCTTCAGGAGCTTACTCTGAAGTAGTCCGGTTCCGTGCAGTGCTAAACTCCAGCGACGGCACTTCAGACACGGAGCCACAGACCTACTTTCGGCTGCATTATGGTGTCCGTGAAAGGTGATTTTTGGGAATAACCGGTCCATTTTTCAGAAAACGCAATCCAAAGTACTCGTCAACTGGTGAAGGGGTCGAGGAACACCGACTCCAGAGACCTTCCAAAAAGTTCACTTACTTAACCCCTCCGCGAATCTTATCCTCACCTGTTGAGTAAATGCGGCCATAATTTTAGTTTATTGTATATTTTAAACGTAGTTCGACTTATGGCCATCGGTCATCTGCGATATCGCCACCACCTCTGCGGACCATTGAACAAACCAATGACTCCGACGAGGAAACAAGCAATTCCGATAGGTCACGTGTGCCCGATTACCCAAACAAAAAAATGATGCGCATCCTGGCTGCGTTTCGAGGTAAACTTCAGTCATTTTCATCCATTCATACCTAGATGAAATGCGTGACGAGACTGTCAAAGCAGAGGCCTTCCGAAGTGAGTTAATGTCACTCTTTTATTGCTTATTCGAATATTAGAAGGAACCTCGGATCGCTTGGAAAAGCTGGATGTACGGCTGAGATATTTAGAGCAATGTCTCAGTTCAGGTGCGTCCACGTAACAAATACGGAAGGGCAGTCTGGAAGAGATCAAGAGAATGACCAAAATGGAGGATTTGGATGCTTTCCTGGTCAGATTGTTGGACGCGGAATTTCGCGAACAGTCAGTGAGTACTTTCACCCTGGTCCACACTTTATTAATAAAGATCATTTCTCTTTCAAGACTGATCTGCCCTGACCCCCACCTGTCAGTCAGTAACATGGTGCGTGCTCTGTTTGCTCCGGAGTTCGCAGATCAACTGACGTGATTAAAGGGAGAAGATAAAAGACTTATATCATGCACAAAGTTACCAAGGTTCATAAAGGGTGAAGTAACTGTTTTACATTGACACTTGTCACTTTAGATGCAATGTACTCTGTCTCCACACACTCGAGTGTCGCAGTGGATTTCATTGAGAAATCAATCCAGTCTTGGTTCAAGGGAGCCTTTGATCGAATCCTTGGAAACCGGAAGCTGCGACGCAAGAGGGCCGCCTTGCGGCGCATCGAAAAAAACCTATGATGATGGTACAATATTACTAATACATTTACATTTTTGCACTTATCTCGTTATCCTTTGAGCATGCAGCGTGTTTTTGTAAGCACGACGCGGTTGGTAATTAGCTACGGCGTCCGGTTATAATACGCATGCGATGAGGTTAGGTGGTCAGACCGAGTACTCTGGGAAGCAGTCAGTTAGCCAGCGAATATGCCTCAACAAATTTGTGGCTGCAACCGTTAGCCTCGTCCGGCTGCAAGGGGTTTCGAAAATTTTTTGGAAAAAACAAGAAAAAGTTAGGCGGAATTTTTTTCGGGTTGTCACCCTTAGCCACCGGTGGCAAGCGTAACGTGGCACCCCTATTTGCCACCGATGGCGTGTTTACTGGGTGAATTCGGGTTCACTTTAAGAACCCATAATGCTGGAATTAAATATAATCCGTCCAACTGAAGCTTATCACTCCGCAGTTTTAACGAATTGGAACACTGTAAGTGGACCAGGTTACAACCGAAGACGAAAAATGAACTAAGCCGCAATCCTATCCGTCCCTCTGGTCTAGTGTTCACTGAGGAAACGATGTTTAAAAACATTGATAACGAATCCCTGCATTACGCACAGCGTTCTAAATGCATAAAACGGACTTACCAGCATCAAAACCCCCCAAGAACTTATTATGAGCAAAAAAGCAGAGCACTTAGGACCACAGCACCGCATTCTCGCGCCAGGCGCTCTTTGAGCGATTCTGCATGTGATGCAGTAAAAATATGGATCCTGTGGATTGATTAAGTACATGCATGAGTAGGATACCGGAGGCTCAGCGTATTATTAACTGGTGGACCAGACTGTTAGCCAGTCAATCAGAGGCTGAGAGTAGATGGGTAGTCTAGAATCAACCCCTCCACTCCCGCGACATGTTTTTCCTACCGCGGTAAGTTTGAAATTGGTTCAGTTTTTCGCTCGCGCAAGTTTGTCAACGAATTCCTTCGCTGTTCAACATATTTGCAGAGCTATCGAGTGTCATTTGGTTTGGAGCTCTTCACTCAAGTATAAGGTATGCGTGAAAGCTCTCATCTCCTCCGTGCACCCACACATTCACAAGCATGAACGAATTATGTCATGCTTTTCTCTGCTGAAACTGTCGGTGATCCACAACAGATATGGACGGAACGGGTGCAAAACACGCAAAAAAGGAACGCAATGTTAAGCTTGCTTGGCTTGGGGGCATTTAAAGTGTACGGGTTTGCGAGATGATCAGTTAGACCGACAGTTTAACGGTGACACGAAGTCTACAAATTACAGGATGGGACCAACTTTTAATTCCCAGGTTGGACCAGCCAGCGCAAATATTCCCTTATAGTGGGAATACCCGAGGACAAACTGGTATTTCGTTCGAAGGCTTTGGAGAATGTAAATACAAAGATCGCGACGGCCTGGACGAAAGTCGACAACTAGCCTTCCTCTCTGAGCGAGTACCTAGGGCATTCCATCCCGGATTTGCTGGTTTCCAAGACCACCGTAAAGCTCAATAGCACTACAGTCAATACACTAACGGCATCTTTAGCTAAAAGACGCATGAAGTACCCCGGGATAATCAACTTTGGCCCGTTTTCCAAAACGTCAAACTTTCCCCTCCAACTACCGCACGGAGGATGATGGAGCTGTCTCTACTCAATAAAAAAGCCCTCCTGAAGAACGAGAGCATATTCGAAGATCACCCTCTAGAGACGAAAAAGCCGAGTCACGCCGGCTATAGGGGGGAAGTCCGAAAGCAGTTTAGACTTTTCAAGCATTCACGGATTCACGGAGTGATTCACAAGATCGAGGCTTTCCCCAAGCTTCTCGGGTCGGGTTTTTTCTTGTCGTCCAATACCGTTCGTTCACCTGAAGGGTACAGGCGTAATAAGGATGAAGATCCGCTCTTTAATTTTTCAGCGCGGGGCAGTAGGCCAGCCAGTACGAGGAGTCACATGATAAGCATCTACAAGTCCCTTGAACTGGGTACTGCGCAACGGTCGGAGGAAGGTTATTCCACGCACCAACTACCCGAAGTGGGAAGACTTATTGCCTGGTAAAAGTGTGCGCACTGAGCTTATAATCCTTCTATCATGTCCTCGCTGTGTTGTAGTTTGGTCAATGGTGAAAAACCTTTTGGCCCAACTTGTTCAAACGCAACACAAGGAAGTATTGGGTCTCCTCGGAGGTGGGGATACTCCAGAAAAAGAGATCAAGCACCCAAAGTTTTGTTTCATAATCAACGGATTTGAGGCCGGCAACCATATTTGAATCAGCTCGTTTAATGCTCTTAAAGGGGGCTTCTTCCTCCTCGCGCCCTGGGTGGGCAGGCTGGTTGGCATATTCAAGAGGCGGTCTGACGTTGACCCCACATGGTATCTGGAAGTACACCCGAGGAATACGGTAAGGGTGCGCAAAGTCCTCCGTAGAAGGACAAATGCCTTTTGAGCCAACTTTTCATGGCGCATTGAAAAGGATAGGTTTGAAGAGAGTCGGATACCCTGGCGTTTTCGTTTTCTATCTTCGTATTGTCCACTCTCACCACGCAAGGCAGAGGCACTTGCCGAGTCTCCCCAGGGCGACATATGGACGAGTTTTGCGTCATTCAGACAAAGATGCAAGCCTAGAGACCACTGCGACAACGTTTACACTCATTTGGAGGGCAATAGCGCCGGAAATTCAGGAAACAAGTCATCTGCAACAGGTAGACATGGACTTGAAGGTGCATCAGGAAGGTCGTTGACGTAGGTCAGAAACACGAGTGACCCTAAAAAGAAGCCTTGGAGAACCCCAATGGAATCAGATGCAGAAGAAGAATAGGTCATGCAAGCTTTCACTCAGAATATTCTGTCTGACGGTGAAGTCCTAATCAGGGTTATGTTTTTTGAATCTCACAAGACTCGAGCGTGTGGAGCAGTAGAACTTATGGAACTGGAACGAGATGTCGAAAATTATGGTATCCGCTATGAATCTTTCATCCTTAGCTTGGGTTAAGCTGTCCAACAATACGAGCGTGTTCGCTACGCAGCAACGGTTTGGGAGGAATCCGTGCTGCAATGGGGATATCAAGTTGTTCGCGGTGAGGTGATTTAAGATGGCCCGCTTCATAATGCGTTCCATAACCCTGCACGGTATTCTAGCGAGTTCAATAGGCCTAGGTGATAAGCAGTCACCAGGTTTGTAGATTGGCGTAACAATCAGTTCCCTCCAAGCAAAGAGAAGGTTGCTTTCGTTGATCAACTGACGAAACGTCGGGTAGAAATGCTCCGCTAATGCGAATGACGTTTCCTTCGGGATCCTTGGATCCTTCGTCGGGCCCCAATCGCCGAAGGGGTTTGTACTAAGCAAGAGTTGACGAACATCCTCCTCCGTGAAAACCAAATAGGCTAGAGGCCATTTGTAGTAACGCTTTGCGAAGATTGGATGCGATGAGGTTACCAGGATAGAACAAAGGCGTGCATCATCTTTTCTGCAAACTCGACACGCCACTATAGGGTCACTAAGGGTTCTCTGTCTCTGTCCCTCAAGAAGAGGATCGCTGACTTTTTTCTACGGTGGTGTCGTACGTTTTCCCGAGCAAAGCTCGTATCGTGACCTGTTTTTGTATGTCTACCCGATAGATTCCTGATTTACAGAAGTATTGCTTCTTATGGAATGCCAGCTTATCTCCTAAGTTTTCTGTGGTTATCCTCTTGATGAAGAGTTGCGACATAGTTTCCAGAAGACGCAGAATCCTTTTGGATAGCTTCTGGTTTGGTTGAATGCGTACTGATTTCTTTGGGGCGAATACCGTATCAGCCTCATGGGTTTTTTAAATAGTGGTCTCGCATGTCTCATCTTTTGAAGCTGGTCCCAGTTTAAACTGATCAATTCTCGTTTTATATTTTCTTGTTTCCGCAACTTACAGTTTTCTATCACCTGCTAGACAGAGCTCGTTGTTTCTTCTTCCCGCCCTATGGTGTCGTTGCCGCCATTTTTAAACTGTGACGTCCTGATCTTGCTCCAATTTGGTATGTTCCCTACAAGATGATTAAACCTACTAACTATATTTCTGCAGCCACAGTGTCCACTGCGTTTAAATTTTGCCGGTTTGGGTACGACTTCAGCTGTGTTGGCTAATGCCCACTCATTATATGGCTGCCCCGCTGCTGCACACTGATGAGTCGTGTCGCCCGCTGAGAAAATGTGTGCCGGCAAATCCACGTATGCTAGTTGTTCTGTCCTCGCGAGGCTTCTCTCGGCCCGAGTACCACCGTTGTTGGTAGACTGTGGACCTATCACGACCAAGTAGAGGTTGCTACCCGGGTTCAAATTCCATTGTGCCAGCTTGCCTTTAAGAGCACAAGGGGCCACAAAGCTACCTGGTTTGTCCAGACTACGGGATTGGTTGATTTGTCACCAAGAGGGTAAAAATTCTGCTGCACACGGACAAAATGCCTTGGAAGCACCAGGGCAGAGGGGTTGACAGGTACCCCGCAGGGGCTCCTTCGAAGCCTTGGACCCAAATTCTGCGTAAAAATGCTAAGTCTGCCAACATTTTTGGTGGAAAAACCCTCTCCTTCCCATCCTCGAACGCAGCAGAGATGGCGTTGAAGTGCTTCTCCAAAACTGCCTTAGTCTTAAAAAATCTTCGCGATATTCAACAGGCGGCTTGCCTTGAACAAGTGTGCTTAATCGCACTTTCAGAAATCTGGCCCACACCAGATGTCTGACGAGAGGATCTCTATAGACGGTCACTTCACTTTCCTAGCTGACTCGAAAGGCTGGAGGGCAGGTGGGGTTGCTCTGTAGCGACGTGCGTCCCCGCCTACCACGATTGTTCCCTCCGAGACCACTCATGCAACTTTTTGCGATGCACTGTGGATTCAAATCCCGCTGCGTGAGACCGATTTGCTTTTATTCGTCGTGGTCGACTGTTTCCCCCCAAGTCCGTCTGAAAATGACCTGTTCCTAATATGCTGATCCCGAGCACTCTGATGAACGTCAGTGGTAAGCGCTGATGCAAAATTTTCACCGGACCCGATACACTAGAACTCCAATCGGGAGGCCTTGGGAGCCTTAGTTTTACCTGCAGCAAGAGGTGCGCGAGGTGATAGCCGGAGAGAATTGGCCCGTAGTTATGGATTGCTTAACACAAGGCAGTTACAGGGGACACACGTCGGACATCTCTATAGCATTCGCTCGAGTTCCACAGGTTCCAATGTTAAAAAAACTTGTGTCTTATGAGATTCAAGGAGAAATGTTAACTATGGATTGATATTTTGCTTTCAAGTGGAGCATCTCGAGTGAATGCCGGACAACCCATTCTTGTTCTGCAACAATCTCCGTCGGAGTTCCTGAGCCCGATGTCTTAGTGCTACTTTACCTTCTGATCCACATCAGTGACCTTCCGGGTGCGCTATCGAATCCATTTTTCATTTTTGCGGACGACCTGGAATATTGAAGTTTCAACGCCAGCGCCCTCGAAATGGAGGCCGACGCCGCAAGGCAGTTTTTAATAAACTGGCACATTCCTCTGAATGCTGAAAACTGCACCCATAGTTTGTTCGGAGGCGTCTCAGTGAAGGCCTACTTCAGGCATGAGGAAATGGACCAAAGGACTTTTCAAAGCTAGATGCCAAAAAGGATTAGGGTACGTGGATCTATTCACTCCACCTGAAATCCTCCATCAGAAGCGACGCCAAATCTTAGTCTTGTCCGGAACGATATTGCGCCCCAAAAGTGCGTGGGACACTAATGGCGGGAAAGGCTGATTGCGTTCCGCTCTGGAAATGATAATGATAATGTTTATTCCCAACTTGTGGATGGCACGCCGTCAGGCATGATCATAAGGTTACAGTCAGAATAAAAGCATGACTGGCGGGGATTGCGGGAAGAGGGTTTTTTTGGGAAAATGGGCAGCGTCACAGGCGGTGGGCATTATTCGATGTAGGCGTGATCACCACTAAACCGGCACGGGCAGGGAAGCACAGTTACTATGCGATTTTGGAGAGAATATCGAGCAAGATCGGATTGTTAGGATTTGAAGGTGGCGGGCAAAAAACTAAGCGAGGGAGGGCAAAACAAGAGGCTTCCTACCTGACACATGACAAGAAAAGTGTAAATGGTGGAAAATGAGAAACCAGAACATCAGATCTGGTGAAGCAGCAGAGTTGGCGTCATCCAGCCGGTCACAGTGAACCAAAACCTAAAATCACCGCTGAGGCCTCGCGGCCTTGGATGGGCTGCTGGGCCTGCTCTGACTTGTTACGCTTTGACTTCCGTGTCAACGCACCGCCGGTCAGAATCATGAGAATGACCCCGAAAGTGACGGCCGTAGTCCAGACAACTGAGGTAACATTCCGCTCGCCATTGTCCGGTGTGTGGACACTGACTAAGTTTCTACATTTATCAACGCCACAGAAGTAGACAAATGAGGATTGTTGTGTAATTCTGTGCACATTTGTGTCGGCAGTACCAATTGTTTGACGCTTACTTCCTGCACCAGAGACACCTGTGCTTGGACGCATCCTATGGTCCGCACTTCTCAAGAGCGGTTTAGCCGTACATTTCAGTGCCTTCATATCCAACCACTCGGGCAGGAGCTCGGAAGAAAGCTGTTTAGAATAATGCCACAAGCTTTCGTAACGCCACCTGTTCTTGATGGGAGTTGTACGTGCGTGTAACGGCACACCCGAAGGTGTTAAACGTTTCGGCTTCAAACCACAGTTCAGAATTCATTATTTTTATTTAGCATATTTTTCATTCACCAAGTCTTATTATTCCCTTATGCTGTTATACTTTACTACTTAATTACTTTTATTTATTTATCTACGAATTCATTAGCCTTTAGCTTCTGAACCCACTAAGCACGTCACGCCGATCGTCACCCGATATATAGGTGAAATAAACTGCCACTACCGAAGTGACCATGGCGCGCACTAAATTGCTAGGACGGAACTAAAAGTTTGAATGTGGCGCAAATAAACATTTAACTGGCAACTATGGAAAAGCTCCTATGCTGGAGGAGAAAAAACTTCAAGTAAACTCAAATTGCGGTAGGTATGCACAGTATAGCAGAAACAAATGTGTATATATAGTCAACCAGAAAATACCGAAAACGGACGCACGCTGACCACCCACCTACAAGAAGGCTGCATTAGGTGGAGCAGATTCTGGCGGGATCTCACCACAGAAGACGGTGACAAAGGAACAGACAGAGTATTTGCAATATAAAAGTGTCTTATGGATGACTGGGATCAGGTGCGCTGAGGCAAGAACTTGAGAAGCTGTGCACCAGGAGTTCTAAAAAGATGCTGAGCTGGTACCAGGGCTGACGACAAACCAATTAATATCATTATACCTGGGATTTATTATATTATTTGTTTATTTACACAGTACGGAGTGAATGGTCGCGCCTGCCACCCGGTCTGGGGATAATGTGATGGCAAGTGCGATGTTATCCTGTGCACGGGCCCTACGTGAGTGCCTTTATTCTGGACCCTTGACTGCTTGTCGTACCGCATCAATACCTGTAAAAGGAAACTGAGCATCAGAGTGAACGAACAGTGAGCCCACCGTGTTTTCTGACCAAATTTGTTGACGCTGGCATGGGTTGTTCTTCGTGTGTATTGTGACAGGCAAAGACAGCCGCAGCATGGAAAATAAAAAGCGAGGTATTGCAAAGCGTTTGTTCACTGCGCGGGAAATGGTTCGACCAAATAAAAATACTAACTGGAAGCGAGTTCCCAGAAAGCATGGAGTACAACACATAACCTAATTCTTACTTATGCCCTGTTTGAACAAGGTTTGGCCAACAGGTTTTTCACCGTTGAGCCGGCAAACACACGGCGGGGACATGGTAAGAAGATTTTCAAGCTCAGAGCGCACACTTTTATTGGGCAAAATTTTTTCTCATTTCGTGTAGTAGCTGCGTGGAATAACTTTCCTCTGACAGTTGTCCACGCTCCTTCTAGAACCCATTTCAAAGCACTACT
>SJOL01007241.1:43742-68016 GCA_004794785.1 Opisthorchis felineus
TCAGAGTCCAGTGTATCCGCAGGCTAAATTCGCTTCGCGCGGTTCTTTAGTGTACATCAGGGTTCGCTTCTGCCCCAGTGGCACAAAACTTTGGCAGCTTGTGTGCTGTCCAGTTGTTGATGTTTTTCATCTATTCTTATTGTCTACAACAGGGTCCCTTGTTTTCTTGTTTCCGCTTCGTGCCTATATTGCGTTTTCTTGTTTTTGACCTGCACGTAAGCCGCCCCTCGATCTGGACATCACGCGCCTAGTTTAGTGTAACCACGTGGACTTCGTCATCTTGTGGCCATTTGACACGGTGTGAACTTTGGGTAGGTATACGATTTCCTACCTGGATTATTTGTACAAGATCCTAATGGGAATCAGCAGTATCTAACCCCGTGTACAGAAGCCGGTGTAATCCCACGATTTGAAGTTTTTTTACAATTTTGTTATTTTGTTATTGTATTCATTGTACCGTATTTGCTGATATGCCTATATCTGAAAGACAAGGACTTTGGGGGTTCTATGTCCAACTCAAAATGACCCACCTGACTGCTGGAAACAATCAATACCCGTCCAGGTGGGCTTTTTGTAGAGATATCTCTGAATTGGACTCGTATATAGCCTGAGTAATTAAACGTCCAAGAAGTCGAATGCGTCGTCACTTTCCGTTTCAAGAGCAAACTGAATGGAGGGATGCGCTCGGTTAAAGCTGTTCAGGAGAACATCTATTTTGGAACTGTTTGATACTAGACGTATCAACGAAATAATCGCAATACTATATCGAAATCCGATAGTATGCTGTCAAAAACTGCTCGTACTAGCGCTAGGTATGCCTTGGCTAGGTGACAAGAATTAACCGACCCGGTCGCTGACAGCCAATCGTCCGAGTTGCCACGGTTCTAATTTAGTAACCAACCTAAGTTCTTTATTTCATTATTTATACCTACCGGTTCTGCCAAGGTAACTTGCACGATAGTTACGCATAAATTAGTGACAACGCGTGATTTGGCCTTGGCGAGACAACATGAAATCTCTAAAGGGGAGTAACTATCTTAGGTGATTTGCTTGTCTATACGTAATGCACTACTCATAAGGTTGCTGAAAATTCTTCGACAGCCCACGACCGGTTTTGTCCGTCTTGGGGCTCAACAGGTAGGCGCAGTCCCCGAGTTTTCGTCAACCTTATGTTCTACTTGAAACCAAATTGCACGAAATTAGCGAAATACACCCATTTGCAAACAAATTTGGTTTTGTGAGAGACTCACCAGGAACCCAGCTGAATCTCTCGTTTATGACGTTTCCAAGCAACTGAATGTGCAGCACCAGGCCGCCTCATGTAACAGTTGGTACGATATTCGAGATACTGCGATACATGTATAAACGTAATGCACTACTCATAAGGTTCCAGGTGAGTCCCTCGCAAAACCAAATTTGCTTGCTAATGAGTGTATTTCGCTGATTTACTTGTCCTTGAAAAAGTCACTCCACCAATCACGTTGTTACGACCTATCGATGGCACCGTTGTGTGATCGAAGTCAGTCAATCATAACGTTTGAAACATTGAGTTTCGTTTCACTGGGAAATTTGCGTAGCGATATTTCAACCGGTCACCCAGTGTTGCACCATATATCAGAACAGGAGGATGCGTACAGATCACTTCCGCGTTATATACCTGGGTTGGTCTCGAGAGGGCTCGATAGTTAACGTACGGACCTACCGACCGGAATGTCTGTGGTTCGAACCCAACCCCGGCATCTCGACTAGTCCTTTCTAGGCTTCAGCAACCTGGCAGTAGCTCAGCCCTCGTGTTTCCTTCGGTTCATGTAGCGGTTAGCCACCGAAAGGGTGGTAAAGTTGAACGATATAACTGGATTCGGGCACCAGTTACATCAGTATGGAGAGAAGACTTCGAACTGTTGTTTCACTCATTCAAATTTCGGAGGGAAAGTGACCGAGATGAAGTTACTTAAAGTCACATCCGAATTAAGCCGGTTCAAGCATTGGTACCAGTAATCCATTCATACAAACAAAGAAACAAATGACGAGATACCAGCATTCCACCTTCTTCAGTCATCCTGTCAGACACTCATCGCAGAACAAAGTGGGCAAAGGCGAGCAAAAGTCCTCATTCGGAGGTCGATACGATCATAACGTCACGACATACAGCAAAACCAAAACGAACTGGTCTGTCAGTCCAAAGAATAATAATGAGATTAGATTCCATAGACGTAATACACTACTCATAAAGTTGCTGAAAACTCTTTGAGTAAGAACGTCATAAACGAGAGACTCAGCTGGGTTCCAGGTGAGGCTATGGTGGCTATGGTTTGATTGTTGTCCTGTTGAAACGTCAGGACTATCCTGATCGAAGCCATACGAATTGCATTGTATGCATTGCATTTCTTGGAGTTGGAGAACAGAGTTTCGTAGTCTGATGATTTCAACTCGGATGTAGCTAAAACATACTGTTTTACTGCCGCTTTTGGCTGACTCGTTGGGAACTTGTAAGTGATCCTGGAAGTGGAATTCGAATCTACATTGTGTTTGATTCCGATGGAATGGGCCAAAATGTCACTCGGCCAAGATTCTGATACGCCGGGCTGGATGGCACTCTCAAAGTCGTTCTTCCGAGTGTTTGGTTGTCCGGTCAACATGTTCTGCCGGACGACACCAAATCATTGTTGATGATAACGTTGTCGCCAACCTATTTCGCGATAGATTTAGACGTGCAACATCATCGAAAATAAAAGAACTATGGGTGTCGCACAACCCCATCCCCCCTTACAACGCGAGACAGTGTTCAGCGGTTTGGCGCTTGTGACGGTAGATATGAGGCCGATCAGGACTACAGTCGACTATTGATCTCGAGATAGTTCAGTGGTTAAGGCGCGAATTTCCTAACCGGAGGGTCCGTGGTTCGAATCCAACAACGGCATCTCCACTGCTCCTGCTTAGGCTTGGGTATCTGGCAGTATCTCAGCCCACGTGCCTCCTTTGGGTGACATGGCACCTAGGCACAAAAAGGGCGTCACAGGTGAACGATTATCTATAAACTCGCAAGGGTACTCGGGTGACTTACGTGACAAACGGATACAAACATGGTGGTCACAAGGAAATAGAAATTTGTGTCCAGGAAGAGTTGACGAACGTCGTCGATATCTTTTTGTTTGAAACCTGGAACAAAAAAGGAAGCTGACTGAGAGAAACTACATACAACCTGACAGCATCGAAACACAAAATGGCTGATGAGAAATACACTGAGAAGGTCCCCGCACTAACTGACATGCTGGAAGTTGTATCATCTAGGTTTCACTTGGGCAAACGTACCTCTTGCAGAAGACCACTGTGAACATGCGCATCAATTAGTCGAACGAAAGACTTGCACCCGTGGAGGTAACGTGTACAGGACACACTCATATGGTTGCTCATATCAGACAGAGATCGCTACTGATCGCTGAATACCGTTGTTCAATTTTAAGCTAGCGCAGAAATCCTTCTTTTCAGGTTCAGTCGTTGATTCACTAAGTGTCTAGCTAGAAGAAGCCAACAACCAGAAGGGGGTTGCAGTGTAGCTCTTCTAACGAGAAAACCACAACATAAAGCGAAGCTAACTACTCCCAAGGTTGCTGAAAACTCTTCGACAGCCCACGCCCGGTTAAGGCATTTTCATTGGCTGCTGCACACAGTCAGTTCCAAATCCTTGCACTCTCAAAACGGTACGAACTGGTCAAGGTGTTGGAAACTCAAATCAAACCAGCCAGCTTTTGGCAACCTATTGGAGCTGAGATGTTGTCCTTTCGCCCGGACTCAAGCTGAAACGATCGAAAAAAATATTCAGTCTGGTGGATAGCAGAGCTGTTGCTGAAAGCCAATCGCTACTTAACGCTTTGCAATCCCATGATACCAGCACACTGATTGGAAAACGTTGAAGAACGTGAACCAGTCCGTCTTTGTCTTCAACGCACAAACGGTTGTGATCAGACGGTATCGGAGGCCCTGCGGCATATGTGGACGTTGTTCCGGTTGAATTCGTACCCTCCTGATCTTCATGAACGGTGGCGGATGAAAATCGAGCGTCGCGAGCTTATGTTCCTTAATTCTGGTCTCTTTCCCCTTGCATTGAATTTTGTCTCAAAAGACTAATGTTATTTACAAAATTCAGATCAAAGATTGTGACAGAAAGTAGTGGGACAAACTGAGCAATGGGCGTCAACAACAGTTGACGAACACAAACTCGCCATTAGAAAACAATCGATTCCCGTTCGCCTCCATTTATGAAGACCAAAAAGGACACGAAGTCAACTGGAACAACTTCCGTGCACTCGGTCAAACTGCAGCGAAAAACGCAAGTTTAAGGAAACGTGGAACTTCACTGGGGAAAAAAAAACAATCAACATACACACCCAGATCGACCCTGTTTACCAGACATTGAGGAAGTCGACACGGCGAGAAAATTCGCGTTCACATCGCTCTCGTTTGAACGAGCCTCCTGTCATGGCGCAATTATTCTGCTTCCTCACTAAAGTGTGGATGAGTGATGTGAACGCGAATTCTACAAATTCTACGCTAAACCTACAACAGAACCGGTAAAGCGACAATCCAAAATGCATATCGAATGGAGAATCCATAGCTCGCAAAATCAAACAGAACAAGTTCCGGCGAATCGGAGGACCAAACAGGCCAAAAATGAAAACTACTCAGGCATGCAAATCAACCAATCAGGTGCAAGGAAAATAGACCGCAACGCAACAGCAACAGGACTAATCCGCTTAGAGAAAAAAATCATCTATAACTAGAAGCCGATGGCCAAACAAGGCAGAGAGGCAGGCCACAGTGGAACACAGCGACGTGCGAAAACGTAACTACGACGGCTCCCAAACAGTAAAACTCGTTGAGGATATGAAACAATCAACATCATCATCATTAGAGACAGGTATATTAGCCAAGAAGTGAGATGAATGGATGGGGGAGGGACTTGATGCTTGCCTAGCGCAGACATTCTGAGGTGCTTACACCTGCAAGTACCCAGTCCGATAATCTAGAAAGAAACTGACGGCAGGAACACCACTGATATCGATCAGCCGCCATTTCTCGCAGTTTCTCCAACCAAGCGCAAGGGAGTCACGGGGACCCCATTCTGGAAGGCGGACGGCATCGAAAACAATCAAACTCTTCGTGATCTCTTTCACATCCTTCTGCCAAGTCATAAGTTTTCCACCATTCTGAAGGAGGCACAGAAAACAACTTTTGTCTCGGTAGACGGTGTTTCGGCATGCATAACACATGACCGAGGCATCGCAGTTGACGGTGCTGGATTTTTTTCCGCAATTGAAGTACCTTTCGCACGACCAACGCCCGTTTTCTAATAAGCCTCGTTACGCATTCGTTGACGCCATCCGATACCGGAAACGCTTCTGAGTCATCGGTGATCAAAAACTGGAATACGCTTCACATCATCTGCCCTCAGAGACCGTGTCCCGCAAACACACAACACAGCCCTTACTTTAATCTGGTGCACGCGACCCTTGATGATCAGAGATACTTGCACATACAGACCCAGGCAGGAAAGGAGGAAACGCCCAACCAACCGTGCACTAACGACGTCATCTCGAACTGCAATGCATTGTTTGCAAGTCCGTCGCTAAGATTGCCTAAAACAACATCCCCAGACGTGTATTTTCGTTCCCACTACGTCTGCTTGGACTCAACTCAGAATCAGACAAAAATCCTCCTAACCTATCAAAATATGTAGTTAGATAGTAGCAACTTCAGACCCGTTGCTAAGCTTACACAAGGAGCTTCTTGGCGACATTGAGAGACATCATCTTTTAATCCAATGGACACACACAATCCGTGTCAGCTGTGAAGTTGAAGCCTGACGGAGAGCAGGCATCCTGGGTAGCTCCCTCGTCTGGACTTCTCATCTCAGAATCTCAAACTTCACTCGAGAATTGACCATCATACATAGTCACCCGTGGCTGTTGTAGTGTAAGACCTTGGCAACTAGACTGCTGTTGGCCATAGAGTCACGTGACAGATCCCATCTGGGCTCAATGGAGGCAAAAGGAATGGTAAAAAGTATCCGAGTTTTGTAGGAGACGCTCACATCTCTAGTCAAAATGTCTGTGAAACAGCGGGCCCCTTGCTGGGGCCCGGCTACGGTACGTGCGCATTGGGGTTCGAACTATGGCGCTGAACGATCTTGATCATTACGAGTCTGAAGCAGAAACCATGGATCACCATGGCACAGTAGCTGAGCGTAAAAAAAACTACTTGAATTTGTGACTGAATTTTAAGTCCACTTTCTTCTTTCTAGATCGAGGGTGATCGGCCTCCTGGTCACTGGCTTGGATGTGGTTGTGTGCGATACAGAAACGGGGGAAAAGGTACGGAAACAGCGATATTCAGGTGCGTGATAAACAAGTTTTCTGGTAAGACCAAAGCCCAGCGTTTGATTACACTGCGACCAAAGCGTGCTAACAGTACCTTTCCGAGAAAGACTACAAAAGTGCTCTTCATTAGTCAAGACCAGGTATGCAATCCCTCACGAACGAAAAATTATCACTCCCAAAGAAGGGACTTTATCCCTGTGGCCAGTTGTTTTTTTTTTGGGGGGGGGAGACAGTATTGGCATCAAGTAAATAAGGGGCAATAAAACAGCAAACACATACCGTAGGAGCGCAATTGTTCGGCCATCATCCCAAGCATACAACGTAGGCGAAACTTTCCTATCGACTGCGGTTCAACAGCCACGGTAAACTCCATAGTTGGGTATTCCTGCTCACGGCGTGACACCACGGGAGTCTCTGTCCAGTCCGCAGACGGTTGCATCAACGGATTCACATAGACGGCTGGCAGGTAAACTGGGCGCTGACTGCGTTTGTCCAAAGTGGGTCGAATATGTGGAACAAGTTCTGCGGCAACCGTGTTCCGATCAAATACCACAGGGGTTCGTAGGAGGAAGACGCGGAGTGTTGATAACCAATAGCTGACGGGTGATTGGTCACCTGGCTGTCCAGGTGGTGACGGCTCTGATGATGAGGCTGAGTCATCACCAGTTTTGTTCTGCGGATACATGAAAATGACAAAATTGTTAACCAGGAATTGTGCAGCGGGCAAGGTCCGCCAATTCGAGCAAAGTAATCAATATCCAGCCTCTTCTCTCGGGCACTCTGAAAAGCATGCATTGGGGGGCTATGAACCAAGTTCAACATAGCTCAGTTGTTAAGGCCCGAAATTATTGACCGTAAGGTCCGGGTTATAATCTAACCTCAGCACCTCGACTACTATTGTCTACGCTTGGGCAACCTGGCAGCATCTCAGCCTTTGTGCTTCCTTCAGCTGGCATGGCAGCTAAGTACCGAGCGTTGTAGCTGAACGATGGGCCAAACCAAGCTCCCGTTGTCAAAAGTTCAATGTTTTCCCCTGATTAGCAAAAGTTCAGTCAGTCCAGTTGAATTTTTGTCACTAAAAGACCGTTCACCGAAGTGTAGTAATTCCAGCTGATGCAGCTCCGTTCGCGTTGGCTCAGTCAGTTCATTAACGTCAAACGGCTGTTCGTCAGTGAGAGCTGACGACTGAGTACTGTCGGAAGGTCAAGGTTATCTAATCCATGTATGGGAACAGGGAACTGAGTCACACCAACGAGCCACCATATGACGCACCAACTGGTGGGAGGCAACTTCAATAGGCAGATAACCCTAGCTCTTCTCTCAGTCTGCGGAAAAAAAAATCGGTGACAGACAAACTAGCTAAAGGTTTCAGCGGTGAACCTATGGAGAAAATGGTTTGAAAATGTCTCGTACTGTGCACCAACAAGATAGCTTAACCAGCCGACAGTGTGGTGGTAGCTCGGGTGCATTTCACGGTTGCTGATCTGTTCGCCGAGTTTTGCAATTGGCTTGCAGAGGTTTCGCCCAAATTCGGGAAGTCAATAGTGCGCTGATCATCAGCATCAGGAATACCATCAGTAGAGCGCTATTGAGGTCTCCTCGAAACGTCCGCAGGTCAATTGCCAAGCTCGGCGAACAGATCAACAGCCACCTGACCGACTACCAGTTTAGCTAGCTAAGGGTGCGAGATGGCTCAAGTGGTCAGAGCGCGAATTTACTGACCGGAAGGTCCGTGGTTCGAACCCGACCTCTGCCTCTCGACTTACCCTGTCAAGGCTTGGGCAACCTGGCAGTATATCAGCCCTCATACTTACTACGGGTGGCATGGCAGCTAGGCACCGGAAGGGTGCAACAGCTGAACGGTTCATTTTATTAGCTAGCTTACATAGTCGTGCGTGAGAATGAACCGGCTAGCACAAATCTTTCCTTAGCGTAAGGCCCTACAGGCAGTCGAAGTTGTGCACACACAACACTGGATCTGCTTGTCGCACTTGTCCCTCGTGTATGTTGTGGGCTGCAGTAAAGCCAGGTGACGATTCGCATCGAGTGCCGACAAGGCGGAAAAATCAGCCCACCTGCTCACCAAGTTGAGTCATTTGGTTGCAAACGTTTCGCCACCAATTATGTGTACGGCCTGTTGAAGATGGTCATACGACCATCTAAACACGCCAATTTATAACGATGTACCGAACTATATCACGACAATTTATTCTGATCACTACGGACATGTGGTGCGAACGTGGTTCAAAATAACAATTCGGATTACGGGAGGACACTCACCTCACTGATGTTTTTCTCCCACAGACGCTCTTCGGCGTTCGTCCGTCACTGCTGAGCATGCACAGAAAATGAAGACCAACGGATCTGTCGTTGTGCATACGCTAAATATTGACAGCCTCTACAGCGGGAGACAGAATTGATAATGGCCAGTTTGCTCTAACGGGCTAGGTGTGAAATCGAATACCCGAGCTCCCTCTCTCTCCATATATATAGATACTGGCTGCCCACCATGTTGGCTGTCGGTGCAAGTCAACCGCCTGCGAATGTGCCTGTCAGTCAGCACAGTCCTATTCTCCAGGCCTAATGCGTCTCGCCTTCCTTTCATAAAGGCAGTAATTTAACCAGTCAGCACTGATGATGATAATTATGTCCAATGATCACCAACGGCTGGCCGCTTATCTCATCACAAGACTCGCAACCTGTGTATTTGATAGAGCTTGATCATTCGTTCCTTGATTGACTGCGGGGCAAGCTTGCGACAAAATGCAAGTAGAAGCGATCTACAACGTAAACTGGATCTGGGTGGTTGTTTCAAGGCTCCTATCTGTAGCTAATTGTGACGCGTCTAGTTCGGACTCAAGGTTTTCCAGGCTACAGAATCATATTTGGTTGTTGGCCTGTTCGCCGAACTTGGCAGTTGGGTTGCAAACGTTTCATCACCAATCGAGGTGACAGCGTCAGTGCGGGGTTGAGTGAGTGAGTGGTGAGGAAACCCTTAGCAAACCAATTGCCAACCTCGGCGAACAGACCTGCAACCAAGCAGCGCACCCGAGCTTCACATATTCCGCAACATCGTCAACACAATCATATGCTGTATGTTAAGACACTATGATCGCTGCATCCAGACTGTGTGGGGCACACAGGTGGCGTAGTCTGTCTCTAGGTTCTATACGTCGTCGCCCTTAGCCTGACAAAGTTTTAATTTGTCATTCGAGGCTAAAAAATAATGTGTCGGTATTCGTTGTTTGACGTAGATCCGGCAGAATATCGTAAAAAGCAGCTTTGTCAGATTCTCAGCTGCCTGCTAATCCTAGTGCTGGATAGGATTTTGACGTTCGGTTACAGTTGAACTAGCAGGATACCTAACTTAGTCCACGTAAATTAAATCGTTTTTATACCATGAAAGGTTTTGAAATGTACACCTCAACGTGTGAGCCAAGAATATCTGACAACACGGAAGAATGCTGCTTCCATCTTGTGGACAAAAATAACAAATACTGTTTTTTAATCCTACACGTTATATTGTGTTAGTTGGATTCAATGATTCACTGGGCCATCTGCCTGCCTGGGGATTGTACTGGACGCTGAAACATTTCAAACAGCTACGACCCCTGTATGGTACGTCCAGTCACTTTTCCATATGGGGATGCATAGGACGTCATTATCTGGTTTGCCGAGATATTCACACTGCCGGCCAGAATCTTAACACCTCGGAGCACTACGGTCGGCATTGGATCAGGTCCTACGCAAGCGCATACATTTCAACCAGTAGCTAATCAAGTTGAGAGAGGGCCTCTGGAAAATATCACTGGCGGCTAAACACTGACAAATAGTCCAATAGAATATCAGTCACGTTTGCACTCAATGCCAAGTGTTGCTTGTTCGGCCTACTATTCGGAACTCGTTCCATATCGAACACACGATGACCGTAAAGACTTTCGTCCATCATTTCTTCACGAAACCGTGTAGATCAAGGTTTTGATGCCATGACGCTCAGGTTTGAATTTTGCTTTGATCTGATGAACTACTTTTAGGTCCAAGAGCAGTCCACACTCCAGAGCCACGTGTGTGTACCGTTCAGAAAAACTTCGACAGAATATTCCAACTGCATGAGCGGAAGGGACTGGATTGAAGTGACACTGGCGGTGCAAGTGAGTCACTGTGGCGGGTGTTCGAGTGAAAAGCAGTATAGACAAGGCGACGCGGCTGGACGCCCAATTATGAATGAATACCAGACAAACAAAGTTACATTAAGTTCGACGTTGTGCAGGGACCTCGCTGGATATGCTGGGTATCTCCTAAGCAAGCAAAAGTGCATATACACATGGCTTCAATTATTTGGTTATCCTTTCATAACTTCTAAGACAACCTGGGCTCAGGAAATAACTGAGAAAAATAAAAGGAAACGTGGATAGTACATCGTGTTTCAAAACACCATACAGAAGAGCAATATGGTCGTTTGGTTTGACGAAACTAACTTCAACATGCATTTCGGCCGGTCAGGAGTACGATTGCTAACGGTCCATGCATGGGAGGGAAGCTAAAAACAACTTAAACTTGGTGCTACGACCGAATATGAGTTTGTGGACTTCGAAATGAAGAGAGTGAGCCATGGAAAATGTCCCAAGGGCTGTTTCTAGTAGTTACAGCTAGATGAGGGACTGAGGACTGTAGCCGTCTGATTCTGTGTGTGATAATGCTCCCCGTCAGCCGAATTTGAAAACGCCTTCCTTTCGAGGACAGTTTGCAGGAGTCATGCTCTTCTGCGCTGAATTCAACCGAAGGATATGGAATATTTTCGAATTTCACGGCAAGTGCCCTTTGACTATGGAATGCGACGAGGCGACTAGGAAGGTTTCATTAGCTAATACGATGTTTGGCTTCACCTTCGGAGGTGAACCCACCGGTATATTCTGTGTGGTTTAAACATGGGAAGCTCATTGTTGACACGAGCAATAAAATCTCATGGGGTATGAAACGACTGGGTGATCTGTGAAACACCGTACAGCCGCAATCCCAGACGGAACATCGGTATCCAACCAAATTTCGGTTGTATGGTATGAACATATGTATGGTATAGGATTCGTTCAGCTGTAGCACCCTTTTGGTGCCTAACTGCCATGCCACCAGAAGGAAGCACGAGGGCTGGGATACTGCCAGGTTGCCCAAGCCTAGACAGGGGAAGTCGAGAGGTAGAGGTTGGGTTCGAACCACGGGCCTTTCGGTCAGTAAATTCGCGCTCTAACCACTGAGCCATCAGGATTGTAGCACACTGGGTCTACAACCAGTCGATAACCAATCAGTGGTAAGCACAACTGAATGGATATGCACTATACCACCTAGTGAACGATAATACAATCCTTTGGAGAACAGCTTTTCACCATTAGCGAATTCGCACGGCCTATCTGATTCGCACCCAATAAAAAACAACTACACACTAACAGTATGTGACGTAAAATGCTTAGTTTTTGTGACTTGGGCAGTTAACTTCGACACTGCTGTGGTATCTCATATCAACTATACCGCACCTCTAGAGTGTAATGACAAGAAATCCACTGCGACGGTTGACGTAAGTCGAAAAATAACCCGGCAAAAAACACATTTTCTAGGGTCGTGTGAAAGAGACGTACTTAGTCACTATCAAACCATTCACATTCTGATAGAATGAATGACGATAGATCACCCTGACAAGAACATCACGTTAAAATTACATGGATCAATGAAACACGTCAGCCTACAGGGGAACTGACGGTTGTAGTCTCAAGAAGTGTGATTTTACCGCAGTCACTACCTTGCATTTATACAAGTGGGGCACAGAAGCGATCAGTGCACCACTGTGTATGTGATTCGCTTCAACAGCGTCTGGAATCAGCCGGTCTAGGACTTCGTTGCCTTGTTGACACTCAACGCGATTCGTCGACTGGTCTTACTACTGCCCCGGAGCATGTAAAATGGACAGGTGTGACAAACAGACCCAGTGCTGTGTTTGCAAAACAGTCTATATAGGATAGGAGGATTTACGCAAGCCAATTTATCCTCACGCACGACACACTACATGATTTTGTGATAGCGATCTACGAGCTTCTGTAAACTGGTTAAACGGTCTCGTTGGCGCACAGTGCGAAACATTCACGTATAAATGTACCACTGCCTGAGCCACATCCCGGGACCTCTTCATATCTTGCGTCCCTTCAATAAACCAAGCTCGCTATGATCATTGCCGGTCTTCTAAGTTTCGGAGCTTTGTTTTCCTTCCCTATATGACACTGTAAGAACGTACCCAGCTTGGCTTGTCCGTCTTGCTCACATGTGCGCGGGCAGGAGGGATCAGAGATTGAAATTTATCATGATCCAACACTTTTGTTTTATTGATCCTTGCACTGGTCATTGCACGCACGCACAAGTTTGGTGCAAGCGCGGGCAATTAAAATGCAAAGTATGAATGCAGAACGTGCTGCTTGAAATGCAGAAAGTACATGTGTTTTCGGTGTTCATGGGTTCCGGTGACCTGTTGATGGAGGAAACTGTGGGAAACGATGTGTTGAGACTTGCACAAGCACTTCATCAAAAGCTGAAAAGTCACCAACAGTTTGTGTTTAAAATGTCCATCTTTCGAGAGCTGTTCAAGCATAGCAAGACGGCAGTAGAAAAGTGTCCAGAAAAGGTTGAAGAGTTCAAACCAAAGCGTAAAATGGAACATTTGGTGCAGCCCAAAGACAGAGGAAAAACTCACCATTCCACTGAGGAGATTATACGCTGTACGAACTGGCTCTTTGTGAGTGGTGAGAGGAACACGCTGAGACCACAACAGGCTCGTTTCATCACGGAGGTTAAGTTGAACCAGGACTGTCTTGTTCTCGAACACCTCGGCCGATGGAGTGACGTTCAACGAACTAAGAGAGCATTCAATCAATATTGTGAAATGAAAACTTACACAACTAGCCCCTCATCGAGGACGAAATAATCTGTTTTCAACCATTTAGTCGGTGGTTTACTTACACTGTTGACCAAATCTAACTCGAGCTTTAGGGTGGATACGATTCATGAAAACAGAGTAGACTTACGAAAAAACGATCCTGGGGCTTCCAGCTGGGTTTTAGACAATTCAGTGGCTCTCCACTACAATCCGACGGAAAGAAAACTTCGTACAAAGACCAAGCGGTGAAAAGAAAATACCCTAATCCCACTACCAGCAGAAGATTCGTGAAAGAGAAGTGACCCATTTCGCAGAGGATGTGCGTGGACCACTAGCTGGAAGGAAAGTCGGGCGACTGTGTAATATGCGGATTGTCATCAATCAAAACAACCAACACTAAATTCTAGCGTTTCACCACCATGGGACCGAGAAAAGACCGTCATAAAAAATGCTGTCCTCACGTGATAGCATGGCGTCCCAGGAAGTGTCCTGCCTTTCGCTTGAGAGTGTGCGCGATATAGTCGTGAGGCGACAGCATGGCTTTGCTGCAGCCAGTTTCTATCCGAATTGTCTAGATGAGTGTTAAGAGATTTGTGCGTTCAAAAGATAATACAAATCCAAACGACAATTTGGGACAAGTAGGTGCAATTCTGTGGGCATTCCCGTAAAGGTTCATTCCAAAAAGACCTTAAAATGGTCGGAAATCATCTTGTCACATTTAGACGAAGTGTGCTTGCATCATCATAATCACCGACAGCATAAAATCAGTGTTCAACACTGATGCTTCGCTGTCGTACAACCATGGTTTATTTGAAAGCTTTATTGTGAAAAAAAGAATAAAAGTGGACGGGCAAGCGGCTTAGTGATGGCTTACTACAATCATTCCAGGGTGCCTACACCTCCAGACACTCATTCAGACAATCTGGATAGAAGCTGACAACACGAACGTCAAAGACATGGACTAGCAGCCACATCTTGCAGCGTCTCCAACCAGGCGCAGTGGGGATCACGCGGTCCCCATCCTGGAGGGCAAGTAGCACCTACAGCACCCAAACGTCTCGTAATTTCTTTCACACCCCTTCGCCGGCAAAAGGATTGACCACCTGTCTGCTTCCGCCACTCTGAGTTGGGCTCAGGAAAAGCACTCTCTTTGGAAAACGATGGTCCGGCATACGAAATACATGGCCTAACAAACACAGCTTCTGGCGCTCGACATATTTTTCGGTGGACAACCGAAAACTCGCTTTCTAATTACCTCGTTACGAATACGCCGACACCAACCCACACTAGCTATGGTTCTGAGACAACGATTGTCGAACACCTGAAGACGTCTCAGTTCCGCTGCTCGAACAGGCCAAGTCTCACAGCCATACAACAAAACGGCCCGCACTGTAGCTTGATACACAAGTCCCTTGCGATTCAGGGATACACCACTTTGACGACATAGGTGTCTCAAATTAGCAAACGCGACCCGAGCCTTGCAGATTCGTTCATTGACCTCATCTGTCACACTACAATCAGAACTAATACAACTTCCAAGATACGTAAAACGCTCCTAACTTGGAGTGTCTCTCCCTGGATTGTAAGTGGCGTGCTCAGTGACTGCATGTCCAGGAGCATGACGTTACATTTTGTGGATGCAAAGTGCATACCAAAGGACAGGATGATTTTCGGTCAGTTCATCCAAAAACTGCGATGTCTCCTCTTCGAAGACGAGAACGACGTCGTCTGCATATTCCAGATCAACAAGGTTTACGTCAGCAGCACTTTGAACACCGTGGGTTTGAACGCCTTCCGGGTTTCGTCTCATTATCTCACCGATCACGAAATTGAATAAGAATGGAGAGAGTTGGCACCCCTGACGGACACCGCTTTGTGTGCGGAAGCTTTTGGAGAGCTCTCCATATACTCTCACACGTACGGAAGTCTTGGAATGCGAAGAATTATGTTCACAAACTTCCGGGACATTCCTTGATGGGCAAGTGTGTCAAGGAGAACAGACCGCTCAACCGTGCCCTGGAAATCCAGGAATACTAAAATTGTGGGTCACTTGTACGTATGACGTTGTCCTAGCACCTGATGGAGTGTGAAGATTTGGTCAACGCAACCCCTACCGGGCCGGGATCCCGCTTGCTGCTCTCGAGTCAGTGTTTCACGGGCCACCGTAAGGCAAGGAAGCACAAGTGGCGCCAGTAGTCTCGTTACGACCGGGGTCAAGCTGATCCCCCTGTCGTTACCACACTCATTACGAGCCTCCTTTTTGAAAATGGGTACTAGCAACGACTCTCTTCAATTGTCTGGGACAGTCTCCTTTTCCCAAGTGCATGCAAACAGACTAGACGAGCACTGACTGAGGGCTTCACACCCATCTTTGAACAATGCGGGTGGGAGCTCATCCCGATCAGCAGCTCGGTGGCGCTTGAGAGGACATATGCAGTCAAGAACCTCCGAGGCTTTGGGGGGAGGTTCCAGGTTCCCCGCCCAAGGTTGTACTTCAGCTGTAGGCAGCTGGTGGCGACGATATAGGAAGTATTCAGCCTAGCCATCGAAGCGTTCCTCCTTATTGACGATGGTCTCTTCATTCTGATCCTTGCTGGTTTCGCTCACTGGTGGTTTCCGGGGCCGGCCGCACGGATAAACTGAAATAATCTGCAGGCATTTCCGTCTTTCTGGGCCTTTCATTTATTTGGCTTCCCATGTCCTCCAGACTTCACGGTCGGCTCGCACGCTCACTTTCACTTGACGTCTGATACTTCGTCGGGCCAAGTTAAATTCGGGACCGGAGGGGATATTTCTCTGAATTATAACCAATGCCACTGTTCGGTCTGATATCCAGTGCTTGAGTGGGCTGGCAGCGCCGTTCCGCAGGCAAAACTCCCAGCACTGTGCAAAGAGGTGGCGATCTCGTCCCAGTATCGATTCACATCTGATGGTGGAGCAATTGGAAGAGATTTCAAAAGTCAATTCTGATGAATTCGTCTAACATCCGGATTTGCCAGTCTCTCAGTTGCTAAGCGATTTGTCCGCACCATACGTGGCCCTGGGAAACGAAGGGAAAAGCAACTCCGGACGAGTTTGTCGTCGGAATCCACAAATGTATTTCAAAATGAGTGGCAGTCAGTTATTGGTCCGCGCCAACGGTAACTGATCGCAATGTGATCAATTTGAGTTCGTAACCGGCACGCCGTTGGAAGATATCATGTGGCCAGACGACTTCGGCTATATCGGAAGTTACTACTGCATAAAAACAGCCTGCGGTCAGCACCAAGCTGAAGCAATTATTCACCACTGTTCGCACGTAACGAGTCCAATCCACGTCGACCACCTAATTAAGTCTCAGATGCGCTAGACCTGCCTACTTATGCATTCAGATCAACGGCAACCACGACATCTAAGCTTTTAGCTCGCCGCAAAAGGGCATTCAGGGCGTCATAAAACTTGTCTTTCATGGTGTCAGAGCTACAGACGGCTGGGGCGTAAGCAGACACTACAAATATACGGCGACAGAATTCCCTCTTGTGAGATTCCTTCACAGACGTTTCCAGACGAACCGCACACAGGCGACTAGCAAAGGGTATCCAGCCAAGCAAGGATTCTTCGGCCCGGTGACTTAGGGCCATACCAACCCCTGCACATCCCGCTGCAGAAGCCTTTGGACCACCAGAGGTACGCGGCCGGAAGCAAATGGAGAGTGAAGGGGCGGTTAGCTCAACCACTGTGCTTGTATCTTGAATTCTTGTTTCCGATACACAGTCCACATCGATGCCAAGCGAGTCCAGTGTGAGAGCCAGAGCAGCTTGTTGACCTACTTGCTTCAGGGTGCGGACATTGAAGGCAGCCAGATAGACTGGGTGTCGAGGCTTGAAGAGAGATTTCGAGATGCCTAAGGATGTCGGTGCCGGATGACGCGCAGATGTTGCTTGCAAAACCGATGCAGGACAAATGGAGTCATCAGTTCCAAGTGCTGTGCCTACAAGGAGAGAGTTATTAATGGAGTGGGCAGAGGGGGAAGTAAACGTACGTGAAAGAGAAAGGGAGGCGTCAGCAGTAGCGGATTTTCGCTTACCCGCCCTGCTGAAACAGTAAATAATCGTTCAGCTGTAACACCCTTTCGGTGCCTAGCTGCCATGCCATCCGAAGGAAGCACAAGGGCTGAGATACTTCCAGGTTGCCCAAGCCTAGACAGGAGCGGTCGAGATGCACAGGTTGGGTTCGAACCACGGACCTTCCGGTCAGTAAATTTGGCCTGATGGTACCGCGCGAAGGACGATGTGGCACAAGTTTATTTGTATGTGTGCAACTCGTGGTTGTACGTGGGCTGGGATACTTCCAGACCTAGGCATGAGGACGATTGGGTTCCGCAATCAAAGCCTTTGGCTCACAAGCCTGATCGCAAAGCAGTGGTGTTTGGCGGGAAATGCAGGTGCATTTCAATTTTTAAAGAACACGTTGCCCCCAATCCCCAATCTGGAGAACCAGGAGACTGTGTTTTTCAGACTTCTAACCATTGACCAACCTGGTGTGAGACTCTGAGTGTCATACGGACACCCTCGAGTATAGCACACAAACCGTCACGCCACGATAAGGTCCGGTCTCTTCGTGATGGAGTTTGCTTGCCCATAAACACAACATCCAGCACCCGCAAATCTCAAGAACAGTAGGGCAGAGTCGTCCTTTTAAGGCTTGCTATGAACGACAATCAGGCATTAAGCATACCTCAACGTTCAGCATCGCACAACGCACTTTAGTGAATGCAAACAAATTACAGGAGAGCATAACCTGGAGGTCGATCCAGAGTATCCTTGGGATGGTTACATGAGATTCGAAAAGTTTTCTCTTGAGAGCAGCGGATGAATGCGCCGCTACTACCTTCCTGGATATATTCCAAGGATCGACGGCCGGTGTGAAGGACCACTTTCGAATACCATGTGGAAATTTCTTCCTCTTCAGCATCTCTCCACGTCCTTCCAGCTTTCAGCTGTCTTTGAGTTCGAATGTAATTCTCTCTGGTGACTTCCGACCTATCTAACAGTTTATGAACCTCACTCGTATCGCTGGCGCTCTAGATTGAATAATGCTAGGCGTCTCAATCTCTCTATATAAGGGGAACCCATTTAGTAGGCAGCAGTTGCACTTCTTTCGAAGGAAGCGACGGCTTTTCTTAGGTGGGGCGACCACGAATAAACGCAATATTCTAAGTGTGGGCTTACGAAAGCACAATATGAAGAGAGCCATAAATCTGGATAGCGCCTGGTGGCAGCTCGCTTGAAGAGGACTAGTGTGCATTTTCCCAGTGAGCGGCAGCTGTAATTGCGGCGTGATCTTAAATGTCCTACACCTTTTGGCAACGCATATTCACCACGTGTGAAATAACCCCCCCCCTGTCCTGGTTGGACAGGACTGAACACGCCAACAGATTTAATGGGAGGTCCCATAACCTGGACCGTAGCTGACTTTACTCTGAACAAAGCTGAAGCCACACACTTTGGCTAACTGACCTGATAAGCTGACATCGTCATGAAACAAAGGCTATTCAGCCCAACAAGCAAGGTATTGGCAAAAATGACTAATTACTAATACAATAAACAAGCAACCGAAGAACGGGTAACCGGTGTACAGCTGGGTCAAAGGCCTTTTCAAAGTCAAAGTACCCTTTCTAATTTCACCGAGGGCCAGGGCAGGTTTGTGACAAAATATCAATTCCTAACAAAGCCATGTTTGATAGTATTTCAAAATCGTGCTTCGTAAGTAAGCGCAAAACGCCACTATTTACAAAGCAAATGGAACAGTCCCTCCGATATGGAAAAGCCAAACAGCTCCGTAAGAGGCGACGCTAATGGTTCAGCAACGTCTCGCATTAAAGTTGGATGCAGGCTATTCGGGCCCGGAGGTGGTGGTAGAATGAGCTTTTGAGCGTAGGCACTTCCTATCGCTGTAGATGCTCTGTACATATCTTCAGAAGTTCGTGACTACGTTGAGAGATGAGGGTCAAGTCGTCTCGGCGAGAGGAGCATATAGAAAGGAAGCAAATGATATGTCTCTTACCTATCCTCCTTCCGTTCTTGTAGTTTTTTCGTCTACTTTCTCGGTCGCGCGTGCGACCGAAAGCAAGATAAGAACGTCCAGGACTCTGTGACTCCACGTTGGCATCACATTTCAATCTATCCTTAGTCTGTCATGCTAGAAGTTGGGACGAGTGACTCTCCTGTTCACGTTATACTTAAAAAACGGTAAGGCCTAATAGCATCACTCTTCTGACGCCACGGTAGTGAAACAGCGATTGCGTTATTTTCTAGGATTTTGAGAAGCTCCATTCTGCGGTATCCGAATATTCTCATTAGACTCCTCACCACTCACCCCGAAATCTTACACCACTCCGCAATAACCAATTACCGACAACTTTCAACCCCGTTCATTGCCTGTTCTTATTTTTATTGTCACTGCTCTGAATAGGAATCTTAAAACTACACCGTCCTACCGCCTACAGCTAGGCCATGCAACGGCCGATAAGGTTAACTTGCACGTGATTGATCGAAAGATTGGGCCGCTATCCGATGTAGCATCCAGTTGAGCTCTGATTGGTCGAAAATGGGAACCCAATAGGCAATACACGGATTGATACACAGGATCGAGGCTTTTGCCAAGTTTACCGGATCGGTTGTGTTCTTGTCGTTCTGAGGTTGTCGTTCACCTGAAAGACACAAGCGAAAAAAGGGTGTAGCACTGCTCTTTAAGTTCTCATCGTGGGGCGCTAATTTTGCCAGCACGAGGACTCGCATAGAAAAGTGTCTAGTAGTGCTTTGCAATGGGTTCTAGTTTGCTAGTGTCCGCTAAGGACAGGATGCCAGCGTCGCGTCCAGAATAGGTTCAAATGATTTACGCAAGAGGCTCTCCAGGGGCTAGTAGACTGGTTCCAATATTGTGTCTGTTCTGGTCACAGCTTCAGGATGTGAGTCCGGAAAGGAGGCGGAAAGAACTGGACTTCACGGCTTGTGGTGGGGCTTGACGTTATAAGTTGTGCCTGAGCCTGTAGGATAGACGGAGAACCAAGGTACTTTGTAGAACAGGATGGCTAATACCTTGTGATAAGATGGACAATGGATATAACAAAGAAACATGTACTGGGGCAATCCTAGATTTTGTATTCAGTACCTCGCGTGAGGGAGTAGAATGGAGTAGTGTGACAGAAAAATGGGAAGACATTTTGGGGGCGATCGGATGAGTGATAAGGCAGTGTCGGTGAGTTGATGGATAGTTTCGAAGAGAGAGTAGTCTGGTTGGGTAGTTGATTGGCGTGCCTCTCCTGGAGAGGTTGTCGGCTATGAGGTCTTATGTTAGTGTTATGGGAGAGTGGTGAATTGTTTGTCTCATAGCAAAGGCGATCACAGGGGCGTATGAGGCCTCATCAAACCCTATTGCGTTCCAAAGGACCGTATTTAGACGCAGAAACCTCCACATAGAGAATCTCTTGAGCATAACACCATTGTTTTTAGATATAACGAAGGAGAGCATCACTTCTAAAGAGAATTCTAAGTGATTAAGTACTGAACAATTTTGCCCCTGCGATACACGAGGTTTCTGGGAGAACCGTGATGGAAACGTCGCTCACAACTATGAGCTAACCGGAGGAATTGCATTTCGTATCTAAGTTATCCCGCCCGACACCTGCCACTAGCACCTCAGGTGGGTCGGGGTTGACGATGTCGCTTTTATCAGGCATGCTGCTGTTATCGATCGGGAACGTGGGCGTTACAGTCCCAGCTCCATGACGGAGACCCGGATCAAATACCTTATTTTTGTGCCCTGTCTTCAGCCATCCTGTGATACGGATATCAGAGGTAAACGTGAAGAAACAGGAAGCTGGTGTGGTATTACTGCGCCTCAAGCAATCCCCGCCAAATTACAGCCCCAGCGGTTATAAACCGCTGGTCACTAGCCGATTTGACAGTAGTGTGGATACAGTCAATTCCATCGACCCAAGGAAGTCCAACGGCAAACCCGGATGGAAACAGACCAGCACCCCACAGCTTGCTGACGCTGCTGCGAGCAACATTTTCCTTAGTACCATCGGCCTACGCGTTAAAACTCTAGCAAGTATAGTCCCTAAGACATGAGGTTTTGGGTCGACATCAAAACCAGCGGCGCAACCACAACCACCGTACGGTTCAAAAGTCCTCGTTCAACCCAGTGGCGGCAACGTCCAAATTTGTTTTCGTTCGCTGAAAGATGCAAGTGAAAGTGTCGGTGACAGTAAGGGGCAAAGCTAAACCACAACCTTTTGGAATTCCAGCTTGGCATTGGCGCACTGTCTGATTTCTTCTGCTATGTAATCATTTACTTAGGGTGCCTATTTAAGATAGCTCCATTCACTTCGCCCTCCACCTTTCTTTATATATTTCGTCTCCCTCGAAGATTATGTTCTCCATTGTTATCTCCATCAAGCCTATCCAATAAATAGCCATTATTTCCGAGCTCTGCCCTCTTTCCATACCATTACACCTGTACTTCTGGGCCCACCGAACCCCGGTTCTTTCCGCGTCAGCATAACTTAAACTTACCGTTACCCCGCTTCAACAACCTTCCTGTAGACTAAAGGCGTCGCCATCAGGCGCATTTCAAAAAAATTTATCTTGACATTCAAAAAAAGAATCGATTGAGGGTCTCTGGTGTGAAGTCGCCGTTTAAAAACTACGCAATTTTATAGTCCGCTTGCCTGATACGCTTGCTTTTCCACGCTATCCTGTGGCATTCTTCTGAGTTTCTACAGTAGTTGATCGATCTTATCAGTGTGCTGGTTACGCACTCCACTTCCCTAATTATATACATACATGGCCACAACTGAGCTGCTTCTGAAAAATGTCTAACTGACGACTGAGTGATTTCCTCCAATCTACTACCCTTCAGCCCACGCTCTAATTGCACAACTTATCTCAGTGATGCCACTTCGCCCTTGTCCTTTGAGCAGGCGATGGACGCCGGCTGCCCACCATCAATCCATTCACTATGCATATATAAGCACCTCAAGTCTAATAGACCCGTCTCCCAACCTCTTCTCTCCTTGAGACCGGTTGACAAAGTTCTGTGATCCATATCGGACGGTTCGTTATTAGTCGCCGACACATCTTCATCTCAGTTAGTAACGCTTCTTCCCAATCTATCGGAAAATTTCCGAGTCCAAATGGAATTGAGGAGTCTTAGAGGACGTGTATGTACGTCAGAACCTATAATGCACTCCCCGAAGAACACACTGCCCGTTGAATACATTCTAAGTATTTATGTCCCGTTGGCCGACAACCCTTGCAAATGCCGTACCTACTCTTCTGCCTCCGAGGTGCACCAGCGCACCACCAGGCTCTAATATTCATCAAAAGTGGTTGCGTCCGGCTTCGGCACAAAATATCGTTATCCTCACAGCATGTGGCATGCCTCCCTCTATCCACGCAGCCAAACGGCTTGAAGAATAAATTTTCTTCTGCGCTGCCCAACATTAATGTGCCCCTGGAGTGAGGAAGTCCCTCCACATCTTCCCGCACAAAAGATCCTCCTCTTCTCCGGCCAGCAACTCCAAGCGGTAAGACTCAATTTGTGTGTACTCGGCCAAAAAATCAGCTTACTCAAAGGATACGTCGGACCACCAAACTCTGACCGCTCAAAGTTACCGGAACCCCTTGCATTCCGCAGTCCAAACATATCGTTTATTTCAGCTTGACGAATTCTTATGCTTTGTTTGTGGCCGTACACCCGCGCTATCTGTGGCAGCCCCGATACATTTTGGAGGGCCTGCCTCCAGATACATGCGACCGCGTCAGCCCGAAACCCTGGCTGCACATGTTGCCGTATGTACTTATCACATATACCCTTCTCGGCCTGCAACCAACCCTGACAAATATGAAGTTGCTGTGTTACCCGCCCCTGGCTTTAACCCCGGCTGTGCCTCTCGTCCCATCCCCACACGAATGTACCTGTCTGCTTCATGCTTCACGCACCGTCAGATTGACTGTCCACGTCCTCACCAAGACAACAGAATAACGCTAATAAGCACGTTTATTCACAACTGATGAATAGCATATCCTTATCCATGATCACAAAAGTGCAATCAAAAATAGCGTAATAGGTGACAGCTTTAGCACAATTAGGTGGATTATTCGCAGGTAAGATGCCCTGCTGAGAAACGGCAAAGATATGCTGAACTACGGATAAGCCATTAGACTGGGTGCTGAAGTCTTGAAACTGTCATCAGGAAGTGGTATTTGGTCTCTTGGACACCCCTTGGTAGTTAGGATTGGATAAGGAATTGTGACTGAAAGAGACCAGCATTTAGAAAGGAACTTCTTGTGTCCACCGGGAGCGTAGCGTGAATCCTTACTGCCGTTTATATGAGACAACGAGGCAGCCAAACCTAGGGTAGGGACCTAAATTGGAGAAGAGTAAAAAAGGGTTAATAGAATGTGCTGGGGCTGGCAGGCACTCCATGGCTTAAAACGTCAGGCAGCTAGCAGTGGTTACAACCCCTGACTACTTGAGCAATGCGATAGTACCAAATCTCAAAAACGATCACCACTATTCATTTGGGGATAATGAGAATTGTTATAAGCGGTTGGAATGAATGTTTGCGGCCATGTGGGAATATAAGGGACGTGCCTTTAAGTAGCCAAAATCAGGCAAATGCATAGTGGTCCACGGACCTGAGTGTGAATAACAGATGAAATAGACGGAGTTATTGCGGTCAGTTCATGTGAACTGGTGATTAGCTGGCAGGCAGTTGACGGGTAAGCGTATCGTGTAAGGCGATGGGCTAGGGCTTAAAGGGGCTTTAAGATCCATCACAAAGAGCTACTATGGAGGTCTCGTTCATTCAGGAGATTGACGAGACAGCTGGTGAAAAAGCAAGCTGCCGGTCAGGGGCTGCAACGAACGGCACACAGATTGGGAAGTTTGCTGTTTATCTGATATAACATGCCGCGCAAAATGAGTTTCTTCA
>SJOL01007241.1:87842-122744 GCA_004794785.1 Opisthorchis felineus
GCCAAATAAAATTAATACCCAGGTCCCTAACATGTGGGGAACATTCTAACTGAGGCAGGAATGGGTAGTTTAAAATTGAACGTGGTGGCGAAAAACGCAGCTAAGGAGAGGGCTAAATCAGGAGGGCATGCTTATTACGCGATATATAATTATAAACTACAAAAAACGGAAAATAGAAAAATGAGGCAGGTTTGCTCGTATATCAGTGATAAAGCTGGGTGATTTGAACTGAAGCTGAGAAACCTTGCACATGTATAGCCCTTAGATGCACACCTAAAATTCCTCTGCACCCACACGTTGAGCGAAAGAAACTTTTGCATGAAGATTTGGCATATGGCGTTATTCATTCAAAACTTTATAATCTCCCGTGACAGTCACAGTTTTGCACACATTTCTTTAAGCGCACTGAAGTCCCACTTTGGCTGCCAGGTTTCAACTTGGGCGTATTATTTATGCACAAGCCGGAATTCTGATCGGTCAGTTATTCTCACGACGGAAAGCGCGCGCATCCATATTGAAATCGTGCGCAAGCCGGATAAGCGATCCTTAGAATCACACCCCAAATTTCTCTGAAACAGTAGTTCGAACAAAGGAAACTTTAACATGGCGTTTCAGCATTCAACGGATTGAGACATTCTCGTAAGCCCATGTGGCGCGCTCGGTTTGGAGTAGTAGGGATATGGTGAACTACGGGTAAGCCATCAGACTGGGAGCGGCATTCACGGTACCGTCATTGCGACGTCGTACTTGGGTTCGGGAACATCCCCGTAAATGAACATCTTGGGTGAGTCAGTTGGGGTTGTCACGGTAGTTAGGATTGGTCAAGGGATCGTGGCAAATTAAGACCAGAATGGACCAAGGATAATCTTGGGTCCGCCGAAAGCGCACTGTGGTTCATTGCTGCCATACAAACGAGGTAATAAGAAAGTCGTGTCTGCATTTGGGACCCAAAATAGGAAAAAGTGCCAAAATGTCTGCTATAGGGCACTACTGTATGAGTTATGCCGCCCGAAACAGTAGGCAGCCCAAAGTGGTCACAATTTCTAAATACTGCTGTGAGGCGACGCTATCTGATATCAAAAATGGCAATCGACATTCAGGTGTAGGTGATAGGTATGCGGTCGACGCCAACGGGTGTGGGCATTTGTGATTACGAGGGACGTGCGTTTAAGTAAATTGTGCACAACTAAGTTGGCTCGAATAGTGCAGGGACGGGAGATGATAGAAAAACGTGAGATGTCAGACGGCTTCGCGTGTTTGAAAGTTGTGACCTCAGAATGGCGCAGTTGCAGCATAAAGAAAAGCGTGGAGGCTTTGCAAAATGAGCTGCCTCTGAGGCATCTTACCGCATGTATTTAATGAGTCACTGATAGCATTTTTCGCTGTGCTGTCACCGAATTTTCGAATCCATAGGAGGATTGCCTGGGGTATATGCTACACCCAGGGCAAGCTCAGGCCAGCGGCACAGGTGCCCGACAGAATTTGCTTCTATTTTACTTTCCTCTTTCTCCATTGCAGAAGGCGGAGTATGAGGTTCAGAATAGGGCAGAAATGTTCTTAAAGAGAGGGCATGCAGTTAATGTGAGAGTCGTCAACCGTGCAGTCTTTCGAATCGTTGGGGAGAGGAGGTGCTGAAGGGGCCGAAATGTTACGGGAAGGTTCGGTGAATGTTTAGGGCTAGCACACTCCCTCAGGTGTTATGGCAACGCCATACATATAAACCACCCACAATTCTAGTATCCCTAAGTCTCCAAGCGCACTCGATTCGATTGACCGGTCTGTTCTCCTTAACACGCTTGCCAATCAAGAAATGCCCCGGAAGTTTGTAAACATAACAAGTTCTTCGTACTTCAAGACTTTCGCAGGTGTGAGGGAATACGGAGAGCTCTCTAAAACCTTCCGTACGTAAAGCAGTGCGCGTCAGAAACGCCCACTCTATTCACTCCTATTTAGTTTCCGGATCAATGAACGGTCTTCAGAATCCCGGTGTTTGCATAGTCTGTGACAAAAACATTCTTGATCTGGAATATGCAGACGACATCGTTTTCGTTTTCCAATATTAGGAGAACGCGTAGTGGTTTTTAGATTAACTCACCGAAACTCATCCCGTCCTTTGGTGTGCACTTTGCACCCACAAATTGTAAGGCCATGCTCTTGGACGTGCAGTTACTGAACACCCTACTTGAAATCAAGGATAGGCACTTGAAGTTGTGCCGTGTTTTACGTACCTTGGAAGTTGTATTAGTTTTGCTTTTAGCGTGATAGATGAAGTTGGCGTACAGATCTTCAAGTCTTGAGTCGCGTTTGATAATTTGAAACACCTATGACGTCAAAGAGGTGCATTCCTGAATCTCAAGGGACGCGCTTATCAGGATGCAGTGGAGGACGTTTTGTTTAATGGCTGTGAGACTTGGCTTGTTGAGCAGCGGAACTAAGACGTCTTCAGGTGTTCAACAACCGTTGTCTCAGAACCATGGATAGTGTGGTTTGGCATCGGCGAATCCGTAACGAGGCAATTAGAAAGCGAGTTTTCGGTTGTGCAACGGGTACTTCCATTAAAGAATGCGTCCAGCACCAGAAGCTACGTTGGTTTAGACATGCGTTGCATATGCCTAACAATCGGTTGCCGAGGAGAGTGCTGTCTTCCATGCCCAATTCGGAGAGGCGGAAGCAGAGAGGTGGCCAACCCCTGACCTGGCGAAGGGGTATGAAAGAGATTACGAAACGTTTAGGTGCTGTCGGTGCAACTCACCTTCCAGAGTGGGGACAACGTGATCTCCACTGCGCCTGGCTGGAGACGCTGCAAGATGTGGCTGCTAATCGATGTCAGTCGCTTTCGTTTTCTTAGTTTCTATCCAGATTGCTTGAATGAGTGTCTGGAGGTGTAAGCACTTTGGAATTATTGTAATACGCTGACACTGAGTCTCTTCTGTGCCACCTTTATTTTGTTCTTTACAACAAGGCTTTCAAATAAAGCATGCTTGTTTGGCTTCGAAGCATCTTTGGTTAACACTGATGTCATGCTGTCTATGATGATTATAGGGTAGGTAGTGAATGGAATAGTCAAGCAAGTAGGACATATTTGGATGGCTGGCAAGCCTCATTGGGGGGATTGATTTTTGGTCTTCGGAGTATATCAACCACTTAGATGACAAAAGCTAGAATAGTGGTATCGGGAAGTCGTATGTTACTTGGTTGTGGGTTGAAGGATATTTTTCCTGGGCCATGAGATGTAGTAAACCTCGCAGTACCCAGCTAGATCATCATCATTATCAGAGACAGTTAGGTCGAATCAGGTGTGACTGTATTATTAGCTCATCAATTCGGATATTGTAGACGTGACTGTGGGAGTTAAGATAGGCTGCAATACTTTGGCGTGAACGACTAGTTGGCATATTTAACAGACATGGAATAGACCCTCAAAACAGCCTGAATTAGCGAGTAGCTTCTAACTTGTTATGTGTATCTGGGATGTGCAAGCTTTTTTACATATAGGCGGATGCTGAAGATCACAAAAGTGTCGGTTTACAAAAGCAGGCAAGTTATCTGATCGGTTTCCCAGGAAAGTGTCCCTAGTTGGAGAAACTGCTACTGCGATTGAGCGTGGGAAGTTTACAAGTTTTGATGAGGACGACGGAGCTGTCGATTCTGGTAAGCTACATGGTATCGGTAGCGGGAAGCAGAGGTGGAATGAAGTCAGGATTTAGTGCTCTAAATGGGCAGCTTTGACTCCAAGTACCCGCCCACCCACTAGGTTCTCGCTACGGCTGCATCCAGTGGTGCACGTTCGAGGGCGCATGCGGTAATGGGATCTTGTCTCAAGTCTATACCACTTGACCTTAAGACGGACCAGTATACACCCTTTTTATCTTTACCTTTGCTGTGTCCAATAATGCGCAGGATCAATAAATACCTCCACCGAAACATCGGGGTACACGCGGATCCCTCACTAGTGAAAATGGGACTAAATGAGCAAGTGATAAGTTTGCCGGCGCGGAATGCTACAGAATGCTTAAGTTTGCCTTCGTGCTTTATCTCATAAACCAGTTATGAAATACGGATCGGTAGCGGTCAATTACCTTGAAATTGTGTTCACTTTAACAAAATGCTATGAGCAACAAATCAATGAAACGTGAAAGCCGATTAGACCAAATCGCCGTAAAATTCGCAACTTCAAAAAGCTCGTAGCATCGCCTAAAATAATTTGGGTTTACTTCTAGTGGGCGGCTCTAGATGGTAAAAATTCGAAATGGACTAATCTCACTGAGAAGAAGTGATTCTGTGTCCTTTTTGTTAAACAATCCACTTGCACTAGTTCAACGTGCGGTCGGGCGTTTAAACAGCGAGAACTAATAATAATAGGTTTACTTCCAAACTTGTAGGGATGAGGCCGACTGACCTAAACTAAAACTGAAAACCGTTGCAGGCCGTAAGTGACCCTGGGCGGTCGAGTAAATGGCTAGGGTCACAAAATGCAAAATGGAAATGTAGAATGAAGAATTCGATCTGGAGACAAATGGCAAGGTTTGTCTCAAAAATATGGTTTAGATTGAAACTGAGTAGACTCACTGGTGTCACTGATGTAGGGAGGTCAGGTGTAAAGGATAGTTTTGATAGGGAGATAGTGCATGTGCATAGGGCCCGACGAACACAGTAAATGAAATTGCGCTTGCGGAAGGGGCAAACCGAAATTGCGGCAGGAAACCAAGTTGGTTAAATCCGAACGATAGGTTCAGCGGCTTAGAACGAGGCGGTTGAGGTCAGGTGAAAAATTTGTTTGTGGTTGCGATTGCAGGCTCGAGTAGGCGAGAGGCTTCGGTCGAGATTCTGAAGAAAGTAGTTGCGGGAGTGCCATCAGACTGGGTATGGCAGTGCCATGCCATCATTGCACTGACATACTTCGGTTTCTGGACAGGCCCGTAATGGTCATCAGGGTTGCCGCAATCGGAGAGAGGATAGGCATTTCCGTGGCCGCTGTTTCTGGGTTAGACGTGGAGATCGGCACAGAGCGAGCCAGGCCCATGTGGGATCATGGATAATTTCGATTCAGTTGGAGGGCCATGTCAGTTTAGACCGGGGACCAGCCAGATTGAATGGATAACGGTTGTACGGGGCGTTTGGAGAATCTATAGCCGAAGTTTGAAACTTGGGAAGAGGGGGAATGAGGAGGGAATAAGATGAGAGAAGTAGCATCTGGTGAGTACCAGAGGCATCGGACAAAACGGTGTCCAATGGAAAAAATCCAAAAGCGGATGACGGCAAGCTAACTGAACCCAGGAAAGGGTGGATTTTGTTGGCTGACCTAGAACCTAAGTACTAGCTGGGCCAGAGTAGGTGCCTAGTTTAGGGAAGGTAAGGACTTAGCCGCCGAGGCAGGGAGGCTAGCCGTTGAACAAGTTGGAACAGGCGACCACATGGTGAGATTACGTGGCGGTAGTTTTAAGCTCAGTAAAAATCCAATCAAAGGGCCTCCGTTGTGCAAAGGAGGCGTTAATGTAAACAGGGACAGCAGACAAATAATAAGCGGTCTGGCAACAGCTTCCGGGAAAATGGAAGAGAACCGTAGTTTAACCGGAATCTACTACCTCAGCTCAACAGGAAGGTAAGAGTACGGGTGGCCAGTCACGGAATCACTGCTGTCCGCTCCGAGAAACGAATGATTCACGGCAAAAACAGCATTTAGGCGCTAGCTGTGGCTATTGGTAATCAGGAAGTAATGAGAAATTTACGTTTTATGTGTACATGATTGCTTCAAAGACGTGTGCTGTGTCTGGATGATGAAGTGAAATTGGGGTTGTGCAACCCAACTAAGACGAATGTGGCCGCTTCTTGCACGTCGATGTTAGCCGTGAGCCTCGCACAGTACCTCCAGGCTACCCATGAAGATTTTTAAAAAACAAAAGGACTACTGTCATTCGTTTGTACTCTTTGGTGTTGCCAGACAAGTGACAACCGGGACAGCTAGCTACAGGCAAAAAAATAACGGTGCTCTTTTATGATTTTCCCGAACTAAAGGCCAGGCTCAGAACCACCGGCGATGGGCGATGCACCCGTGCTACCGGATGGGTGGCGAGTATACAAACGCACCATGGTGCAACGCAAAAGGGCAACTCTCACTGCAGGGCGTACCCGTTCACCACACGAGGTTTTCATCCCTCTTACATGCTACCAGATCTGCAGGGTGACAAGCCACCAAGCAGTCATACTTGCGGTTTGTGCAATAATGATAAAAAAAACTCCAGCTACCAGATATATTATCCAGTCGGGGGGAAGCCAGGCCAATAAAACAGCTCAGTCATTTCGAACAAGCAAACAGCAAATAACCACTGGAAGAGGCGAGTCGCGGAGGCAAATGAAACGGCAGCTACCTTTTTGGCCATGGGAGTGGAATGGAGATGTTCAGAGCCTGTGTACTGCTGCTGAACGACGACGAAGCATTGGTGTGAACCGCCATGGCAAGCAGAAGCACGCCACAGGGTTGTGTGCATGTGTGAATGACTGGGCTGTTGAACCAAACAAGCATTTCATTCATTGATCATCTTCAGACCCGCTTTTTGATGTGCGTGCACTGCACGTGGTCAGAGGATGCGAACTGGTTCTGAACGGTGAGGAAATAAGGCTTCGGTTTTGCCAAAGTTAGTTCAATCCAGTAAAGGCATTGCACCAAACATTAAATAGTGCTGACAGAGTTATTCAAGGATGGGACCAGGCTTGAAAAAACTAGGAATAATTTGGCTGGGGACAGAAGTTTATGGCCGGAGGTTAGGAGACGCAACGAGGTCAGTGGAGACGGGTATGAAAACAATGCCGATGACAGGCGCTAGACACTCTCTGCAACACAACTACGCTTCAGAGAGCAGGTGCATATGTAGCCCCAGGAGGTGAACGTCTGCATAAGAGATAGGTAATATGGTTATTTATGGACAAGAACGCTTGGGAGGGTAGTCGTCTCACTTGTGGGTTAACGTTACGGGGTTTAAGCTGGCGAATGTACCAAGTAATAGGACAGTTGGGGTGAAAGCGCAAATTAGAAGGGCTTAGGGCGTGTTTCAAAGAAAGTGTCTAGGGTAAGCTGTGGCGCGAAAAGATGCTCGGCTCCGTCAATAGAAACGTGAGAGTCGAGAGTCCTTCGAAAGCCTACATGAGATGATGTAGTACGGATAGGGGAGGGGAACTTTTCCGTAGTTTGGAATACAGGCAAAGAAAAAAGTTTTGTCTGGAGACAGTTCTACAGGTCGACAATGGAAGCAAAAATTCACAGCTGTGGATATCTTAAGGAGGGCAGGAAGAAAATATAGGATGGCAGCCAGCTATATAAGCCCGTCGGTAGATTAAGCGATGCAGAAGTCCTAGCTTCAACCCAAAGCGCCTTAGCCATAAACGATCCAGCCCAAGTGACAAACAGCGAAGACGATACGGCAGTGTGGATGACGCCGTAAAACAAGGACTTTGTGAACGAACGCTGCACATTTTCCACAGCACTCCGGCATGCCTGCAAATACTGTGAGGCGAATTCAAGGCTGTATTCAAGAATGAGTCTTGCCAACTGCTTAAAGGTGGCAATCAAACATGATTTATTGTGCAAGGATCGGCGAATGAAGGCGCAGAGCTGGCTTTAGCCTCTCTGTGCCATGCATATTGGGAAAAAATAAAAGCGCAGGAATACCTAAGACCTAGGTCTCTCGCTTCGGGGAGAGTAGGAATCGAGAGTCCATTAAGAATAAGCATCCCAGGAGGAATCTGGAATCGATGTGAGAGGGCTTGGCACTTTGGAATGGCGGACGAAAGACAGGAGTTAGAGGACCAGAGAGATAAATAATTCAGATCAGAATGAGTGTTAGCAAGAGTGGAAACAGTCGCCGGCCTTAAACGTGTAGGCCATCTTAATGTCGTCAGCGAACAGAAAAGGTGATCCATGGGTGATCGAATCAAACATGTCCTTCTCACTGCACCATGAGAAATCGGCCAAAAAGTCAATCGCCGTTCTACGGATGATTGGGCACACCTTCTCCCGTATTACTCGCATGGACTTCCAAATACTCTATGGGGCCTAAGTCAGACCGCTTCCTGAATACGTCAACCAAGTTGTCTACTCAGGATGCACGAAGGACTTAACCCTCACTGAGTGTGTCCAGCGAGCTGCTACGAAAATGGTTGCCGGCCTTAAATCCGTGGACTGCGAAATGCGTCTCGCGACGCTTGACCCCCGTCCCCTCAAGTATCGCCGCCTCCGAGGAGACCTAATTCTTACTTATGTCCTGTTTGAACAAGGTTTGGCCAAGAGGTTTTTCACCGTTGAGCCAGCAAACACACGGCGGGGACATGGTAAGAAGATTTTGAAGCTCCGAGCGAACAATTTTATTGGGCAAAATTTTTTCTCATTTCGTACAGTAGCTGCGTGGAATAAACTTCCTCCGACGGTTGTCCACGCTCCTTCTAGAACCCAGTTCAAAGCACTATTAGACACTTTCCTGTGCGGGTCCCCGTGCTGGTAATCTTACTGCCCCACGCTGAGAACTTAAAGAGCAGTGCTACACCCTTTTTTCTTGTGCCTTTCGCGTGAACGACAACCGCAGAATGACAGAAACAAAACTGACCCGGGAAACTTGAGCAAAAGCCTCGATCCTGCGTATCAATCCGTGAATCCGTGACATGAATAATATATAGTAAGAACAGTGGAGGACCAAGCACGCTACTCCGAATAACTCTACTGGTGGTGGGAAGCAGTGATGAGGAGAGATCCCCGATCCTGATTACCTGAGTTCTCCCAGTGAGGTAAGCAGGGAACCATCGCAGTAGTAGGCCACCACTCACCGTAGATCATAATTTGTTGAGGAGCGCACCCTGGGGGCTTGGTCAAACGCCTTGCGAATATCAAATAGATAAGAATAATAATCAACTCGGCATCGTAGGCGGACGAAATATGATTGAAGAAATCAACCTGACATGCGTTACCTGACCGCCGTGCCATAAACCCATACTGCCAATTGTTAAGGGTCTCGGCGGTGAACAGGTAATCCATGACGGGGACTTTGATTAGGCGCTCTAGGGTACGGGAGAGCAAGCAGGTATGGTAGATGCCACGATAGCTAGCTGGAGCGGTTCGGGGACCTGACTTACAGTGTGGTACAATGGTGGAGTGCTTTCACTGACTTGGAACTGTGCAAGTGATAAGGGGGTGTTAAAGCGATTAGGACTGAGGGTGAAGATGTCCAGGCCACAAGCTTTTAAAATGAGCGAGAGGATACCGTCAATGTCTGGGAAACTGGCGTCTCTAAGGCGGACCAGTGGGGACGTTAAATCAGAGGGAAGGGTTTGTCTCGTCAACAGATGTGGTCGCTTCGGAACCAGGTGGGGAGCAATGAGTAGATAGGGTCGACGCGGAGGGAACATAGCAGCTGGCGAAGTAAGAGTTTAGGGCTTCTACAATATCAGCGGAGTCAGGAAGAGGCTTCCCGTCAGCCACAATATTTGGAATTGCAGATGAATTAGAGAAGCAACGCCTGCGAAAGAGGCGTCCCAGCATCTTAGATTGAAGAGAATGGGCTACGGCGGTAGATTCCTCGCGCTTTTTAATAGCTAGTTTGGCAGTGGTAACGTCAGTCATGAGCTTTTTTAATTAGAATAAGGTGCGAGAGATCATGGGATTCGCGGAAGAGCCTACGATACTTCCTAAGTTTAGGTCCCAGATCGGATAATCGTCTGGCTGGACGACAACCAGAAACATAGGAAGCTCTTCTGGGAGCAACTAGACATAGTGATGACAGTACATTGCCGTAAAAAATGTTGGCCACGCTTTGCGTGTCACGAGCGAGAAAGTACCCGTCCCAAGTTTTGTGGCGCAACCAGACTGCAAAGGCTTCAAGGATGCCAGGGGAAAGGATGAAGGAACTTGAGGGGGAGGAGTAGAAGGTTGAGTACTCGTCCAGCTGCAACTGACAATACAATGGTCGCTATCAGGGAACTTCGGGCCAACTGCCGCGGTGGGACTGAGATAACCATTGACAAGAGCAATGTCCAGGATGTGGGGACCGCGTGTAGGTTGCCTTACGATCTGGGACCAGCCTTCGTCATCAAGTTGGGCAAGCGGAGGCGAAAGGCGCAAAGAGGCTTTTGGTTGAGACCAGAAGATCTCAGAAAGGTTGAGATCACCATCGATTAATTTGTTTGGGTGAGGTAGAGCTTGAGTGTGTGAAAGAAGCGTGGACATTTGGTTACTCGAGCTAGCTGAATGTGGAGAGGGCATGTATAAACACCCTAGGATGAACGGCGGGTTAGCCCGGCAGGCTGAAAGCCAAACAGAGTCTGGAGTGCCCGCCAGTAATGAATCGTCAATGAGGTGGACTTCCATTTCATTTCTGGAGTATATGAGGCAGCCACCACCATGGCGGTGCAAACGATCGGAACGGAAGATAGTGTATCCCAGAAGAGAGATAAGAGCATCAGGCGTGCTAGGAGAGAGCCACGTCTCAGTGATGCATATGAGGGTTGGACAAGCTATAGTAGGGATAGCTTGGATGTAGTGCAATTTAGGTAAGAGAGGGCGGGTGTTAATTAGAAGGACAGAAATATTACTAGCGGGATCAGAGGACGTGGGTAGGGTTGCTAGTAAAAAGTTGGTAAGCCCGGGAGGTCAGTATGGAATGGAGTAGGGACAGAGAAATTGGGAGTTCTCGAATTGGTGGGTGAGATAGGAGCAGTTAAAGGTGTGTGAGAATACGGTGCTGGGATATACCGTGATTGCTACGGCAACAGCGTTTGGGTGGTGGTTCAGGCCGCGGGGCTGAACCAGGCTGGGTCAAGTAATCATTTGTAACAGTGTTATCGACAACATCAGAGGATGGTACCATATGTGGCAGGTGAGCAGAAATGGCGCGATTTAGGTCACGCAAGATGGATGAGCGGGTGCAGTGTTCAAGAAAGAGGAAATGAGAGGGTATGACAAATGAACTAAAAGGGCAGGGGAATCTGTCTTGTGGTGCCTTCAGCACCGAATAGTGTGGGGCGGAGGGTACGGGTAGCCAAACTGGGTCGGTTGGGGGAGATAAAATAAGAGGCTTATAGTAAAAGATGCAAGATAAGGGGAGAGGACAGAGTGCAGCGAGGAAGCTATTGGTGTAATCAAACTCTCTGAGAGAAGTGGGTTGCGTTGGTGGTGAACAGAAATCCCCTGCTTTGGTTGTAGTGGAAGGGGCTTCGGAATGGGAAGACTAAATACGCTTAAAGGTCGTAGAGGTGGAGCTGTACGTGGCTTCGGAAGAGGCGGGGTTGTGGTGTAGTAGGTATTTGCCGAAAGGGGATCCCAGGCGAATAATATGCGGGGTGCCAGGAGGGTGGAGCTTGATAGGGACTAAGATTAAGTATAGGCGTTTGTGGGTTAGGGACCCTGCCAAGGACCAGTTTGCATGATGTGGGGGACCACAGGTGTATTTATGTACCATGCGGGGTGTGGTCAGGTCCGTAGACAAAGGGTGAAGTGCAGGACCTCGGGGAGCTAGCGTGGGAGAAGGCGCTATGTTACGAGGCTTTGACGGCAGGCGTTTGAGCCCGAGGAAGCGCTTTGGTGGAGAGAAGCGGAGTGTCATTAGGTCAGGGGGGTCTGGGGCAAGAGACTGTGCTTTCACTTACGATTGCAGCGCCAGTTAAGGGCTGGTGAGATACTGCGGTGAATTTTGTTGGCGCGGTTGAGGTCAGAGGCTGCACAGGTAGGTACCCAACAGTAGAAGTGGAGGGCTCATGGTCGTGAGCATGAGATGCGGAGCTGAAGGTCGTCAAGCAGGTGTGTGTGTCACCTGGACACAAGTAAGCATCACGGTCTAGCGAGCTTAGGCGAGAAGCGATTCCAGGATGATGAAGGTCAGGGAGAGGGTCAGCGCTGGAGCATGAAAATTTTTGGGATAGCACGTTACTTGCTCTTGGAAGGGCAGCTGGAAGTTCGACCACTTTAGAACTGACTGCATTTTTGTCGGGGACGGCTTCGAGCTCAACCAAACTTAGCGCGACTGTAGGGGAGACCGGAACGGTTGGTATACCAACTAAGCTGCTGTTTGAAACTAATATTTCATGGCTGCTATGCGCACATGTGTCAACGGCGATGTGGCTCTTGTAGTTTTCCAAGGGGTTGGTTTCATGGGAAGCCTGCAATTGAGTCACAACGGAAGTACTGACTGGTGCACATTGGTGAAGGGAAGAGTGATCCATTTGGTAGTTATCAGTGGCGGACTCTAGATGATTGGAGAGTAGATTTTCCGGGATCTGCCTTTGCGGACGGATACGAGCAGCTTTGACTTCGACGGTTTGGAATGCTGGATCCGTTTGATAGCTATCAGTAATCGCCTCTAGAGGTCTTGGGAGTGAATTTCTTGTGAGCTGTCTTTGTAGTCGAGTGCGGGCAGCTTTGACCCTTACAGTCTTGAGTGTTTGAGTAGAGGACAGAAGGGCCTGAGATGTTAACAGGCGCGTTGCATCGCTTTCGTCTCTGAATCGCATTAGCATTGGGCAACGCAAGGATGGTTTCGACTTCCGCAGCCGTTGAGCTGTACACACTGTCTCATGCATGTTACATGCTGTCATGATGGCAACGTTGATGCGTTCCACCTGGATGCGATCGGGGGCATTGTATATTACGACCTGTTCACGGCATTCTATACGCCGACTAATCTCGGAGGCGAGTGTGTCAAAGGAACTGATGCTTTTGCAAGATCCGATGGATCACACGTTGCATCAGGGGTTAGAAGGCAGACAAGTGGTTGCATGCTGCGGTAGGATATTAGTTCGCTCTCCTTCTTATGCACACGAGCATTGAGATTTGCCAGGTCGTTTGGTAAAGAGGAGGGAAGACAGCTACTGAGTGAGGCAGGAAGGGAAATTTCAGTTAGTACAACTGGGCAGTCTGAATTTGATTGGGGCACTCTATCGACAGGCCTTGAGAAGTGATGAGGTTGAGTGCTGGGCCTTCTGCCTGAAAGGCGCTTCTTTGGACACAAAAGGGGGAAGGATGATGGTGAATCAGGGTCTAGCAACCGCTTCGAGGAAGATGGGAGTGGTGGCATTATTTAATTCGATTTAGTTAGTAGTAAGTCTCGCTGGAATGGTGCTCGCAAGCTTATAACTCAGGGAAGTCTTCTCAAGCAAGAATGGGTTGGAGGGATAGCTGAGTGCGATTAAAGATGAGTTATCGTAAATAGGTGGCTAAGTGTTACGCTAGAAGTAAGTAAAACGCTAAAGCAGGGCTGGGGTCCAAACAAATATTTTTAACAACTGACCTTGAGATTCAAGCAGCGCGTTTGGATCTAATACCTCTCTACAATGGGAATCATTTTTTCATCGTTTTGTGGTCAACTTTGAGCTAACATATCCTTGTTGAATGTGCCTACGGAATTCTGCACTCGGGATCACAATCGCTTCTTCGGTGTGCTTAGCGTTGCTTTACTGCGTCAGTTCCACTAAGAGAGCGTTTTGTCATTTTCCAGCTGCTCGTCTCCATTAAACGGTTATGACGTGCGTTTTCACAAACGAATGTTGAAAACTATCTTGAGTGGTCGTTGTAGTCAGTAAATCTAATGCCTGTGAGCAAAATAATCGATGTTTATCGTTGCTATCACGCTGACCTTCATGTTCGTGTAGCTTGACCGGAGGAACCCTGTGGGGCACTACGGTCGCCAGTGTTTTGTTTAAAGTGACTTCTGTAAGAAGGCGATAGATAGGAGACGCATTTACGCCAGTATGCAACGAATTTCATATTTCCCCCACACAATCGTACGGCACAGTTAGAGGACAATAGGTAAATCCTCGTGTTCTCACACCCAGCTGGTAAGAATGTATTGAGTTACCGGGCTCAGCAATTGTAACCCAACGGCATCCGGTATCTCCTTCACAGCTAAGCAAGCGGAGCACCTAATAATTAACCGTTCAAACCGCTTATGGATTGTTAACTCGTATTGTCGACAACGGAAGCAAGTCGTCTTCCACCGCCGGGTTCCACGATATTTTCCTGCAACACACAAGGCAGACTTCCGAAATCCAATGTCAGATGATTGTTGTCTCCAGAACAGCAGAACTGTCTAAATATACCTACATGGTTTTCCTCTTCAGAATGACTGGCGTCAAATGCATCCCAAAAAATAATGTTTTGATCACGGCCTACCTTCAACCGTCACCCCTCGGCTACTCAGGCTTGGAAATGTGGCTACGAACAAATTGTTTACCCGTCCCCAACCGCCTCTGGGACTAGTTCGTTTTCACTCACTGAACCTTTTGTTCGAATCTAGCCATCCCGGCTTTCCGCTGCAATTTCAGTTTGCCCCACCACAAGTTCAAGTTTTCATTTGCGGTTTTCGTTTGGCCCTGTGCATTAGCACTACTTCCCTATCAAAAATATCCTCTAAGCATGATTTTCCCAAAACAACGACGCAATTGAATCTACTTATTTTCAATGTAAATCATATTGTTGAGTCGAAACTTGCCATTTGTCTTCACCTCGATTTTTTCCATTTCCATCGCCCTTTTTTCCTTTTGTGACTCTGGCCCTTTACTCAACCGCCCCAGTTCATTCATGGCCAGAAACCACTTTTCGGTTTCAGTCCAAGTCAAACGGCATAAGCATTGAACTAACCGTACCTTGCCCCTATTGTCCTAGTCGAGTTGATTCCAACACCTACGGAAATTTTTCACGTAATAGGCGTGTCTCGTTGATTACTCTACCCTCCCATTGTGTTGTTGCCCGCAGCGTTTAGGTTTTGACACCTCAGTTGGTATGTTTCCTACAAGTTGGGAAATACAACCATTGTTATTATTCCTCCCGTAGACGAAGCGGTATCTGACATTGGCTTTAAGGTCGAAGGCGTTTGAACGAGAGCGGGATTTCGTGTTTGATCAACGAATTGAAGGCAAAAGCACCTTCATCAGCTGTGAACGGTTTGGAAAACTTTTTGGTCACAGAATGTGTTGACAGAACATTACAAGATGGAAGTCTTCGGACTCGCAGTTCACCCACGGCAGTGCTTGGCTGGACATCAAGCTTGACTGAGCCATAGTTTGTCATCAGTTCCCCCTGCTTTTTGTCTACCATGTACTCTGCACTTTTGAGGAGATCTGCCCCCCCCGAATAGTTTGCTGTGTGTCAGGGCTGACCAGAAACTTGGCCCGCACCAACCTGTTTCCTAGGCGCATTGGGTGCATGACAATCCGTGGATTTTTAGTTGGTATCCACCCACTGCCCTCACGGCTAGCGCGCACGGTTTACACTCAGCTTTGTTCCATCTACCGCAGTAACGCATCTGCCTATGTACTGATTAGGCACGGCTCCCTCTTGCGGTCTACCTCAATAACAGCTTGTATTGTAGCCTGTGTCACAGCACTAATTGCAACACAACCTAAAAAAGCAGAGTAAGCTGAACAGTCGTCATTGACGGGTGGGCGGGCAGAGCGTCACTGATTCTTCCAGTGGCTAATCATGCCGCAATTGTAGCGTTGGCTTCTCCACACTTAACTGGTCGGTCGCTTTAGCCAGCTGCAGCTGGATATCATGCGCCGGCTGCATGCCTGGTCAGATGACAACAGCTAGTGCGACACTCCGCTCGGTCTTGGCAAGGTGGGATCTGGCCTCTGCCGCAGACTGAGAAGAACAATTTCGAGTCACTCCCCGGTCCCATCCCTGCCGCTTTGAAACGACCCCTGCCTAAAGGCGGTTGGCCGATTTGTCAAATTCTGCATCATGAGCTTCCCTTGCGGCAACCCAATATAACTTCCCAGAGTCCCTCCTGGCCGCATCCAGGACAGTTCTCGACCAGCATCAGAGGGGGTCTTCAGTACCGCAAAACTACTCCGATGAGATTTTGTTTGGCCAATCCACATCTCCTTTTTGCATTTTGTGACCTTAGCCATTTACTCGACCGCGCAGGGTCACTCACGGCCCGCAACAGTTTCCAGTTATAGGTTAGGTCAGTCGGCTTCATCGTTGAACTAGTCGTACCTCATGCCCATTGTCCCTTTTTTGGTTCCCGCAACTGTTGTGACTTTTCACGTAATAAGCATGCCCGTTGTGTTGTTACCTGCCGCGTTCAGGTTGTAACGACCCGATCATACCTCAGTCGGCATTTTCCCCACAAGTCTGGAAATAAACCTATGATTATTTTTAAGAGATAAAAGCGGGGTAAATGTAGGTGTGTGCGAAAGGAATGATGGTGACAACCACTTGACACTGTCCGCAACAGGTTTGCACTTCAGGGCGTATTTGAGTTTGCAGGTTCCGGAGGTGAAGGTTCTGCATTAGAGATGGGAGTGAGGGTGATTACTATCTGCAGACGCTCGGAAGGACGGCTGCTTTACGTGTGGGTTAACACTAGAATGTCCACTCTGATACGTGCACATGCCAAGACCACGTAACGGGACGGTTACGGCGACAGCATAATTTAAAACGACGTGGGGGCCTCTTCCATAAATACGTCTAGTGAACTTTGTAGCGTGAACTGACGTCCGATTCCCGCAGCAGAAATTCAAGAATAAGGGTGTTTCGAAAGCCTGTACGAGAGGATGTAGTGCGTGTATCGGAGGGCATGTTGTTTCATAGTTTGCAATGCAGGCAAGAAAGGAACTTTTGTCCAAATGCAGTCTGACAGATCGGTAACGGGAACCAAAATTCAGGGTTGTGTACATTGTAGGCAGGGCGGGAGTCATTAAACTATACCCCTCTGTAGCTGAGACGGCTCAACCGTAAAGGATTCAGCTGAAGTGAAAAAAGACAAAGGGAATATGGTAGTGCGAAAGCTGCCGGAAATATTACTTGGTGGATGAGAGCTGTCTACCCTCCACAGCAGTGCGGAATGCCTTTGAATAGTGTGAATCAAATTTGGGGCCAATTTCCTGGAAAGGACTCACAAACTGCTTGAAGGCGGCAGTCAAAATTGGTGTGCTGCGGAACGAGTGGCCAATGAAAGCACAGAGCTCGTGGGTTTTAGCCGGTTTGTACCATGCATGTCTGGAAAAGCTGAAGATGTGGGACAACTCAGAGTCTAGTTTTCTCATTTCGGTTAGGATTTCGACTCAACAAGCCGGCAAGAATATGCTTTCCACAGGGAAGCTGGAATGAGCAAGAGAGGGCTTGACATTTTGTGACAGGACCTAGGGGATCAGCGGAATAAGCAATCCAGACAAGACTGAATGCTCAATAAAGTAAGGACAGAGTCGCTAGCCAGAAATATACGCGCTATTTCAATCTGATCGGCAAGTAGAAAGGAGGAGCCATGAGTAATCGAGTTGGTTGCATTATTGATATGCAGCTGGAAGAGTGGGAAGAGCGTTCACACTACGGTGAACAACTCCTCTGGGAAATAATGATGATGGGTGCTCTTGGTGATGTAAGAGTCGGACAAACCGAGAAGTGGGCCACGAATGCCCGTGTATCGCATTGTATCAAGGAGGGCACCTCGGATGCCTTGGCCAAATGTTTAGGAATATGAGGGTGGACAGGAGTGATACACAGTCCGGCATCGTAACCAGACGAAATGTGGTTCAACAAACCTATCTGGCATTTGCCTCCTGACCACCGGGCCATAAGTCCATATTTTCGATCAATGAGGGTCTAGGTGATGGGCATCTACTCCATGATAGGGGCTTTGTAAAGGTGCTTTAGGGTACGGGAGAGCAAGCAAGTATGATAGCTTCCATGACAGCTAGCTGGAGCAGCTCATGGGCTGGTTTATTGTGCGGGACAATGATGGAGTGCCTCCACTGACTTAGAATTGTGCCAGTGATGAGAGGAAGCATTGAAGAGATTAAATAAATAAATAAAAAGATGGGGATGTCCGCGCTGCCAGCTTCCAGGAGGGGTGTGGGGATACCATCAGTGCCTCGTAAATTGGTGTCTGTAGAATACTTTGACGTATTCGGGAAAGCCCACTTGAGGGCGGCGCAGAATCACGGGCCAGAAATAGTGGATTCTTGATATTTATCAATAAAATGCGGAACTACATGCATAAAATGCTTAATAAAAAGGGGTAGAGACCTAAAATTATGGGGGTTCCTTCTAACTTGTTGCACGAGGTAGTGCAAGTCTAAAGAAGGCCCGGAGAAAACGGCAAGAGGATCTCAATTAGTGATACATGCCTGCGCACAATAAGCGATAACGCAAGTTGCCAGAAAGCGCGCGTAAAAGATGATCGACCAAATTGGTTTGACATGTCAAGGTTGAGAATTTCATGAGGGATTACAAATACGTATTGAGTCCATGAGGTAAACGCAGTAAACAGCAGGCTAGGACAAGGGGAGGGTTTGACTGGGGGGAAGGAAATACAGTGTCTCTAAAGCGGCCGGGTGAGTAAGTCACACTAGTTGAAGTAATTGCGAATGTGCAGAGGGCGGTGTTTTTCTCATCATGAGATGTGGTCATTACGTAGACACTTGGGGGTCAATGGATAGGAGAGTTGGATGCAGAAGGCGCGTAGCAGCTGGCGAATTAGAAGTTTAGAGCTCCTACACTTTCAGCAGGGCTGGAAAAAGGCTTCCCGTCAGCGGACATGACACACAGAATTGCATAGGAACTAGAGAAGCAACGCCAGTGATAGAGGCACTTCAGCTTCTCGAATTGAAGGGAATGGGCTACGGTGGTAGACGCCTCGCGCTTTTCGAGAGCTAGTTTGCCGGAGGCAAACTCAGTCGTATTAAGCGTAAGGATGGGGAGATCACGGGTTCCACGGAAGGGCTTACGGAACTTCCAAAGATTATGGCCTAGAACATCTGGCTGAGCGACAACCAGGAAAACCGAAAAACCGTGTTTGAGCAACTGGACATAGTGATGATAGTACATGGTCTTAAAAAAATGTTATCCACGCTTTGGGTGTCCCGAGGGCAAAAGCACTCGTCCCAAGTTTTTTGATGCTACGAGATTCTAAAGGCTTCGAGGATACCAGGGGAAAGGATGAAAGAGCCTGAGGAGAGAAGAGTAGCAAAAGGATGAGCATTATTTCAGCTGCGAGTGACGACACGATGGTCGCCATCAAGGAACTTCGGGCCAATTGCAGCAGTGGGATATAATCAGCCGTTGACAAGGTCAAGTTCCAAGGTATGGGGACCGCTTGTGGGGTGCCCTAAAAGCTGAGGCTAGCCTTCGACAGTAAGATAGGCAAGCAGAGGTTAAAGGCGAACGGGGGATTTGTGTTGAGACCAGCAGGGCTGGGGAAAGCTCAGATCATCAACAATTCATTTGTTCGGATGAGGAAGATCTTCAGCATAAGAAAGAAAACTGTGCAGTTGGCAAAGCGAGCTAGTGGAGTGTGGAGTGGGGTATGTAAAACGGCTGGTCGGACTGACAGGCCGAAAGGCAAACACAGTTTGGGGTGTCTACCAGTAGTGTATCGTCAATAGGAGAGACGTCCGTTTTAGTTCTAGGGTATGCGGGGCAGCCGCCATCGCGGCCATGGGAACGATCGGAACTGGATATAACGCATCCTGAAAGGGAGATAAGTGCATCAGGCGTGCTAGGGGAAAGCCTCGTTCCAGGGATGTAAATAAATGTTGGACAGGCCATACCGGAGATAGCTTGGATGTAATGCAGTTTAGGTGAAATAGAGCGGTTATTGATTAGAACGACAGAAGAATCGCAAGCAGCATCAGAGGAGGTAGGTACGGTGGCCAGTAAGGAGTTGGTGAGCTCATGGATGTTTATGTGGAATGGATTAGGGACAAGGGAATCACGGGGGAACCCGAATTTGTGGGCGAGATAGAGCAATTTAAGGGTGGTTGGGAATAAGGTGCTCGGAAGTGCCGTGATGTATACGGAGACAATTTGGCGCGGTGGTGCAGATTGTAAGCATCCGTGGACGGCGAGTTACAAACTGGATTGGGTGACCCATTAGAACGGCCGTATCCACGGAATTAAAGGATGGTATCACATGTGGCAGGTGGAAGGAAACAGCGGGATTGATGTCACGCTAGATAGACAGGCTGGTGGAGTATCTTAGTGTTAAGAGATGGAAGGGTAAGACAGGAGCTCTAAGAGGACAGGGGGTACGGATTGCTAAAGTGGGCTGACTGGAGGATACGGTATAAGAGGCTTGTAGTAAGAGAGCCAAGGATAGGGGACAGAGCGCACTGAAGAAGCTAGCGGTGTAAGCAATCCCTCTGAAGGGAGGAGTGGGCTCCGTTGGAGGTGAACAGGAATCCTCTGTTTTGGTAGATACAGTGGAGGCACACCCCTAATGTGAGAAGGCCGTTATAAAAGAAACTGAAATCCACCCAGTCTATCAACCTCCCGACTACAAAGAATGAAAGAAAAATGAAAAACTTCGGAGGGTTCAGGGGTGTGACATTTAATGTCATGACCATCACGAGATTACCCTCAGTCAAGTACTGAGTTAAGTTCGGCCGCGACCAAAATTCCAGGTCCTTAAAAACTCCGACCTGAGTGCCCACTGAAGTAGCGGAAATCACAGTGACCTTACTAGTAGGGATTTTGTACCCTGAGAAAGGCCAGTCGGCAGTCATTTTCAACTTGGATAGGGCATGGAAATTCCTTCGTGTCGGCCTGATTTCAAAAAACGCGCACATGGTGGAACGGGAAGCTCAGTCAGTTAAGTTTATTACCTTAATTTATACTCCTGGAAATTCATTATCAAGTCTCTCTAGGTAAAATCATCGAGTAATGAGGGACACCGTGTGCAATGATGCGCTTGTTTGGCTGGACTGCTTTACCACATGCGGCGCTAGGCGCTTTTTCTCGTGCTCGTCATGCTTGTGCTTTTTGAGACCGCTGCGGGTTATGCGGTCTTCAAGGTTCACGATGAGGCAGGTGCTCGAGAGGTGTCGGATTTGTCGAAGGCGTTTGAGGACACTACTGCGATGAGCCAGTTGTGGGTGAATCATTGTTCATCCGCTAATTCGCATCCTACAGAGTCCAGCTGGAAAAATTCGTGCAGTTTAAAGATACCAGGGATGCCCTAGCTGGTGAGTCGAGTCTATCACCTGTGGAGATTTCCTGATGATAATTGTGGACTAGAGTCTCATATTCTAGCTTGACCGACAATAAACACGCTGACTTTTAATCGAATTTAAACCGGATGACGTACATGTCTTTTTTAGCCGTCACGGACGTTGTCGAAGGCCGGATTTCCAAGAAGTTGAAAAAGCTGCTGAAGAAGTTATATGTCAAGGAACTTCGTGATGACGTGCTTGCAGTTGCCGATAAGAAGCTGTCTATGGACATTTCGGTAGGTGCCTCGTACTCTGCTTTATTTGTAGTCCAAAATGAATATTTCGACTATTTCAGACTCGGCAGTTCAGAATTTGATGCGGGCTATCCGTTGTCACCTGAGTTCGTTGTTGCCAGTGGTGGATGACGGGCACCTGACGCGTATGCGGTTGGGCCTTGCGCATAGTCTTGACCGGTACAAACTGAAGTGCAATCCAGACAAAATCGATACGATGATCGTACAGGCCGTTGGTTTGTCTGCTTGTTCCACTTTACATCTCTGTTAGGTCTTTTGGATGAGCTGGACAAGGAGATAAACAACTACATCATGCGTACGAAAGAGATGTATGGGTGGCATTTCCCAGAACTCTCGAAAATAGTGACGGATAACGTGGCTTACGTCAAAGTGGTGAAGCGAATAGGTAGGACTGATTCGTTCCGTCACACGATTAGGTCATAGGGAAAGTGCAACAACTATTGACCTCAGTGACCTTGTACCTGATGACGTGTGCGCCCAGATTCGCGAGGCGTCCATTGTTTCTCTGGGCACCGAAGTGGTTGACGCAGATATCGAGATGATAAACGGCATGTGTGATCAGGTTTTGGAGGTCGCTGAATCGCGCACAAACCTGCAGGACTACGTCATGAAGCGTATGATCGCTGTGGCACCCAACCTTAGTGCACTCGTGGGGGAACTCCTGGGGGCACGTCTAATTGCTCGTGCAGGGACCCTAGTGAATCTTGCCAAGCATCCTTCATCAACAGTCCAAATACTTGGTGCTGAGAAGGCATTGTTCCGCGCTCTAAAGAGTCAGCATAACACGCCGAAGTACGGGATACTTTACCACGCGTCTTTGATAAACCAAGCAGAACCGAAATTGAAGGGAAAAATGTCAAGAATGCTGGCGGCAAAAGCATCCCTGTCTGCGAGGTTAGACGCACTTGGGGAAGAGGGTGCTGATACGGAGCTGGGAATTCGTTCACGGGCCTATCTTGAGAATAGATTGCGGCAGTTGGAGGAAGGAACTGTAAGTCATTTGCACTTATCTGAACATCGTTTTAGTTCAACCCACGAATTTCCGGCATTAAGCGGAAATGGGAAGGAGGCTCGAATCACGTCACTCCGAAGTCTGAACAAAAGGGCGAGCAGACAGGATTCAAACCGAAAAGACCTAAAATTGAGCAATCTTAATTTTTTGCCGCTTTGTAAATATATATTTTGCATACATACTGCCTCATGGTTTCAGTTTTCCGGGGGGGTATTCGGCATTTCAAGGCCTTCAGTGGCCATCGATTGGTTTTCACTCTTACTGCTACCTCATCTCCGCTGATCGGTGGTACATGAATGCTGTGGCGCCAAGGGTATGCTCATCGAACAAGCTATGGTGAACTCAGATCGGAGAGGGCACCGGAGCGTAGTACACTCGACAAAATCAGCAAACAGGGCTCGTAGTTCGGCGGTACGGCGCGAAGCCCGTGATCGTAATGTCGGTAGTTCGAGCGTGGAGTTTTGATTGTCGCCTAACCTTGGGTATGTTGGCAGTGTCTTGATCGTCGTGCCTTTGTGTAACGAAAGTGTACACAGCCCAAGTATCGTTGACATTCATCACTTCGGTGGATGTATGACGTACGGTTGTCTTATCGGTTTTACTTCGTTAACGTCTCTCTTTACCACACACGAAGGCGAGTCTGTGGTGCGGATATGGTTTGCGGTAGGTCCCTATCATAGAGCACCCATTTCCGGTCGACGGCAACTGACACTCGAAAATAAGGGTGGGTAATTTTTCTGGTTTCAAGAGCGGTATCTGGTATATCGTTTCCTATGTGTATGATGCTGTCCTCGCAGTTCATATCGTTTGCGAAATTTGGTCCCGAAAGGGTGTTACAGCTGGGTGTTTCTTATTGATCGAATGGTTGGAACCAGCTACATCAAGCTGGTGGTTTGCCGTTTGGGGTAGTCGACCAAGGTATGTGTGAACATGAATCCGGTTGAAGAAGTCGGATTAGGTCACCAGCTGTCATGAATGAGGTGCTGTTCTATCGTTGTCGGCATGTCTTCTGCTGCCTTGCAGATAGTTCTAGGGTTTGCGAGAGCCAGGACAAAAGCGCTGGCAGTGCGGACGTTAACAGTGTCATGGCATGTCTAAAGTTAAACCCGGCGCCAGCTGCCATGCCACGCGAAGTTGCACGGGGTTTCCGATTCACCACAGAAAATTCCGAGGTGTTCCCTGCTGATCAAGCATGGTTGGGACAAGTAACCGAACGACGAAGATTGTCGGTCTTCTGTTCTGCCTGTATCTGTTTGATGCAGACTTCACAGTGTGGGAATCCCGCGTGCTGTTCATGGATCAAGTTTTCACGTACCACCGAAGACGAGAAACCAGTGACGGAGGTTTTTTATTACGTGTTCCAGGGTGATACCTCTCGTCACCGAATTCGCTGAGTGCTTTTGCTTGGAAATGGGTGCTGTTGTCAACTCATTCCGGCTATAAGGAGGACCCTTTCTCATCAGGTATTTGCTAATAAACCAGACGTGATTTAGGAATTCACCTCTTGGGCTGAGCAAGTGGAAAGTCGCCAGAACCGGTAGTTCGTTGGCTCTTGAGTATGGCTATACATTCGAACATTTACAACACCGAGCTGGGTTTCATGTTCACAGTCCACGCATCTGTTATGTGCCTGCGGTTCGGATAAGAAGTAGCGAGTGACCAAATATTCTGCTCAGCTGTCCAAAATTCTTTTGCTGGATATTCGAAAACAATTGTGGCCGTTAATGTTTTTCTGACGAAAGGCTTCCTAGGACCTTAAATGAACCAGGTGGAACAATCTGCGAGACATCTTGGCCTTGGAAGTGTCAAGGCATACCGTTACGGTCCTAGTTGTAGCAGTACGTGCCCCGTAATTCAGCTACAGACGGATGTCATGCGGTACGTTAAATGCTGGTGAAACCCGTCGTAGTTCTGACAAATCGTTTTGGGATTTCCTCCAATAGTTACAAGTCCCACTGCATTGCAAGCTGGAGGGTAGTGCAGCATCTGGTGTGTGTTCATTGGTGCTTTACCTGGGGCGACATTATGACATTCAGTGAACCTCTTGCACAGGTTTGGCCGGGTGAACACATTTTCCAAGTCAGGTAGGAACGCGCACGAGTACTTGTTCCTCAGAAAATGAACTGCAGTATGGTATATGTATACATTATGCAGAGATATCCCTTCTCTAGCAATGGCTTTCATAGTGAAGCTGTAAACCTCTGTTGTGTTGAAGGAGCACCTACTGGATCTTGACAGAGACCAATTTTACAAACCCTAACAACAACAAAAGTAATCCTTCAGCTGTAGCATTGCTGCCATGCTACCCGAAGCAAGCACGAGGGCTGAAATACTGCCAGGTTGCCCAAGCCTAGGTAGGAGCAGTCGAGCTGCCGAGGTTAGGTTCGAACCATGGACCTTCCGGTCAGTAAGTTCTAACCTTAACCGCTGAGTCCACCTACAACAACCGTGAGCCTCGTGTGCTCTCTTATTTCACCTGTATGTACCTCAACTTCACAAATGAACTAGTGGATGGTGTAAATATTTTGGACCTCCGTGTGCTTGGGAAACGTGTGTCGGAAAGCTGTATATGGATTCCGGTTGAACTGCAGTTGCGTCATGTCTTCACGTTCCTTCAGCTACGAACAATACACGGTCATGTCACACCACGAGCTGATGTACGTGATCGTGACCTGTCAACCAAGTACAATTAGGGTTATCTGAAACTCAACTGGGTTTACCCATTATGGTTTCAGTTCATTTATCATTAAGCCAGATCAGATGAGGCCAGCAGGACCAAAGTAGTGTCGTGCAAAAGGAAGGCCGGAATAAGTGTAGGGTATGTCGCAAACAGTCTCCGTGTTATACAATTGCAGTAAAAGAATCGGGCGAACTTTGGTGAAGTGAAGGTTAAAACAAGTTTGCCTCCAATTCCACGTGTCTGTATCGGCTAAGGTGGTCTCGGTGTGTACACACGATGGTTGAAGGACGCGCAATAAACTGCTTTGAAGCTTGGGTGCTACCTTACCGTCACACAACAGGAAAACTGGTCTCTCATTTAAATTATGGCATGAGCGCTCACTGTTTGCCATTTCAGTCCGCTGTTGAGTATCGACAAAACTCATCAGCAATTGGTAACAATCATAAGCTCTTTAAGCGTTGGGTGCCCCTAGTTTATCTCGGTCAGACGGATAGACGGCATATGTGGTGAAATATAAACATTCACAGGCGTGATACGTATTGGTTACACACAATAAAGGTCAGATACACTTATTGAATGGTTTCCAGGGGTCACGTGAACAATGCCATGGATAACATACGGCCTGCTTCAGAGGTTGGGGTGGTAAGACTTGATCACTGGTGCCCAACTGATCGTTAAAACTAGAAGTTCGCACACCCAACTTGATGGATAGTTTTTTGAGATAATCGTCAAAGTTGGTGACCCATGGTTTCCTGTTCAACTGTAACCTGTTGGACGTTGCCCTAATGACGTACTTCGGATTATTTTCGAGTACATTTTCTTAAACAATTAAGATATCTATGAAGTACTGAGACTACGGGAGTCTGAACCTGAAGTGAATGCTTGTAACAATAGTTCCCAAATGGTCCACTCATTATGCAGTACAACAGCAATAGGTTTGCAAACGTAAAAAGACTGACAAAATTACTTTCGCCTAAGGGGCACGGAAGAAGATCCCCAGGAACAACGCAGTTCAATGGGAAGTCCCGATAGTTCGACGTGATTGAACAGTTTGTACGTGGACTGGGATGCTATCAGGACGCCCACACCTAGACAGGAGGATGAGTAAGGTCCTCGGCCAAAGCCTTTGGCTCAAGAGCCTGACCTCAAGGCAGCAATGTTTGGCGGTCGACCGAAAGAAAGGATGTGTGGTTTACGCTGCCCGCATCATATTTCCCGAAGAGTGTTTGCGCTGGTGTATGGAGGTCGCAAGAAGCGTGAGCTCTCGCTCTTCAGGCTGATTCGAGCTCACTGGCCATGTTCAGGGGCGACTTTGCAGCCGATCACAAAAGCTTAACATATCTTTTTGAAAACATGGCGTGGTTATAATCAACCAAGCCAGTGCAGTAGGAGACTGCGGATAGAGGTGATGTCGCAGGTGTTATCGCTTCAGAATTTGGTTTTTCAGACTCGTTAAATCTAACCATAGTCAGCGAACGCAATCAGATGACGCCGCTTTCACAGCTGTATACTTCGAGGCCGTGCGGACCATACAGTTAAGCTTCTTCTGAACTTATCCTGCTGACGTGTGTGTTGCAGTTTGCCCCTGGAACGACGATGTCTGAGCGCAGTGCCAACCGCATAACTTTTCCTTTCGTGTTTTAAAACTGCACTCAAGGGGAGCTGACAAACAGGCTGTTTTTTATGTCCTTTTGACGATGCTTTCTTCATAACCTTGCTGGTCTGATTGCACAAAGTTGGTTGGTATGCAGTAGAAGAGTGCAACTGGCGTGATAATCTACGGCGATACGCAAACCAGCAGTTCCTGAAGCCGTGGCTGCTGATACTATGCAGCCTCTACTGAGGATATCGGCGGTTTGGATCGAACTGTTAAGCTGGCACTGCATGTCCTTGTTTCCGGTAAACAATACCAAGCGCTTCCAGGACACTACCATGGACTGCTAGCTGCTCAGTCATGCTGAATTTTCAAACTATGGGGGACGGGACGGTTGGAATGGATATCCTAGGCGGATAAATGTTTCTTGATGGTTGGGCAAGGTACATAGTGCTGACATGGAATAGAACTCTCATTGGGAATTAAAATTAGGCTTGGTTTAACCAAGGCGGTTTGTTGAAAAGTGTAGTGTTCGCCCACTTGTTCGTAGATTGCGTTTGGTCATTTGGATTGACACTTCCCTGTAGCTCAAGTGGAAGTAGGTTTTCTTAGAAGGGGGATTTAGTATCCGTGTGTCATGCGACCGGAAACACCGGAGAGTACTAAAACGATTTGATCCAGATGTTCATCTAATCATGAGCCAAATGAAATTTCACACTCCAAGTTGGAATAAACTTTATCCAGAGGCTCGTTGCGAGTTCTGAGGAATGGGCCGAATCCTTTTTCAGATTGGAAATTCATAGTCAACAGTAAAATTTTCGTTTATTCTCACGATTTCCACTAGAAACTAATAGTTTCACCGCAACGCCCCAAAAGTAGAATTTTTTCGTCGTTTGCTACACGAGTCTGCAAAAATAGCTCAAGAATGCTTTAGTACAGATAAATGAAACGCGGGATGTTTCGTGAAACTTCAGAATTCCCTACCCACCGAGGGAGAACTGTTTCCAAAGCACGCTGTAGTTGGAGGACCATGGCGAACTAGTTGAACATGCAGAGATAGCAGTCGGACGACTGCTGTTCTATCACAATTTAAGCCCAAGCTGAAACCAACCCTTCGGGAGTTCAGATGACTGCAGCTCACAAGATCTGGCATTGCCTGTTCTACATAATGTGGAGCTTAGATTTTCGCAGTCATTGATGATACTGTGGCGTTTCGTTCTTTATTATACTTCATGTATTATTAAATTCGTACTCAGAAGTGGTGACATATTGATTTTAGATCCTATGCGACACAATCCCTTTTCATAATCGGCAATAAGAGGGAGGGAGCTTTGAAAAAACCTGTGGACAGCCCGGAACGCTCCAACCGATTCGGATATGTGCCAATTTGGCTGGACATATTTTCGGCTCTGTCAGCCTAGTGTTGTGTATTAATGTAGACATCAACTGCTTTGGTTTTTCGCCTGCTCCAAGACCATTGGTTGCTTGAGGTTTGAAAGTACACTTGTACAATAGGTGGTGTTATCTACGGTTGCCGGTTATGCTGCATTGATCGAGCTTCCCACTCCCCAGTTGCCGTATGGAATTTACGAACCTTGGGGAGTCTGGCAACACTACTGAAAAGGGCATTTCCAGGCCGGCTAATCAGCTGTGATAAAGTGAACAACCTTGTAAGCCAAGGCCAGTTAGGGTCGGTGGTTGAATGGGATTTTTCGAACCGAGATTGTGGCTCATTTTGGAGTCCCAAAGGGTCCTCTGATTTGCATATGTGAATAAAATCTGTGATTTCCAATGCAGTTTGGATAGCTTCTAATGCATTTTTTCAGGAAAGTCAGTGAGTATAGAATGGTTGACATTCAAATGCGAATACGGGATTAAAGAAAAGATTGGCATCGGCGTCCTGGTGATAAAGCCATTAAACTATATGATCCCGTGAACAAGCTAGCCAAAATCGGAAGATCTGACGAAAGTGGTAGTTCTTTATGAGCTGGGATAGACCGGTCATTGTGAAATAATGACACAAAGGTTTCTCGAAATGGTAACCATCTCGAAGTCTCTGCTCAGTCTGTTTGTGTCCGGCTCGGTATGGACGTTCGAAACTGATGGTGCGATTTGTGATCAACGGAGATTATACTTTCTTCGGTCCCGACTATCGTTTCTCTGCGTTGCCGAAACTACCTAAGTGGTCAGATATTTCCGCTAAATATACCAATATATGGCGAGTCGTGAGCGCAAAGGATCGCAATAACTTGCAGGGTACTGTACCCCGTGTTCACAAGAATCAACCAGTATGTCGGAAGTAGACGCAACAGACTCAACTGGGGTGCAATGTTGCAACATCATGTTTATATAAACAAGCACCATTTGCTCGCATCTTTGAGACGGAAAATGATCCGTCCGAACTTTCTGGTGGTTCAAGTCTGTGACAGTGCGAGAAATGGCCATCCGCGACCGCGATCATGCGGACCGAACTGCATTATTGTCAGTCCTGGCGCTAGGATAAATACCCTTCAGTGCGAAGTTACTTATTAGCAAGCACGAACTAAGTGGTTAAATGAAAGTAAACATCTCATTTGCATAGTTTTTGAAAAGTGAGCATTATCAAGCGTCCTCTTGAACTTTCCTGGACACTCATTGGATAATGAACAATAATGAAGGAGCACTGCAAAGCGGTTCCATAATTTCCGTAGTAAACTTCGCCTACCATCAGATGCGGGGCGAGGCTTGGACACCAGATCATGGTCTACTCGCATACTTCATCAGTAGTATACACCATTATACTGGTTGGTCATGAGTCCGCCGCACGAGTATTATGTAGGACATCAAAACAACTGTTCGGATACGCTGAGATTCTAGGGTATGGTTGTCCTTGTTTGTTCAGAACAGCTACCTTCCTCTATGGCATCCAGACCTATAGTTTGTCACGCTCTTGGCGATACATTCTTGTCAGTTCTGACGTTCGTTCCAAGTGGCAGCCCTCACTGACTGGCTGAAAATTGTTCTCCGTTCGTCAGCGGAACCATGGCAATGAATATAGTGCTGTTGCGAAATGCATTTTTGGCACTGTAACTCTATGAATCAGGTTTTAAAAGTTGGTCACAGGTTAAATGGAGAAAAGGAACCGTTATCCAAATCTTACAAATTATTCATGAGGTAGCTGAAAATTGTTGGACAGCCCACAGCCGGTTTTACCCTTCCTGAGGCTCATCAGGTAGGCGCAGTCCCGGAGTTTCCGTCAATCTTATGTTCCGCTTGAACTCAGATCGAACGGAATTCACACCCACAGGAGACTCAAATGAGGCTCCCTTTTGTGATGCAATACCTTTTTTGGGTTTTTTGGTAGCAGGCAAGGAACAACTGTCAAATTTCCCGTTAACTGACAGCTATTGCAAAGTAAAGTTAACTTGTTGTCACTATACTTGATGCCTCTTGTGAAGAACCATAACGATGTAGAAAGAAACCTCTGTCTTGAGAGCACCTCGAAGAAAGAAATGGCTTCAGCGTTTCCCATCCTTTATATTGCGAAAACATTATTTCCCTCTACAAAATTCAAAATGTTTTACAAAGTAAATTCTCCTTGGCCATACCTTTTGTAATCAACAATGGGTTGTCGTCATGCCCTTCGTTTGTGACTTTGCCCTAGTTTTCACTTCAGTTTTTCAGCTCACAAACCATACACCGGTGGTTCCAGCTTCGTTCACCAAGGATACGAAGAACAAGGGAATGAGAGCCCTGCATTGGGGGCGATTACCCAATCTGTTCATTGGCGATAAATGCATCTATTTGTCCAGTGCGACGGGAGTTAAGAGCTACGCAGTAAAAGCGATAGCTTTGATAAAAGAAAGCCATTAGCTGCGTGACACATTCATGTCTGTCGGGATCACTAACCTTATTTTACAAGCCGCGTTTTACTCACCGAGGGCCCTGGAGTCATGACAAGCGCTTGTCAATTTGCGATTGAATACAGTGCAGCTGTTTACTCCCGACTTTTCCTATGACTGCAAGAAGATTCGGTCGATTATTCACAGACGGAGCGTCTTCAAACACTCCCGAATTTCTGACACACAAAGAACCTGAATCACAGCCTAAATGGCTGATTATCCGACAGATTGCAGCAGTGGGGTTAGGTGTCAGGTGACTATTTATTGAAGGAGCATGTAGGTGAGTTCATATAGCACGTAAAGTTGATGGAAACTTCGAGACCGTAACAACCTGATGAGCCCCAAGAAGAACGAAACTGGCAGCAGGTTGTTGACGAGTTTTCAACAGCTTTATGAGTAGTATGTTCTGATAATTCAGTATTCAAGGCTACTGAGTTAAATGTAGACGTTGACAGGGTACTCAGCTGCAACTCACTCGTTCAACTGTAGCACCCTTCCGGTACCCAGTTGCCATGCCACCCGAAGGATGCACAAGGGCTGAGATACTGCCAAGTCGAGAGGCAGAGGTCGGGTTGGAACCACGAACCTTCCAGTCAGTAAATTCTCGCGCTAACCACCTGAGCTATATCGCCCCCCATCGCAATACAAGCACCATTTGGTGTTCAAATAAGTAATGAGGATGATGTAGAATCAGGAACTAGGCCTACCGGATGAGTCCAAGTGAAGGACGAAACTGGTGTCGCGTTGTCTAGAAGCCTCATCGACATCATGAACAGGATTGTTTCCACAGTCTTTTCTTTTGGAGTCTAATCTCCATTAGGCAATGTATCGGAGTCAGGATCACATTAGTACTCTGAAATGGAACGTCCTAGTAACCCGAGTAATCTTTGTTTACTACTTATGAGTAGTTCTAGCAGAAATGGCCCAGTCGCGCAATCAGTGGCGCTCGTGTATCAAAACTATCGTCTTCAATGCGTAGCTACCCAATTTCCGAACAAACTTAACATGCCTTCGCCTCCAAGGCTTGGTTGTACATTCCACATTCCCGTTTTCCGGTGATCGAAACTGTAGCAGCTGGAACCAATGTGCCTGTGGTGCACGATTCATAGCTGATAAATTGATTGATTGAATTGAGTTCTAGCATAGGTGGAATGATGTCACCAGTCAAGAGATATGAATATTCATATACCCAAAGGGTAGATGTTCAACACTACATTGGTATGTGCATGCGGTGCGAGGAAGGTTGGGAAACACTGCCGTTACTGTCCCATGAACGAATGACAGTCGCTGACTTCATCGACGCATAGAACAAGGGTGTAAGGTTAAGATGTACTGAGAACGTGAATTCATTCCGCAGTCTTCATCGGACGTACAGATGTGCCCTGCTACTGTTGTTTTGCTCTAGAATCGGAAATGAGAGGCCAAAACAATACGAGCGATCTGTGATGTGTCATTGACCTTGTATGTGAAGGGGCGAGAAAGCGGTTCTCGTTCGTTTATCGCTTTGTGGGATGGTTTTGTCCCGTAGAACATTAGCACCACAAAAAAGCCTTCGTTCTCAAGTAGATACTGTTTGCTTAAGTGTACCTTATAAGCGGAAAGTATTTCATAAATTACGGGAGTTTCTCGCTGGGTAACTCCTAGAGTTTTCACGCGCCTCGAGCTTTTGTTTGTCTGCAAGATGGAAGTTAGAGGGCAGAAAATTAGCTCATCGGTAATGAGAATATAAACAGGGCTTGATTAAATTTGTGGTGATCATATCTTAACATTATCTCAATTAGTGTTTGAGCAGTTCCACTTATACTGCCGACCAACAGTCACGATTTTCCTCCGTTTCAATGGAACCTTCGACTTTGTGAATAGCTTAGCTCTACTAAGTATTCTTGGCCGGAGGGAATTTCTTTCAAGTTCTTAAACATTCTCTGTGCCCTTTTTATTCAAACCGTTGATTGGATTAGGGTGCACAATGAGATGTCAAGAAGTCTCCTGACAACTAGCGGAGTTTGACAGAGTTGTTCCTCTCTCCTTTTCGTTCAAATTCGTCATCGATTTTATCATGGAGTACACACTGCTAGGGACCATTAATGTAGGTGCCAAAATCACTTTTGGAGAGAGGTCAATGGATTTGGATCATGCGGATGATATTTTTTGTTGTCGGACGATTATTTGTCCGTGCAAAGTACTTTAAACGGCAATCGGAGGTGGCTCCAGGTTTCACCATGTGTTGGCCACCTTCAAAGTGTAAAGACTAACTTCGTACTTCATCAGCCTTCTCTGCTTTTCCGGGGCTTAAAAATGAGGAACTTGCGTTTGTTGATCGGCTGACACATCTTGGCAGCTACATAAGCTGTGATTTTACCGTAACAGTTAGTATGCGGATAATCGAGGCGCAGGTAGTGTTCGTGAAATTACATCATCTGTAGCGTCCAAAACGCTGAAGCTAACGGTTCGTGTATACAAGGCAACTGTAAGGGCGGTTTAAATCTATGGTTGCCAGGCTTAGCCCTTCTGATCCGAGGACCTTAGGTGGCTTCAAGTGGTTGATCACCGGTGCCTCCGTTGCACAACAAGCGGAAGCTGGCTACATTGAGTCCGCAACGATGTGATACGTCAGCGGGTATTTGATAACGAATCCAGTTCGTTAGAGCAACAGATCAGACTTACCAGGCTGAGGTGTTTGGAACATGTGTTACGCATGCCCGCCTATCGAAGAAAGCGTTGTTTTCTGTTCCGAGCGATTGTTGGCGAAAGGTTTTAGGGGGGATAGACTATGACAAAGCAACGCGAAATGTAAGCGGCTACAGTCAAACTAAGTGCTGTGAGATCTTTGCACCTTCCTGGATGGGACGCACGTGGATTGGAACTGTTTTGTTTTACAAAAATCTGTGCGTTGACCTCGAACAGAGTGTGTAATAATTTGTGAGTTTGCCGATAGAGCATTGAGACATGAAGGAAACCACCCACAAGGTTGGTGAAAACTCTATGACAGATCGCTACAAGTTTCGCCACTCTTGGAGCTCATCAGGTAGATGGGATGTCTCGAACATCGTAGCTGAACTGATACGTGGGATGTCCTTGATGCAGCGCATTCAGTTGAAGAATATCATAAACAAGAGATTCAGCTGGGAATCAGGTATGCAGATGAGTGTATTTTTTCGAATTCCGTGCAATTTGGGTTCAAGTAGAACATAAGGTTGACGGAGAATCGGGGACTGGGCCTACATGATGGATCCCACGAGGGGCGAAGCCGGTTGCGGTCTGTCAGAGTTTCAGCAACCTTATGAGTGGTTTCCTTCATGAAAGTATACTGCTATCTAGAACATCATAACAACTAAAACATGAGGCAGCCGTTGTGCTGGCACATTCAGTGGCGAGATATTATAAACGAGTGGTTCAGATTGCATTCAGGTGAGTTTCCCGTGAAAACCAACTTGGCATGCAAATGAGTGTACTTGTCGAGCATTGAGATGTGTTGATACTGGAGGGGGGCTTCGGGGTCTCCCCGCTTTGCTGCTTAGATAGGACAGAAATAATTATACTGATGGGAATTCGGTGACGTGGAAGGCGGAGTTCTATGGAAGCTACTGGCCACTTTGGATTTCCCAGAAGTTTCCTGGCCTTCGCAAATATTACAACCTAGAAACACTGTTCACCAGTGATCATGGACCCAATACAACATGGCGTGCTTCCAGTCAAGCACAGACGGTGATCGTTTGTTCACAAGTCCAGTCGGTTTATGCAAGCAGGCCCACTCACACGTGGTTCGACTGATAATTCAAATTGCCCACCAAAAGTTCATGGGATATTGATTTTTGTCGTTCTGGCAAGCGACCTATCAAAACAGTGCCTCACCATTCAGACCGGGGTATCTCAAACATGTCTTCAAACGAACAACTACCACCCATGGCTGTACGAAGATTCAGCACCCTTCTGGAAGATGAAGAGGAGAGACGATTGGAGGCCAAAGTGGAGAGGAACTTAGATAGATTTCGTCAATCCAGATGGGGAATATGGATGGACTTCGCAGAGACGACCACCTTACACGGACCCATTCACATCACGGCCACAAAGGGAAAACTCCGGATCTACTACGTAATTGTTGTGGCTATGATGGCTGGAATGTTCTTTGCACACGCTAGTTACCTGTTCAAGCAATTTCTAAGCTTCCCCGTGCTAACCGAAATAAAGTATGGTAATATCGATTTCACCTATCCTGACATTACAATATGCCCAAACGCACCTTTTACGGATGCGGAAATCGCGGAAAACGCGAAACTACACGCGACCTTAAACAATACGATCAAGTTTTGGTCAGAAGCACGTCGGGTGAACTTTGGTTCGCCAACCGCTCACGCCAAAAGGAGTTTTCTCTCGACCTTTTACAGGTGGTCACATGAAATTGGAAAGAAACCACATCAACATGTTTTGGAATGTCAGGTAAGTGAAGGTGTACTGTTAGTTCAGGTGGAATATAAGGTTGACGGAAACTTGAGGACTGCGCCTACCTGGTGAGC
>SJOL01007241.1:152963-167968 GCA_004794785.1 Opisthorchis felineus
GCAGCCGGAAGCGAGTGTAGAGTGATGGGCAGTTAGTTCAACCAATGCAATTGTACCTGATACGCAGCACACATCAAGTTCGAGTGAGTCCAGTGTGAGAACAAGAGCAGGTTGCTGTCCTGCTTGCTTCAAAGTGCAAACACTAAGAGCAGGCAGGTAGATTAGGCGTCGAGGTTTGAAGAATGATTTCGAAATGTTTGAGAATGTCAGTACTGGATGACGCGCAGATATTGCTTGCAAAACCGATCCAGGACGAACAGAGTCATCAGTCCTGACTGACAGGCCTACAAGAAGAGAGTTATTAATGATGTGGGGAGAGGGGGACGAAAAAGTGTGTGAAACAGGAAGAAGGGAGGCGTCAGCAGTAGCCTGTTTTCGCTCACCCACCCTGCCGCTGCATGCAACATGTAAGGTTATCCGGCTGGTGGCAACACTCGACGGTCGCTATGGCATGTGTGATGTGCGTGTAAGTCTTGGATACTAATAAGAACACACTCTTTTCTAACGATTCCACCAAAATAGCACCTTCCAAACGGTCTTTCGCTGCGGTTTGGTGAAGCAGTTCGCGTCGGTCTGGATCAAGTTCACTACAAAGCCGTGAATATCACTGGACGGATGTGTATCAACGGTGACTACGCACCACAAATCGAGCTGTTTCGGCTTGATAAGCTATCCGAAAGCAATGCGAAACCCATTGAAGGTAAGTCAATCCAGATTTGACATGCTATGCACACAGTCCAATGGAAAGAGGACCTAAAACGTTTAGAAGTAATGCACTACTCATAGGGTTGCTGAAAATTCTTCGACAGCCCACGACCGGTTTCACCCTTGGGGATCATCAGGTAGGCGCAGTCCCAGAGTTTCCGTCAACCTCATGTTCTACTTGAACCCAAATTGCACCAACTTGGCGAAATACACTCATTTGTATGCTAATTTCGTTTTGACGGAAGACTCGCCTGGAGCCCATCTGAATCGCTCGTTTATGATATTTCTAAGCAACTGAATGTGCTGCACCAGGTCGCCTCATGTTTCAGTTGGTACGATCTTCGAGATATCGCGATACATGTATAGACGTAACACACTACTCAGTACATTCAGTTGCTTGGACACATCATTAAAAAACGGGAGATCCAGCTGGGTTCCAGGTGAGTCTCTCGCAAAACCAAGTTTGTTTGAAAATGAGTGTATTGAGCTACAACGTTGTTTAGATTAATCAGTCAAGATGATTCCCAAATGAAGTTCTGTTGTCCTGTCTGCAATTGTACAATGGGCCTCAGCTTTGCACTACGCGGACAAGCGCTCGAAACGGTACTCCCCCCTCTCTGAGGAACACGTTGCTTCTCAACGAGCAGCTGATCAAGTAATCTCTAAAGACCTGGCTTGTTATGCTTGGCTTTCATCCTTACATCCTGGTGGATTTAAAATCCTACGACACAAATATATTACCTGCTCAAGTCTATCTGTTTATTGCAGTTTAAAATACTGATTGAGCCCAAAGCGTAGACTTTGTTTCATAACATGATGCTGGAAAGCTAATTATTCACGGCACCCTGAAACAGAATCCCGCTACAGTAAGAAATTTCCGTTTGGTTTTGACCTTTGCGCTTACAGTCAGTTCGTACAAATGGGGCCAACGTTTGGAATAAACCAGAATTAAAAACCCAGGTTGGCTCATGACTCAGGTAAGTGAAGACTACCTTAAGCACATACCTCGTGGTTTTCACTCAAGTCAAGTTACGGTAAGGAAAGTTATTTCGTCCTGTAAGTTGTTTTCCCTGAACGATGATGAATATTTATTGCTTAAGAGACAAAAGTATGGAATACGAATCATCCTTTTTAGTTTGAATGAATTTGCTTCCACCGGCTGTATCCCGCATTCCATTCGGCCGAATGGTTCGCTGAGCAATTCGCTGCATAATGGCTTAAAACCTGAAGTTCCCTCAATGTCGGTCGGTTTGGTGTGTAGGGTCTAACTTGATCAGCGAAGGTGCGTACAGATTACTCATACGTTTCCGAGTAAAAAAAACCAGTGAAGAATGAACCCCGTTTACTAAATAACAGATTTCAAGTTTGTAACGTTGACCTGAGATGACATATTTTTCGACAGTTCATGGAAACCAGCCCAGGCATCATTCAACACGTTTTTTTGCGAATATGATGCAAACCCAAGATTTCGATATACGAATTATGTTTCTTCACTTTTCAGTCTCTAATTCCATGGCCAAGTTCAGTTACACGCGGCAGGCTTGTGTTGCGGTGCTACGACAACGCCTGACCTACACCAAATGCAAGTGTTTCTCCGAGTCGTATGCCATTCCCTACTCGATGCGAGATGTTGGTGAAGTTTGGTGCCACAGTCTGGAGACCAGCACAATCAACATCATTCGGATAGGAGAAACGTTGGAGTGCGCTGAAAGTATTGCTAATATGACCGATATTCAGGTATGGTGCATGGTTGTCAGAGCCGTTCCGTTTTCGTTATGCTTTTATACTACCGCCACATTTATAAGTAGCCCTGAATTAATGAAATTACGTGGAATCATCGGAGCAATGAGGTCGCTGAAGTTGGAATACGCACTGCTGGCGGGCTGCATTCCGGATGACCTGCGCAACCACCACATATCCGTAAATATTTTCACTTAAGAACTGAACGAAAACAGCGACTGCTGTAAACCGAGCCGACATAAAGGCCCTGAAGAGAAGTTTCTTAGATGTTCGATTCGGAAAGGCGATCATTTCCCTTGTGAACTCACGCCTTCCAAATGGCTGTAAAATTTTTGAGAGCACCTTACAGAAACTTTGTTGGGTTCTGCGAATGTAGTTAGTTCGGTACTAACTTTTGGAAGCGTGACGGGAGTTGGGCTACCAACTGCGCTAGATGAAAGCCTTGATATCAAAAGTAAGAAAGACGATGAAACTGGCAAAGGTGATGAACACGACACATTTTCCGTTATTTTTCGTTGATATTGCTGAAGTTGTTGTTATTGTTGATGACGATTCTGATGATGACGATGACGATGATGATGGTGATGACGTGTTTAGACTTAAAACTGGGTTCACAACAATGTTAAGTTGACTGACAATTACTAGTCAACTTATATGTCAAATTTATGTCGCAGTTAGTCTATGCCTATTGGCTCCTCTAAACTCCGTTTTATTCCACACAAATGTTCTAGAACTAGCAGCAATCGTATTTATCCGCTTACGTCTTTTCCTTCTTTGTGTATAATTCGATATCCCTTTAAAAGTAGTCACTATTCCAAAACGTGACTCTGTCTGACGCGAACAACTACCGCCCAATCTCCATTTTGTCCAAAGCCTGGAATCAGTCTTGACCAGCTAGTTCCTGCTTGGTATGCAAAATAACGGTCTTCTGCGTTGTCAGTGGACTCCCCGATCAAGCGCACGGTCCTGTGCTTCGTTTCGTGAAACCGAACTAGACTGTCTTTATGTCCCGACGGCTTTTGATCTAATGTAGGTCGATTAGTTGATTGTCAAACTGCAAATGTACAGGCCATATTCTGACTTCGATTGAGGGGTTCCTGACAAACTGGCCGATTTAGGTACGTCTCACAGGTGCTCCCTGTCTCATGAATTCAAAAGGCCAACTCAGAGTCTCCAGGGTTCCGTCCCTACCACCACCACCACCACCACCACCACCACAGTTTTTGCATCACCAAGCTAATTGGCAACGATCCTGTTTCTTCCGTTTCTGGTTGCTTTCACGCCCTCGAAGATCACGCATCCCTCTTTATTTCCAACACTCTTTATTTTCATCTTGGTTTGACGGAAACTGCGTGCACGCCATCGTCAAGCCAGCCGAACGGAGCTAACCAAGCCCTTCTTCTCCCTGCGCTGTTCCTCCACTAATTTCCTACACTTTCTTGATACTTATTCGGTTCCGCAACCAAAAAAACTGCCAGGGTTCGATCTGTCCTATTTTGGCAACTTCGCTTGGTCCTCGCAAGTGAAACTCGCTGTAATCCCAGCCTCCAGAAAACTCAATTTTCTGTTTAACACTTTAAGATTTTATCCTCCCCTTCACAGCCCCTGGTGTAACAGTCCCAGACCTACTACACTGCGGTGCATCCCCTACGCATCCTTCACTCACAGACAGTTTTCAACGAGAAGTTGGTCGTGATGATGCCAGTTTCTTGATTGCTGATACTAAACTACCTGGATTTTGCCTCCCTTTGTCACTGCTACCGTGTTAACTACTCCAATGGATCCTTCCATTAAGGCACACACCCACACTCGTACAGTAACCCAGCCAGCCTGTGTTACTTTAGCCAGCACCGTTGCCAAGCCGGTCTGTTTTATTTCTTACTTTCCACATAAGATTTTGCAGTTGGAATTCACGTTTTCCAAGTTCTCACGAATAGGACTGGCATTTATCTGTCCGAAATCCTCGTGACGCTGCACAGTTGTGCAGTTGCGTCAGTGTTGTTACTTGTCCCAGTTGTTGGTTACTGTTTCCATCCGTTACCATCGCAAAGGGACTCTGACTGTGAGCACTTTTTTGCCCTGTAAACCGCTTTTTTCAGGAGAAAAAAATATGTTGAAGAGGTAACCGGTTTGTTGACCGGCCTAACACCGCTAAAAACTACTTGGACGGTGCATACAACACAACCTGGTCAAAAAGTTCTCATATATGCTTTTGTGGAATTCGTGCACACAGGTCTCAGTAAGGCCACTCACCAATACAACAAACGTAAATCTTTTGACCACAACCATCGCACTTTTATGCCTGGTATTTTTATCATCGTCAACGGGTTAGCAAGCAACACTTGCTGTCAAATGAACTCTATCGATTCACTTTCGCCTACTAGTTGGCGGAAATCACAGTCTAGCTGATCGATTCTGACCGCAATGGCCATCGATTCCGACCGGAACCATGACCGCTTCACACTGCATGCAAATGAGAGTCGGCTGTTCGATTTTCTAGCCGAAATGGTGCTGTTGCACATGTTCAGTGTGTTCGTTTGTGTTTAGCGCCAACGGTCATGTGTGTTCCTGTATCAGGTAGAATTTCGAATGGAAACAAAGCTTAGATAAGTTTCATATATTATGGATAGAGTCCAGTAAGATGTGCTCAACCATTTTGTAGACACTTTAAGTTAAATACCGTCATTTGTCCATAAAAACCGCTTACTTTGCAACTACAAAAGTGTAGGAAGTGGAACTAAGACTTCCGAACGGCAACTCTGAGCGAAACCTTACCCCCGATAAGCAGGTAAAGGAATCCAATCCCTGATTTTTTTATCAAGTACCATATTGCCCAGTAAGGGACACTGCGATCGAAATCATAATGAAAATCACCATCACCTCATCATCCGTAGAGACAACAATAACAAGAAGGGCAGCACTTCGTTTGACAATGATTTCCCTAATGGTTACTGTGCCCAACATCCCACTTTGTCACCATATTTCAACTGGTCTGACATTCCACCGCTTTAGCTCTCCCTTTGCTTCAGACGCAATTGGAGATGACTCACAGCTGTGAGCGATTTTCCTTTGTTCTAATATTTTTTTGTCAATATGATCACTCTGGGGCGGAGAACTCCCAAACACAATTCAAATTTGTGAGCTCTCATCAGCGGAGCCAGCCGAACTTTGACGACTGATTGGTTAATCACGCTAATCACGTGGGATTCTGGGCCAGCAATGAATTCTGCTAAATCTCACGGTCACCTGATCCCGGGGTAAAATTTTGGTTTGAGTGGTACTTCATAACCTAATCAAAATAACCTGGTGAAAATTCCAAATAACAAAAAATAAGAACTGTACGCTTTACTGTTTAAATCCAAAGGGAGAGTTGCCCTTAGAGCCAGGTTGATGAATTTATGTAACAAACCCTTCTCATTCGCGTTAAATTTATGCACTATGTGACAGTTATTGACAGACTGCACCTTCGCTCGTACTGTACGCATCCCAGGTTTGCAAGTTACTCGAAAATTCACCTGGCTAGATGAATTGTTTGTGCCGTGTTCCCATTTTAGAAATTCACGTCATCACAAATCTCCTAAAAACGTTACATCCTACAATTAACTTTCTGGGTTTAATTTGCGTTTTTGAATGCACCCCAAGTCAGTTAGTTTCCCGCATCAGACAAACACACTACTTCAAAAGTCCGCCATCTAATGCTTAGTTTTTTGTGTGACAATGCCTACCCCGTCCTTTTATGTCACCCGAATTGTTCTGAAGCGACCAAAATTGTGCAAGGAAACCATAACAACGAACTTGGTCGCTATGATCCATTCTTGCTGGACGAAGAACTTCATTCGGAAGTGAGATGCGGTGTGACAGTATCACACCGACTTCTTGTCATTTGCATTTCATAACTGGTTAGACATCGGCAGCTGTAACCACGATCTATTTTGTTGAACTCTGCTCACACACACGTTCAAGCCGTTTCACCCGAATGACGTACGGAGCACCAACTGCGACATGGTTAAGGGTCATGTGATGACAGCAGCTTGTACAGATCCACCGTATTGTTTATTCAGTCTTTCATTTTCCCGGGTTCTATCTTACAAAGCTGCAATGCGAATAAGTCTTGAATGCTGTTTGCTCTTCAGTTCGTTCGGAAAATTTGTTTCAGCTGGCTTTTTAGAGGGATCGAAATTAGTTTCGTTTGCCTGACATCTAATGAACGTTTCACGCACTTTCAACAAACTCAGTCTAAAGATTCCTCGTGAATATTTGTGTAACAGATTGTGGAAGCGGTACGACCCTCGTCTGATGGTGACGGACTTCCCGGATGTCCGCTGCGTTGTGATCGAAGAATGATCAGTATTCACTCTAGCCTTCAAACGAAACTGATACAAAGTCTGGACCCAAAGATTTTAATTCCCTACTTCGAAATAATCGAGCTGCATCATTCGACGCAAAAGGAAGAAATTTTCGTCAAACAAGATGGACCACCAATCGATCCGAAAGATTTGATATTTTTAGACATTCATCCCGTGACGGAAATGGTTAACCAGGTTAGTCTGCGCGCACTTTTGCTTTTCAAAATGTCTTTTTTTGATCCGCCTTTTTTCGATGATGATGATCTAGTCAGCTTAGTCTCCAGGACGATTTGTAAATTTTTTATGGATTCACATCAGGTTGCTACCAAAAAACACCATCAGACACAGCCGAAAGATTTGACAACAATAGCTAACAAATACTGTCGCAAAAATCATCAGACTTCCTGTAAGCCGAAAGGAGTACAGCCGAGGAACATGGGGATGGAAGCCCCACTGCTGGAACGCGTCATGGTCTGTCGTAGTCCCTGGTGTGTAAACCTGGCGAACCAAATCCTCACCCCTACTTATTTTCTACCATGCAAGTGTTGAAATACACGCATCATCGCGCAGCCCAACCCCCCCCCCCCCCCCCCCCCCTCCCCGTGTACAAACTCGGTTTGCAGGGATATCGTCAGTCACGTGACCAAATGACCGCTGTTTATCTTCACGTGACTCTCAGCCAACACATGAATTTCAGCGAACAGTCCTGCTCAGTTTTCTCTGTCTACTCAGACGGCTGATGAAAATTCTTCAGCAGTCTGCTACCGGTTTCGCCTTTTGCGGTCATCAGGCTGGGAAAGTCTCATCAAAGCCCTCATCAAACAGTTTTGTACGCAAATTGCAAATTAGTCTGGGGTTGACGACACCGTTTACATTCTCAACCCCAACACCAAGAGGCCTCAGGTATCAACTGTGTGCACTGCATTTGTGGATTCAGAAGTGTCTTGCGTGCTCCAACACATGCGTCAATTATGTCGGAGATCTGACTACTGCTGGCAGTTGTGACTCACCGAGGGGCCGATAATTAACAGGTGATAACTGCAAAGTAGGCGTAGTCGGTTAGGGATTGTCAGCCCACCACGAGTTTCGTCCCCAGGAGACATTGGCCAGATGGACATAACAGATTCGGTCATCGGATGTTCAGGTTCAACCGTGAGCTTCATAATGGATGCTGACAAAAGTTGAAAAGTTTGTAATGTTGCATTCCAGTCCATACAGAAGTAACCGGGACATCTTGCGCTGTCATAATTAGTTAACCGCTGTGGACTGTAGTCTAGGATGTGTGTGTAAGGTTTTTTTTACAGAAAAAGAGTAGACCACCAGTCACTCATTCGAACTAAGTGTAGTGGTGTCCAAGTTCACTGAGTAGAGACGATTCTGCTGCAGAGGGCTTGACTTGCTGATTCCAATGATGCAGAGTGCTTGATTTATCCATTATCAAGACTTCCTGTTCAAGTCTGACCGTAACGGTAGTAACAGGATAGTCTGCTTCTGATTGTTTCGGTATTAGGCCAAGGCGAGGACTCCGGGTGAAGCACTGTGGACCTTTCATGTTGTCAACCTTTTTTTCTTAAACCTGATAGTTGACCCGTTGGCTGTTGATCAGTTCGCCGAAAGCGGCAACTTATTTGCAGACGTCTTGTCACCATTTGAAGAGACCTCATCTATGCGCGGTTGGGTGGGTAGTTCATATCTTCGTGTTTGCGCTTATGCAGTTTGCAAAGACCAGCTTTAAGCTCTGAACTGATTGGCTGTTCGTAATCATCTCACTTGGAGCCTGATTGGTCCACTTGTGATGTGTCAGGTCGTGGTCTACATTTCTGGCGTTCGGTTGGTCCTCTACACGCTATCCTTGTTGTCCACTGTTTCCTGTTAAAGTTCCGAATTTTCTTCGCTCCTTTAGCCGATTCGAAATAACAAGATGACGCTTAATTCGTATGCTTGCGAAATATATTAAGTTCCGCTCAGCCTCATCATGTAACCCTGGCTCCGAATGTCCATCCAAACAGTCTCGATCTCTTCATCATATTGCCCTTGGGATACCTCAAAAGAGCACCTTTTCTCATTTTCAGCTGAAGATACAAACTGATTCGATATGACATCATCGGTAGGCTCAGGACTGTGTGGGGCCGAAGAAGGGGGTTTGGTTGAGGTACCCCACCTTGTGCCTTTGACTCAAAAGTCTGATCCACAAGGCAGTCGGATGATGTAACTCAGAACAAACCAAGTTGTTCTGCAAACCGGTAGTGAGAAGCTCAGATTTGATTGAGTTCAAAATATTCATCCCAGACCGCATTACCTCATTCAGAAGAGTCGGAATACTCCGAGTGGTAGAAGCGCAGGAGAAGAGCATTCGGGAAGGATTGAGTTGTTCCCATTTCTGCCAACTCCAAAAACGTTGAGCTTTAATTACCAGCTGAAGAGCCACGACGACCTCCGCGAAACGTTTCACCATTGTTCGAGCAGGTTGTCCTGATCCGCAGGCTGGAGATAAAAGAACCGGACCATAGCTGGAAACACTGAGATCGTTCCAATGATTGCTCATGATTGCTGATTTCCCATCAGCCTAGTCAGTCAAACCTCATACCTACAAGACTTGCCGGCAATAAACTTGCATAGAATGTTTTTCAAAGTTCCAAGCGCACACACACACTCCAAATATTTTTTAATCTTCATGGGATTACTTCACGTGGCGTTACTTCGTCTCCATCTCGGTCACCAGACACTGACTTGGAAAGCTTCTAATGCAGTCTGGGTCAGGTAAGGTCACTGCTTATGTCTGCAGCAGTGGTTGTTATTCTGCCACACACTGGTCTGTAATGACCATGGTGGACGATTTGGCCACAATAACACGTTTGTCTTCTGTGTGTTCCGTCCATTTCACCTCATACTGCTGCGAGGAAGCATCCCTATCTGTCTTCTGTCCGTTCGGCAAAATGCTGCCCTCATTTTTTCCTACTGTTTAATGGGAGCAGAGTCTGTCCTGCGATTCGAGATAATTTCGGGAAACAAATATCTTTCCGAATGACTGGGTTTCGACTGAGTACAGTGAGCAGCAGCATTATCGATTTCCCGGAGTCTGTGGTGGTTGTAGCGACTACTGATTCCAGTGTCTTCCAGCGGGATCAGAACATACCAGTCGGGGACTCTGCTTGATGCAAAACTAGCACAGCTGAGGATACAGGAGAGTGACACGTACCCATGGGAAAACCAACCAATCATGTGAAGAGAATATGGCCGTCTGCTGTGGTGTCCAGTCCGATCGCGAACAGACACGAATGATGGATGAACCGATTCGGGTGAGAGTTATCAACTGTGTTCAAGACAAAGCACCACGGTTAACATCGAAAACCTAAAACCGATCCCGGTGGTAAACCCGGTCAAAACTTTGTAACATTATTCTACCTGAAGTTGGGTATTTGTGCATTCATAACTTTGTACCTGCAATCCAAAGGTCATTTTAATCGGTCACGTGCTTGTGCGTCACATGAAACGACTTCATCGCCACATTAAGCAACTCCTCACTGAGGCCCGGGAACAGGCAACCAAGGCCACCAAACCAGCCTGAGGACGGCTTGCTGAAGCATCCGATTGCGCGCGGTCCGGCCCTTGCAAGACCAGCTCCGTCTTACCTTCGTTCTGCGGGTGCACGCGTATCGCCCGCCCAGGCAGCGGTCCACTGACCTACCAACATATGGTGAGTCATCTATAGTGGGAGTGTGATAGCAGGCGCAACGAATGCGTTTGGTCCGAAGCTATTTACACGTGCAAGCTTCCTGTGGGAGGTTCAGCACCAGAACTAGCGTTTTGGAAGCACAGGTGCGTCTCAGATTTCAGCGGACCGATGCGTCTGCCAACGCTTCACTAACAGATGAGGTAGTCCAAATTGCGGTACAATCACCTGGATAACCAGCGATGGGTGGGAAACTCATACAAAACGACTGGTCAGATATCTGAGGCGAACTTTCTTTGAATTCGTCCTGGGTTGGAAAAAAACACGTGCCAACGGAATGCACATTTTGTCGGGCGCATTCAAACTTATCATCGGTGACGATATTTTAGGCAGTGTAGCGATTCCGAACGTCAGTGGTTAGAGCGCGAATTTACTGACCAGAACGTTCGTGGTTCGAACCTGACCTCTGCCTCTCGACTTCCTCTGTCTAGGCATGCGCAACCTGGCAGTATCCCAGCCCTCGTGCTTCCTTTGGGTGGCATGGCAGCTAGGCACCGAAAAGATGCTACAGCTGAGCGATTTTTTTCAGTTAACGAATAGGTGATATTCACCGCACTGCGCGTCACTTCATTATTGTGGACCTCGGTAAAATCTGTTGGAAGTTGCCGCGCCGAACGCTTGAATCTGTTTTCGAAAGGCAACCAGGGATGACATTAGCCCTAGGCAGTTCATTATGCGAACAACTTGTTGATGCTTCCACGCATGACCTTGGTGAAAATGTACTAATCCAACGCGTGCTACAGAAGGAATGGAAGAAGCGCTTGAAGAAATACATTAAGGGGATAAACATGATTTGCTATTCCCGTGGGACTTCAGTCTGTGCACATTGCCGGTCAAAGGAAGCCCCGAAGAGCTCTGGGAATGTACGGTTTTGAATTTTCACGGTACTTTCATTATACTGCTCATATGATCAACAACGTCCCGCGACATTTTCGTGATATTCACTCACAAATGGGTTTACCAAACCAATCAATCGGTTAATCTCCGGGACCGGTCGTGTAGTTTTCCTTGCGTGATTAGATCTGCGTTTGATGCTTCAAAACAATTTTGACATTTATAAACCCTTGAGACGGGTCCATTGATGTTCGATTTGCCCGCTGTTCCGTTCTGATATGCTTGACCAATTCAGACTGTCCACACGCAATATGGCCGAGTTGGGGATGTTTTCATCCTTATTACTTTTTCTAACCTTATAGACGTAATATGCTACTCATAAGGTTGCTGAAAATTCTTCGACAGCCCACGACCGGTTTCGCCCTTCTTGGGGCTCATCAGGTAGGCGCAGTCCCCGAAACCGGTCGTGGACTGTCGAAGAGTTTTGAGCTAACTTATGAGTAGTATATTATGTCTGTACATGTATCGCGATATCTCGAATATCGTAGCGACCGAAACATGAGGCCGCCTAGTGCAGCACATTCAGATGCTTAAAAACATCATAAACGAGAGATTCACCTGGGTTCCAGGTCCGTCTTCCGTGAAAACCAAATTGATATACAAATGAGTATATTTGTCGAAACCTGATCTATTTTTAGGTAACTAGGTTCGACCCCAGTTTCCATTCAGTAGATTGAGGAGCTTGACAAAAGCAAGCACATAATTCTCACAGTCATTTCCAGAAGTCTGCTAAATCAGGTCAGACTGACCTGATGGGAAATAGGTAAGCTACTTTTTCCCTCCAGACTTTTAAGGAATTGGAGTAGATCGACGAATATTCTTGATGATTTCTAATAGTCGTCTGACAGTCATGCCTAGTGACCGTTCACGAACCGGACCAGTAGAAGTGCTGCCTGTTCTTGTAACAGACATGCTTTGGTGGCAAAACAACCCATCGAATGTGAGTTGTAGCTTTTGGCAGCCTCAGATGAACCATGATGCCGCAAGCGTATCGATTTTACGGACTTCTTGAAGGATCTCATTATCCGCTGTACTTTCTGACTCTCACCGTAATTGACCCGAAAATTTTCATTTGAGTCGGGCAACCCGTTGCAATAATATGTCATCTAGTTTCGGAATTTGATGTGTCCCAGACGACTGTCTACAGCAGTGGTTCTCAGAACTTAGCAGCCGCTGTACCTATTCTGCCTCTCCAGCGAGACTAGAGCAGCCTGCGGAAAGCAGTCTTTCTACAACTCATCAACCCCGTTGCGGTGACACCTACTGATGGGTGTCTTTCACAAAAAATGGTTAGAAACCTTTCAAAATATGTGTTGAAATTAATGCAACAGCACTTATCTGGGGAACCAGCAAAGAGTTGAAATCTCTTTCACAAATTACCCGGAGCATTTTGTTGATCAAGACGAAACAGCCAGCCCTAGGCGCGGAGAAGCTGCCTACCCAGAACGCCTGGTACTGTCTCCACCCCATTTTCGTCACGTGACTATGCTCTGCTCTCATGTCATTTATCTATGGAAATGTTTCACGTTAGTTACTGGCAGAAGTGAATGAAATGTTAACAGATCACCACCTGTACATTCACCTTACACTTGTCAAGCGCATAACCCTTTTAAAATTCAACACACACACACACACACACACAAGGTTTTCATAATCCTAACTTTACCCACCAAATTCTTTTGCAGCTTATAGAAAATCCCGGATACACAGCCACCAAATTTGTCAGTGACCTTGGGGGGATTTCTGGTCTTTATGTGGGGATTACAGTCTACACTTTAGCTGAACTGGTGGACCTTGTCACGCAGTTTCTCGGAGTCTACGTGCCCTACGTGTGGTCAGCGGCAAAACTGGGGATGGTTCGAAAGAAGAACTTGGCGGCCCGACTGAAACGTCGGATGACTGTTAGATCGATCTACGGGGCAACGAGCAGGGCAGATGATGTTTCACTGAATACCACTACACATAATGTGGACCCGCAATCATGTTTGGAGCCTTGTATGCATACCGTATAACATGGGGTCATGTGAACAGTGTCCTGGTTGTTCTGTTGTCTCTCACGGTGGGAAGCCTTCTCTCCCGGTGGACTTCATGGCTTCGTTTCACACAACAAATGAAGAATCTGTAATCTTGACGGTCCGGTGCATTGTCTACCTGTTGTTTCGTCACGAACAGTCGGGAACTTGCCGGAATATGACGGTATTTGCGCCGCGGTGGCCAACTGAGCTATACTGGAGGTTGTCTATGCTGCTCTCGCAGGGACTGTCATACCGGATCGGGCGACTGTTAGGAGAGACTAACATAGTCTCTTGGCCACCGGCTTCAATAATACGATGACGTTTAGTGTTCTCCTGACACGAAACACAAGTCCGAGAGAAGCAAGCAGGGAATGCACCGATCGATTTCCCCAGGGACCTGTGACCTTTTGAAACAAACCCCCAGCCCTTTCCCTCCTCTTCACATCAGTTTTCGCAGCTGGTGTGTTACCGTTCACAATGATGACGGTAATGCGTAGTCACTGTTTAGACAGAATCTAAGCCAACAGACGTACTGCTCACGGAGAGCCTCTGAGACTGATCTGTTCTACTGTCAAATGGGTTTTGAAAGCAAACGTACACGTTCTGCTAGTCGCGTTGGTTTATACGATAACCCAAAACTCATACATAAATATACTATGGTTTTCAATATGAGGTTAAATCACTAAATCTTCATATACAATCCGTGTAACTGAAGGCCGAGGACACGTGCGAGTACGTCCAAATATTTTATCATCCTCAATAGATCTGGGGGCGATAAGGCTCAAGTGGTTAGAGCGCGAATTTACTGACCGGTTCGAACCTAACCTAGAAGGCATTTAGACCTTCCGCAAGTTGGAGTGTTTCGTTCAAACCAACCAAAACTTGCATTGGTGTTAACGAGGGACTTGATAGGATTTCTGGCTGGCAATATTCTTCGTCACTTACGTCTATAGGGTTGATGGAAACTCGGGGACCCGAGTTAGGCGAAACAGGAAGTGAACTGTCAAGGAACTTTCAGCAACCTTTTGAGTAGTGTGTTGAGGATTATTTTACCAGTAATGCGGATTTCGGAAGCAAACCTACTTGTATCCTGTGAGTAGGAATCACAAAGCAGTTTACCTGTTTTGAAGGTGGGTTTCCAAAAAGCTAGACTTTTCAAAAGTCCAAGTGCAGTGGTCGTTAGCTGAACTTGTTTAGGTTCGGACAAATCGCATAGAGGCATGAGTTAGTCATAACACTGTTTCACATGGCGAGACCCATTTGCACCTCCATCAGGAAGACGAGGTGGGTGACTCGTTTCTGAACCGTTCCTTTAATGACCACACCGAAAGTTGCACTGTGGTCCCCTAAATGGATACACTGGGAGAAACATGAAAGAAAGATATTTATCGATTTCTGAAGTTTAAGGATGACCGGACAGAAATCAAAAGCAAACTGATTTCGGCGAGTAGGCGGGAGATCAAACTGAAAAGCAGCGTATTTCATGTTGGCCAAGCACCCGCTATAAACTGGCTTGCTGACCCACCAAAAGTCCACACGGACAAAATTCAGACTATTGTACATCAGTAAACC
>SJOL01007241.1:169375-185906 GCA_004794785.1 Opisthorchis felineus
AGCCAATTTCAAATTTTTTGGAAATTTCAGAGGATAGAAATACGGGCGAACACAGGAACAAAGAAGACAGAAGAAACCGGTTGAGCTAGGTGAAGAGTGTTCTGGTATTGTGAATGAATGCCCAGAGAGCATGGTTCAATACACCTAACAGCTAAGTTCACGTACTTGGATGACTCGTCCCCACAAGAAACAAACGGGAGAAACTTTTAAACTTGTAAATCAGGTGTTCGCCGAATGTCCTGGATTCACCTCGTGTGTCTGAAAACGTTTCAGCAGAATGGTTGGCTTTTCGATTGAGATCGAGAGAGGGCTACAGATAAATATATCTCTTTTTTGTTACAATATGCAATAAATTATCCACCCCGGCAGCACACTACCTTATCCGATGATGCGCCTTCCAAACACACACACCAACTGGTCAGGTGCTCCAGACTGGTCTTCATTCTATAGTCCGATTGTTCAAAACTGGAGAGATTCCTCCGGTCGTTTCGCCGCGAAAAGGACCGAGTGTCGGTACATTGGTGTGGTTGTTTGAATAGAAAAACCCAGCCCACACTACAGTCTGTCAGTCTGGGTGGTCATTCTTCAACTTAACGGCATGTGTCTTATTAAAAACAGTCGAGTCGCAGATAGAGAGATGTTACACGCAGGTGGTGGACGATTGGTCAAGTGTGCGTACATTGCACTGGTGATTAGTTGCTAACACCTGGACTGTGCCCACTTGGGCACAGTGCCGGCAGTACGGAAGCACCGAAATGTGTAGTGGCCTAGTTGTGGGAAACTGCGACTTCTGTCGGTTTGTTGTGCGGGGTGTGAGGATGTTTCTGTGTTCAAAGAACCCAATTAAAGACGCAATTACAGTGGGAGTGTCTGTAGAAGGTCTCTATAAAGCGTTTATGTGCGCCTACCAACACGACCATCCGCACCCTGGTCAAAGTGTTAGCTTGTAAAGGCATTTTGCGTTAGCCCCGTTTGTGTGATTAGTGTTCATACTTTTTAGGATGACTGACATTCGGCTGAGTGTGGCGTATCATTCATCAATATGGTGACTGGGAATTGTGGTGTCCGATGGGTTTTCAACGTAAACAACATTGGTGGGTGGGTTCATCTCTTCAACCCCATGCGACATCATGTCACTTCACTTATCCCATACAGACTGGTCGAAGACCCCACCCCCGGTCTTTCATGGTCCGTGATCTATTAAAGGGGACTGCGAACCAAAGATGGTTACTGATATTTCGGGAAAAAAATGTCACTGCTTTAACCCCGAAGACATTTATCCTTTCACGAAAAGTATGTTTCTAATTTGTAGGGTGTCTGATACAACAACACTGGTTTACTTGTTTGAACACTACTCGGCTACTATCAATCATCTGTCGGCCAACTTCACACACAAGACGTAGCTGGGCAAACACGGGTTGTCCGACGTCTGCAGTCGAGATAATACGGACAAGGAGATGTACTGTACAAGGCGACTGTTTTCGCTCTGGTTAGTGCGTGCTTCACACGGACTTTAACATTTTAAATTTGTTTTTCCAGGTTTAAGTACACTTTTTTGTAGCCACAAAGAGGGATTTCATGTAATCAATGAGACAGATATCTTTGGCTTTTCAGTGAACTCCGAAATGACGTGAAAATGATGGCTGACTGTATTTCGTGTTTGAACGGTTATCCTCCCGTCCCGGCTCAATCATTCTGATGAGTTCACACCAAAGGGGGGCGGGGGGGGGGGAAGCACCGGACTCGCTCTTATTAGAGCCCACCGGCAGTACCTTTTTCAGGGTTTGAACTCTGCTCACCTAGCATGGGAGGCATGCGTGTTACCACTACTCCACCAACGCACGTTGGACGCATCTTACTCTTCACGTCTGAGCAGGTGATTCACCGGATATTTTGAGCTGTGCGGGCAAATATCTCCATATTGGTTGTATTTAGATCTAAATGAGTTTCATGCAGACCGGTCCTTCTGTAGATTGAAAAATTCGTTTTGATAAGCTTAGCCAAACGAGTGTTCCCATCCTGTTTGGTGCTCAGCAGACAGCTCTTTGATTGAGAGTCTCAGGCTGTTAGCTCTCGAACCATGTTTTGGCCGACCAGGATTCAGTGAATTGCCCTCTGACCATTTGCCGGAATTCAACCAAGTGTCTGAACAAACTAGCAGCTTCAGTACTACTTATATGGTCGATGAAAACTTCGGTCAGCCCCCCAGTAATTTTGCCCCTGTTAGGGATTGGCTCCGTACTTAATCCGCCAGCTCTGCGAATTGGTACGCAGACGCGTGGTCCGAGGGAAACGGTCTGAAACTTGTAACACAATGATAACGGAACAATTTATCATGTGAACAAGACAAACTACGGTTAACCTTGCAATCAGCTGGTGGCATCAAGTGAGAAGCATCAAGCCTTTTGCTGTCATTCGATAGAAACTTTCAAGCTCCTTCTGTAAACGACGTCAACGAAACCCTGTGCGTGGAACTGCTCCAACCACCTTAGCCTTTTTGAGTCGCATGCAGCCTTCAAAACTATCGTGGGGTGTCTTGTCCCTTTACGGGATCGATATATTTGAAAGCAAACTATGTTCACATAAACGTTGATGTACAAGTCCAGTGACGGCTAAAAAAATAAAAACTAACGATAATAACTCAGCTGTGTCGCCCTTTTGGGTGTATAGATGCCACGCAACTAAAGAAGGCGCGAGGGCTGAGATACTACCAGGCTGCCCGATCCTAGACAGGAGCGGTTAAAATACCAGCATTGGGTTCGAACTAGGGCCCGACGACAGGGGCCATATCGAATGCCTTCGTGATCTAGAAATGCAAGTCAGCGTCATCAGGTTCAACGAATCTAAATGCAGTCAGTCGCAGTCCCATCCACTGCATTTCTGGTCCACGTTCTGAGCCAGGCGGTGGTACAAAACTCCACCTACTGGCTGATTGCTGACCGAAATTTCAGTATTCTTGAATTCTCTTCCTTTAGTTCTTGTCAGCAAAAGTGAGTTAACCCTTGACAAAACACTACTTATAAGGTCGCTTAAAACTCTTCGACGGCCTACGACCGATTTCGGTCTTCTTTCGGGTCAGTTCTCGTCAGCTAAGTGCCCTACTTGAATCAAAATAGCAGTATTATGTCACGCCAGGAAAATATGCTGCGAGATCTCGAGTGAAACGTGAGTTGATCCTTCAGATGAAGAACAAAACACCATACATCAGAGATGCAGCCAGGATTCAGTTGAGTTCGCCGTTAAAACCAAATTAGGGTGCAAATCAGTGTAGTTCGCGGGTTGATAACTTGTCAAACTGTGATCCAAAGTTCAAGCTTTGACTAATTCCAGCCAGTCACTGGCAGAGATAGCCAACTACATATGGAATTCTCCGTTCAGCGAGGCAAAATCCAGAGAATTCTGCGCGGTACTTTCAAGTTGTACGCTAATGTTTCAAAGCGGACCGCAACCAGTCGAATTATGTACCACTCCCAAATGACCCCGCAGAGAGAAAGGAAGAATCGAAAGGAGCTTGGTTTTGCTAGTTTTAACAAGTCAGAGTGTACACGTAATGCACTACTCATAAGGTTGCTGAAAATTCTTCAACAGCCCACGACCGGTTTCGCCCTTCTTGAGGCTGACTCATCAGGTAGGCGCAGTCCCAGAGTTTTCGTCAACCGTATGTTCTACTTGAATCCAACTTGCACGAAATTAGCGAAATACACTCATTTGCAAACTAATTTGGTTTTGATCCGGAACGCAGTTGAACCTCTCGTTTATGCTGTTCTTAAGCAACTAAATGTGCTACAGAGTGTATTTCTGACCCAAAAATAAGTGGGTTCATGGGTGTCAGAACAAAAAGTGACTGCATATTGATCTTGGTGTTAGGCCAGTTCTATGCGAAAATTGACCACTAATGTGACCGGTTTTTGGTTTGATAATGAAATCAACGCTTTAGAGACAAGAAAACCAGATCAATACCACAGACTAATTCTATTGATATATTCCCTCTTCAAGGATCAGAACTTGTCTTTTCTTCAGTTCTGGCGGTTTTTCCTCCCAGTAGAAAAATTTCCCTGTCTACAAAATTATCTGCTCTTTGGAGGTGCCCCTTTTTTTCGTGTTACCTCGAGGGTGGTGCGGGGACCGTAGTCCAACGAGGTCAGCTGACACCGTCTGATGGAAAGAGAAATATATATATAGGTACAAGGCAAACTCAGATACACATTAATTTTTCCACTATTTGACCAATTTCCTCAGTCTAACGTAACACCTTGGTAATGCTTTCAACATCACAATAAACACCAGCAGTAAACCGTGTGCAAGCGAATTTAGTGTTCCCAGCCAGCATGTCATTCCGATCGTATAAACCTGCGTTCACTAATTAATCATGGACTTTCCTAGACAGCTGTGGTCCTGGCAATTTTGCGGTGCGCTACATGCATGTTGCTCCGTTCGCCGAGCTTGGAAATTGGATTGCAAACCTCTAATCACCAGTCGAGGTGACACCATCAGTAAGTAACCAACTCGACCTCGCACTGGCGGTGTCACCTCAGTTGGAGATGAGACGTTTCCAAGCTCGGCGAACAGACCCACGACTAACTTAGATCTTGAATGAATAAATTCATAAGGTCTGCATAAGCGTCTGTTCCCGTGTTGTTTTTAGTTGAGCTGATGTGTCTGCGCGGTTCGGGTCCAGAAAATTCGCCACAGAGTTTGGTGGGGTAACGAAAGAAATTAGTGATTAAGGTGACCTGTCTTGTGTCCTATCATGGGATATCAGGAGATGGTTCGCCGAAGGATATCCCTTTCACAATGAGTATTCTTGTCGCATTTGCTATTCTACATTTCAAAAGATAGTACCTAGACTACTTATAAGTAGCTTTCATGTTATTCTGGTTACTAGTGACGGTTTACTGAAAGAGGTGTGCGGCGCAAACTAGAACGAGAACGACTGAGTTAGGGTGACTTCGCAACCCCATTGTATCCAAAGTGTCAAATCAGTGTGGTCAACCTGGTAGATGTAAGCAGAGCAGCACACTGAATAACGCTCACATACGCACGCATGTTCGATCGATAGACTCCGTGTACTGACAATGTGCCACACTGGGGGGAAAACCATGCCTCATCGGAGCAGCTTCCCAGCTAGTGGGTTATTTATGTGAAGTGTGTTTGCTGTTTTCAGTGGACCTTTCTGTGCACACTTACGCGCACATCGTGTTTTTTTGCTCGCTTGTTCCTAACTGTGATGATGAATGTTCTACCCTGTTCTTCGTCTTCCTCTGTTCGCTCCAGATGAACGATGTGTGCAATCCGTCATCATCCCATGAACTGGGCGAGAGGTTTTGCCTTGGCTAATTTTCAACTGGTTGAGAAACACAGGAGTATTTGGTAAAATTTGCGGAATGCTTAGGAAAAATTGTGCGTGATTGTCGGTTTCCATATGACCTCTACACGTAGTTGGATACGCCACAAATTGATTGCTATGTGCCCGAATATCTGAATGGATGGAGTCTGTATCGATTGTTACCTCAGAAGTCTTGAGAGTTGCAAACGTTCTGGCGAGTCTTTGGATAGTTCTTATTCTTCAGGGGAAGCATCATTTGATCGACCATCTGTGTCTTGAAAAGTTAACAACCACCATCAACTGTCATCCGCTGACAGTCGACACGTCACTATGAATGAACAAACTGGACAAACTGACTAAACGGGAGGGATTTAAGCTATCCACTTGATGCACTAATCTGAACAGGTTGGGTAGAAAAGCTGAAGGGGATAGCAATACCTCGGTGGACGGTAGCTATCCCACCCCCCCCATAGAAGTGCAAGCATACTGGATGACGTCATATCAAGGTCTACCAGTAGGAACGTGATCGGCTGCCATACAGAACATCCACCATAAACCAAGTTAACATAATAACTAGCTCGCGAACCATAGGCGAGAGAGAGCGTAGAAGGCGATAGCTTGTATCGATTCGGTGCAGACATCCTTAGTGGAGACTGGTATTTCGAGGAGGCAAGTGGTATCGAAAATCTCGTGAAGAGAGGAAACAGGCTGATTTTGCCAAACTCTGACACCTATAACACAGGCGCGTCTTCAGTAAAAGGCAACCCGGACAGATCACTCATCAGGACCACCCAAGTACCCTTTGATTTCCCGTGAATCGTCAGGGGGGGGGGAAAGGTGAGTAACGCACGGTTGATTTTCTCTACCCTGGAGATAGAATTTCCTTCAGTCCTCAGTTTGCTTCGACATGAAACTGTAGGTTCAAAGACCGTCCACACTCAAAAGGCCAAATTTCTTTTGTACTTAGTAAGATTTACCCTGAAAGACACGACAGAAGTGGGAGCCTCCTGTAAGTGCTTTCAAAATTATTAGAAATACAGCTCCAAAACTGCCATCTGATAAACTTAACTGTGGAATCCAGCAGGAACCCCGGTCAGTCTTCCCATCCCCCCATAGCTCACGCATGTAGGATTATGTTGTATTCATCATCTTGACGCCTTTCATTTCTGAAGTGAAATAAAAATCGTTGTCAGCTTAGGCAGATTTGGTAAGTTAAGATGAATCGTTGTCCTCTTGGGAGTACTCCGAAGCGTTGGTGGCTTGTAACTCTCCCTCAGATTGTCACTTCTATGTTTGTTCTCAAGGAAGTAGTTGTGATGTCTACGTTAGAATGCGCTGGAACCAGGTTAAGGAACTCTTCGTTTTCCCAGTTCAGAGTGACGAAAGCAAAGGGCTGGTCAACCTTTGACCTGATAGAGAGGCATAAGAGAGATTACGAAAAGTCTCGGTATTTTCGGTGCGACCCACGTTCCAGGATGGGGTTCACGTGACCCTTACTGTGCACGGTTCGAGAGGATGCAATATATGGGTGCTAATCGATGTCAACGGCGTTCTTGTTGTCAGTCTCTCTATCCAGATTGCCTGAATGAGTGTCTGGAGGCGTATGCATCTCGGAATAATTGTGGCAGGCTAGCCCCTTCTTCGTACTGTGGCAGTACAATGTTCACGAGTAATGAGCTATTCTAATACTGTTTGCTATAAAATAAGAAGTCTTTGCTTCTTTTTTTCGTAAGGGAGATACTGGCATTGGTGCATCGCTACTTGCATACAAAGGACTCCTGGTATGGAAGGTCCTACACACCCCTTCGTCCTTCTACCGCATCCAAAATAGTGAAGATCTTGTGAATAGCTGACCCTTAATTTCCGTAATCGTGCAGATACGTCATTTGAAGCATCGGCATGTTTGACTGGAATGCAGTTTTTGCCGTGGACGTTTGCAGTATTGAAGACCCTTATAACCGGAAAATTTTGTTTGGTAGAACAGAATCCTCTACAACACAAGCAGTTCAACCGCCTTGAAGGAACAAAGCTATATTTGTTTCGATTTGTTTTTCGATGTTCTTACTCACATAAGACTGGTAATGCACGCTTCGGCTGATGTGCTCCTTCGAACCGCTTGGACATTATCCCACTGCACTTACCCTATGGGAGAAAGCACTGGACTCGAGCTTCAAGCTCATCAGCAGTGTCGCTGTTCGAGCTCCAAATATCTGACATGCGAAATGAGATGCTTTGTCCGATGGGAGTGGTTTGTTGGATGCCTCAAATGGTGACCCAATAAGTGATCAGCTGGTGTTGACCAATTGTCCCAATTGTCAGGACTTCCCAGTTAGGTATGGCCAAGGATACCTGGAACCTGTTGGACAATTATTGCTTATCTTTGGATGGTTGCAGGATTTGTGAAACTTACATTCACATTACTCTCGTGTGAACAGTCCGCCTCCTGTCCCGACGCGTTTACTCTGATGTGAGTCCATACCGAATGGGGGAAGCACTGGACCCGAGTTTCGCTGTTACAGTGGCTAATCAGCAGTGCATATACTTGATCGTGCCCATACTTGAACCGCGTACCTATGGCTTTGACACACTAAGTGTGCGTGCCAACAAAATTCAACCACCAGTGCGACCTGGACGTGTCTGATCCGATAGGCCCGGTATGTTGAACGTGCTCACAGTTGAGTAGTGTGATTGATTGGCCCAACGGCACGAACAACGATGCGCCAACAACTGTCCTGATGGTATCGATCTATCGGCCCGCCTGTCAGGACCTTCCTTTTACACTGATGAATACTTTTCGGGTTCAAGGCCGGTAAGCTGGAAGGGGATTTTTTTGTTTTCCAAGTGACATGTTTTCCGGAGAAATCAATTCAAGATGACTCAATCAAATCGTTAGTATACCTAATAGGGCAATCCAATAAAGGATGGTCTAATTGTAAGTGAAAGTCTTCCTGATGTGATTCACGTGAGTTCGTTGTAGTGTTGTAGAGACTACATAGGTCATGCAGGGTGAGGTGTAACGTCGAAATGTGGGGGTCTGGTTCGAGCCACGGACCCTCCAGTCAGTCATTTCATACTTTAACCATCGGGCTATCTCAAACTCAGAAAGTCCTATTAACCTCCTCTGAACGCATAGCTGTGGGTTGCCCGACCGGATTCCAATGGCCTCAACCTCGATGACAAAAACTCATCTTGATCCATTTCCGAGTACCCAAATGAGGTCACAAAAAAGCCTTTGATTCCTCCGTCAACTAATCAGTCTCGGCCAAATGTAGTGCCATGAAGTTTGAGCCCATACTGATCGTTCCACGCCCCAGTGAAGTCACATTGCGTTCCCATATTCTGCAAGACGAACCAGCATACGATGCTCAACACGAGAATAGAAATTGAGCTCACGCAAAAGCTGTCTGTCTTTTAGTTCTTCATCATAGACAGAACAACAGCAGTGTTCAACCATAATTTATGTGAAAGCATTACTGAGAAAAGGACAAAAGTGGAATGGGGAAGGGACTTGGTGCTAGCCTATCACAATCATTCTGATGTGCACACACCTCCAGACGCTCATTCAGACAATCTGGATAGCAACTTACAACAAGAACGGAATTGGCATCGATTAGCAGCCATGCATCGCCTCTAACCATGCACGGTGGGAATCACATGAACCCCATCCTGGAAGGCGAGTAGCACCGACAGTAATCAGATTTTTTTAAATCACGCATACCTGTCTGCCATGATGACCCATCTCTGCTTGGAATTTGATGGTAGGGGTGGAACTGAAACTCATGTGTAGGTTAATGCCTCTATGGGTGAGTTCTATCATGATCTCTAGCCTTCTGGTATTTCAGGAATCTACCTTAAATGGAAGGCTCAGTTAGGCCTACTTCTTCGTTTAATAGACTGCATGGATTTTACAGCGAATCGTCATGAATAGCCGTTCATTCTGTTCTCCTAAAACGATCTATTTATTCGCGTATCGATCAGTAGGTGGCGTGGGAATTCCAGTTAGCAACTCAGTGCTTAGAAAAATATGTTCTATTCGGTTATTCTAAACAGCATGCTTCCATCCGTCTTTATGGCGGTCTTCGGATTCTGCCGACAAGCCGCCGCTCTGAACGATAACGACAAAACAAACTAGGCTATGATTTATCGTCCTACGAATTCTTTCGCTCGTGAACTATTCGAGTGCTCTGGAAATACTCAAGTGTTCTAGAATGTTCCAGACCGAACATTCCAACCTGACAATTCTCCTGTAATGTGAAGACTAGAGAAGACAGTTTTTGACACATTTATCTGATGCTTGGTAACAGAGATAGAACTAATCACTATTATTTTCCTTTCTTATGTGTCCAGGTGTCCTATTGATTGGGTGTTGACCAACGTATCACTATCCACAAGAACAGACAAACCGAGAAACACACGGAGGTGGTCTGACAAGGAAACTTGTCCCTTGGCAGGTGTCTGATTAGGGGACAACTAGTGAGGACGGTTCGCAATTTGACATCATGAAGGGTTTTGTCCTAGGTCTTGTTGAGTTTTTAAACCATAGTTTCTCTGATTGGATCATTTCTGAAGGACAAGCCCAAATACACACGCTGCAGCTGCGTTGCAAGCGATTATTCAAATCAGATCTGAGTACGCGCTTTCATCAGGCACGTTCGTGAGGAATTCACTATCACCAGACGTGATAACTTCTGTCATATAGATGACAGTCAGATGGACCTGGCACTCCGTGTCTCGGAACGGAGAATAATTTATTCGGACAGCCAGTCAACACGTGGCTGGGTGCTGTGAATCTCGGGATTCAAGGATGACAAGTATTATCTAGAAACAACACACTACTCATAAGGTTGCTGAAAACTATTCAAAGATGATAAGTATTATATCCTGTCTGAGAGTTAATCACATTGCTGGTTAGCTGGTAGTTTGCGAAAGGTTCAGTGTTCAGACTAAAGGCCGCGTTGAAAAGTCTTGAATTTCGTGAGATTCGCCTGATGACTCCCAATAAGGATGAAACATCCACACAGTGCTTCTGGACTTTTCAGCATAGATTGATTTCGTTTGCAGGATGAAATGTTTAGTGGAATTCCTCACTCGTTATCACAAGATTCAAAGTCGATGGAATATCGATCCTACAAATTCGTGTTGGTTCTTCCATCTGACTACATAGCGACTTGTTCAAGATAGGATTATTCAGTCCCAAATAAACTGGTTGTTGCTGTGGCTCACGGTTGGTCAAACGTGGATTGGCTTGGAGGTTTCTACGAGCAAGCGAGACTTAATGAGACCTTGTCATATCATTGTGAAGTTCATTGAGGAGGAACCTGATTTGAATGTAACGAAAAATTGGGCCTGCAATGAGCTGTGCTGCGATGCGCTGAAAACGCACCGTCTTCTCCTCGGCAGCAGTTTCTCGGTACTGATTTGCTCCAACTTCAGTGTAGTAACAAATAGGAAAAGATACAAAGGTGCATCGTCACTCAACTGTTTCAAACCCAGATCCAAACTTTCCAACGTCTTTTGCCTGAAACTGTACCAAATGGAAGGCAGAAAAGTCTCTGCCGAGCTTTGGAAGCGTGACTGGCATTGCCGAAAACCCTCAGAAGGAGTGTTTCCTCAATGTCCAAACAATTGTTCTGACGGAAAACGGGTAGAGCACAAGAATAGAGGTACTGAACTGATGTTGTGTCAAGACCCACACCTTTAAGGTGTGGCACTTGCAAAATGTAACTCTGTGTGTTAACTAAACACTTTGGCCTGCAAGGTGACACATTAATGCAAGTCAGCTGATCATCAATACAAAAAAACCACATTTTAGAGATTTTCAGCTAGGACAACTCGGCCTGTCGGCTTTTGAGAGACTTTTAGGAAGGCTAGAATGTCACGGGCTCGAAACTCTGTGAGTTTCTTGAGATCCGCGCCTCTGATAATTTCCAATAAGGACGATACAACTCTCCAGTTCTACTCGGCTATACAGCATAGACTGGCTTAACTGACAGGCTGAAACTTCTGTTGAATATTGTCACATAACCATGAACCAATAAACAGCTCAGAGGAAGGATAATTCCGGTGGATGTGTGAAACTTCCCTCTGAGAAGTCTTCACTCGAGCAGCAAGTCAATACGTGTGACCACGTGATGTGGTTTCCGTTATTGAAGCATCAGTGTCGCTTTGTCCTGTCTTAGTGAAAGCTAATCACACTGCAAGTCAGCCAATCGTAATCAGGTCACTGCTTTGATATTTCATAAACAGTTTGAGGAAAGCGACAGTTTGTCAGGAAGCTATCATGTCGGCTTCGTACGTCAACTTATCGAAAGTACGATTTCAAACAATCCTATCCTGACATAAGAGGAGAAAACTAACTTTCAACGCTTGAGCAACCACCCAACAGAGTGACACAAATGTGCTGTGAACCTGTTCTCTTCTTCCGAATATTGAAACAGGAAGAGCAGTGGTTTTGGTAGATAAGAGCGCAACGGCTTGTGCGAATTGTGCAGCATAACGTCAAATGAAAAAGTAAACCGTGGCGCACTAATTTCGCCCTCTATAGTCGCAGCTTTTGCTCGTTTGACTGACGCGCAGAGATAAGAGACTTCCGGTTGATATGTTTGATGTCTCTCAACTTTTCCAGTTGGGTATCTGTGTTCCTACAATCTCACAGACAGGTAACATTTGAGATCTCTGACGACAACAGAACCCTGTGAACACAGTTAAACCTATTATCTGGTTCTGTCAAGCTTGTCGGGGTCATTAAAAAGGCTTAGAGATATTTTAGAAAGAGTGCAGTGATATGTTGTTCTCGAAGATCCAGTGCAGAGTTTTTTTTGAAGCTGTAATCATCTTCAACTCTGGTTTCATTTACACGAGTTGCCGGAGCTGGCCCGGTCACCTGAACTGACAGCTGTTCACTGTCATTAGCCCAGCGTGTAGTATAGTCAGAAACATGACACATACGCAATCCGCGGGGTAGAATATCTTGTTTTCTTCTAATAACCAAAAATGGTTTTGTTCCCCGTTCTAAATAGAATTAGGCTTGGGCGTCAACATAAACAAACCTTTCTACTCACCCTGATGGTTGCAGGTCCATATATCTCATCTCAATGTGGCCTTCACTCCATTGAATATATAACGAAAGCGCCCAACGCTTTTTGAATGCAAAACAAGTAATCCAGAGAATGTAAAAATACCCATTAAGAGGAAATAGAGACACTGGGTTGTTGTCACTATTCGCCTTCGTAAGGAGAACCAATTTCAGCGCAAACAAGATTGACTAATTGATTTGTTAGTTGACTGATTGATTGGCTGGTTTATTTATTTATTTATTTATGTATTTATTTATTCATTGATTTAACAGTGAATATCACCTGCGGTGTTTCACAAACCAAATTGGCTTGTAGAACTTAAAATGTGGTGGTTTTACTGAGTTCATACACACACACACACACCTGACGTCAGGACAAGTAAACAATGACGCTGAATATACACATTACGAAAGCCAAGCAAAAAATGACGTCACACTAAAGCCTTTTGTTTAGCCCAACACGACACTGAAGTTAAAAACAGCAGTCCTGTGGTTTTTACCCGTCAGACTTCAAAAAGACTCTTACCCATGCGATACAGACTAAACCAGATAGTAAAATGGTTGGGTTGTGTTTCATCGGTTAATTCCTTCTCTCCCTCTCTCCCACATTAGTACCTGATTTCCGTTTTGTCCTACCGGTTCTCCTTCACTGTTTTGCGTCCTCAGAATTAGATGAGACACGGTATACTCCAAGCTGATTGGGATCACCAGCGCCACATCATACTGCTAATCGGCCACGTCTGGCGGAACGGTGCAATCCTCAAACAACACCTGGGAGGTCGCAGGCTCCAATCGCCTTGGAGATTCGTATGATACTTCGTGTTGGCGATTTTTAACAAGGATGAAACAGCTGTACAGTGCTTCTCGGCTTTTCGGCACATAGACTGAATTCACCGGTAGAATGAAAAGTTTTCATACATGAGGACACATTCTGCTTGTCAGACATTTTCTTTTGAGCTATGGATTGCTTATAGCTAACGGAGGAAGAAAGTTCTTAGCCACTGCATTTGCGGAGGTGGGAAGGGGGTTGCCCATTCGCCAAATGCTATCATTTGCATACGAATTTGGTTTTGACGGGAGAATCCCACCTGAATATTTCGTTTATGATGGTCTTCTTCAACCGAATGTGTTGCACGAGGCCTCCTCATGTTTCCTAAATAATGAAATCTTGTTTGGCGAAGCAAAATTAGTGCGCAAATTGGAGAATTCCATTCAATTTTGGTTCAAGCAGAACATGAGGTTGACGAAAACTCTACCTGATGAGCTTCAGGAAGAACGGGCAAAACCGGCTGTTCAGGTGCTTTCAGCAACCTTATGAGTAGTGTGCTGAACCTAAGGTTTATGCATTCATTCAAGTTTGAGGTTGACCGGACCTATTGCTAGCCGTTCTCTATTCGCTCACAGCAGATTATTCCGGGTTCTAAGAAACATTTGTTCTGTCTACTAAACACAGGTTTGTTCTATTCACTTTCTGTCTGTTCTACCCACATTTTCAGTTCGGAGACCATCATGCGGCGTAACCAGAGTAACGATACACAACGACACAGAACTGAAACGTTGTCCTACTTACCCTGTGCCAAGATCCAGCCAAGTGTGCCGAGTCTTTGTCTCCATGCTCACAGGTGCACCAACTATGTGGACAAATAAATCTCTAAAACAAGCTGACTCATTAGCACACACAAAAAGGTGCTGGTAATCTGAGTTTTGAACACACGGCTACACGCATAAACAGCGAGTCAAACCGGTACTTCATTCTGTATGTTGATCACAGTTTGACTGTTCAACTCGGACTACCCTTCAGAGTGACAACAAGTGATAACAAGTTATGGTTCTTTAGACCGAGGGAACTAATTTGATACTTTCGTGGTTATCTTAATTGTTCCATCCTGATTCTCGGCCAACGCGATGCATGTCTTGATTTCCACAACTATATCGGTTACAAGAAGCTCCATTTGAAAGCAAAAAAGCGTTTTTGTAATGTAGAAACTTCGTTGGTAGCAAAACCGTAGTTATCAAAAAGGAATCAATATTTCTCCCCTCCACTTCACCTCATGACCCTGATGGGTTCATTTGTGACGCTGAAGCTGAATATTGGTCACTCTGTAGTTGGATGCATCTCACTTGATTGGTATAGCCTCTACCTTGGGACCACTATGAGTGCTATAGTGATTAACAAACGGAACTTTTTCATAAAGGAAACTACTGATAAGGTTGCTGAAAACTGTTCGACAGTCCACTACCGGTTTCGTGCTTTTTAGGGCTCATCAGGTAGGCACAGTCCCCGAGTTTCCGTCAACCTTATGTTGTACTTGAACCCAAATTGGACAGATTTCGACAAATACATTCATTTGCGCACTAGTTTGGTTTTTTACGGGAGACTCAACTGAATCTCTCGTTTATGGCATTCTTCAAATGAATGTGTTGCACAAAGACCGCCTCGTGTTTCAGTTGGTACGACATTCCAGATATCGCAGTGTATTTTCATTGAGGAAACTACTCGCAAGGTTGCTGAACAATTTTCGACAGCCCAAGATATTCACGTCGATCTTAGAATGACCACATTGCAGTTTTCGCCTGAACCTATTTTTGAAGGAATTTTCTTGCCTTTTTCTATCTTTCACTTTAGTATTACTGGTCGAATCTTGTACACATGTATTTCGCCGTTTGGGTTTGGCAATGCTTTTCGCAAAACGCACTCCACCAAGACAATGAAATGGCAGATTTGGCCACCGTTTTTATCGGTTCGCATTGTGCAAATAAATGTAGGTAGCTGCCCTGAAATTCACGAACGGGACTGTGGTGAAAACTTTACGTCGACGAACAAAATCGGCGATGATAGGTTACGATGCCAAAAAAACCTTGAGCTCCAGAACCTGACAGGTGTTAGTCAGGCCCCAGTGGTCACACCATATCGTTAGGTTCTAACGCTGTCAAAATATTACTCGGTGAGGGAGCCGCACATTCGCAGTCGACACGGGGACAGGGCGGTCGGAACGATCCCGGGTGTGTCTCAGATGCATTTGCTGATCCTCCGAACTCTATCATCGATCTAGCTCAGTGGGTAAGGCATGAACTTTCTGATGGGAAGTTCCGTGGTTCGAACCCAACCCCGAGCACCTTGACTGTTCCTGTCAGGGCTTGGACAACCAGGCAGTATCCCAACCCTCCCACTTCTTTCGAGTTGCACACAGCTATGAACCGAGATGGTGTCACAGATGAATAGTTGTCACTATTAGTACTTTGGATGTACTCTTCCCAACATTTGTATATTTTTTTGGAAATTCCTCTGCAAGAAGCTTGACAGTCAGAATGGTACTTCGGTGATAATTGTTTGAACCTTGCCTTATAGTTGAGATATTACTCACATGAATGGACCAGCGTTGGCTTCATTTGTCCAGTGTCCAGTTCTGAGGAGGGAACCAGTTCGGAAGGTCGACTATACATACTTGAATCGTTACAAATTAAGTAGTCCGTCCAGTCTGAGTTCAGTCACTACTGACTTGGCTTGTCTTACACCGTGTGAAGGTCGTTTAGGTTTTATTCGCTTGATCTTTTTGGGTCCTTCTCACTGTTCAAGGGATGTACCGTCGCAGTATTTTACCGCTGTTCCATCAGCGGTGGATCTCGTATTTGACGACCTCCATTTTGAAATCCTTTAATGCCAGTCAGCACGAGGGCCCCAACTGCTTGGCGTACTTCATCGTATATATGATTCAGAATGGTGCGACAATGAAGTTAAACAAGGAAACGTGATGTGACATGTGAGGTGAGGATTTTTCACCGAGTCCACATTGACTCTCCTATAGAGAGAATATTCAAACAAGATGGAAAGAACGCTTGACCCGAAAGTGGACTTGTGCGAACAGCACACGCAGAGACTTGTTTTCATTAAGGTGTGATAGCATGTTCACCTTAGAAGTGGCAGAGTGACCGTCGTTTTCAACCGGCCAAGAGACATGGTAGTAACCTCGTACAGCCCCGACTGCAATGTTCCGCCCACACCTGTCTTGTTTCCTCACAGTAATTTACGCTTAGACCTAAGTCAGTCTTATCCATGTCGATATCGGGACCAGCTTTAGTCTCACCTACCGAGCATTTGAACAAGTCTGAGTGTACACGTAATGCACTCA
>SJOL01007241.1:213403-253569 GCA_004794785.1 Opisthorchis felineus
GGTTGTTGGGGTTTTCTTGGGGGACCCTGCCCGAAGCCGATGACCCAGTAGTCTGACCCACTTGGCTGCATGGGGCTGGCCTGGCCCGAGGGCGCAGGGAGTAAGGCATTACTGTCTCCTCCTGATGCGGCTGCGCACAGCACGCGCCTTTTGAGCAGCACTGGACTGTTTGGTTTTAAAAGTATTTCGACCGTATTGGACAATGCGCCGGCGGTCACGGCCAACCGTTGGGCGATCGGAGTGTGCGGTTTTTGGGGCCGACCTTTTCTAACCCGTCCTTCCTCGGGGGAAGGCAGCATCGCTGCTTCCATAAATATGGACATGCTGGTCGCCTGGGGGAAACGCCTTACTGCCTTCACACTCCTGTCGCAGAGGACAGTACAGGCCACCTCGTAATACGATTACTGGCAGTATGGGGACTCGCTGTTCTTCGTCGGGCTGCTCCCCGTTGGCCTTCCTGGCATGGTTGAACCTTTAGGAACTGAGTTCTAGCCAGTATAGCCTGCAAGATCATTGAGGCACAGAAGCCCGTTCCGTAAAAGAGAGGACTGACTGCTAAGATCGATCGACATTCTCTGACTGCTCACCACCGATTTGCCCTGTTTCCGACTTATAAAGTACATCTTGTCGCCAAGGCACAATCGATTTAATCAAACAACTGTCTGCGTTTGAACCTTCCAGTTTACCTTGTCTGCTTTATTCAGACTTGTAAAAACCTATTCTACGAAAAATGGTTTAGTGCGAATACCTGTGATATACTTTAGTCCTGGTCACGGAAACCACGAGTTACTCAGCACATTTTGCAGATGATAGCTCAGACTCAAACAGAACGCGATCATTTGGAGCACACTTTGGCATTGAAGAGGAACTGTGGTGTACATCTTGAAAGCCATGACATGTAGTGTGGATGGAATAAGGTTATGTCCAAGGGCCGACTGGCATGAGGCGAGCCACGGGCTAATCTTGGATGAAACTAGAGGAGAGAGCTTGAAGCTATGCATTCAGACCAACTGCCAACTTGAGCAACCGCGGTTTGCGTCATCAAAGGAGTAAGGATCATCTTGAACAGAGACTGTTCTGGGTACTCCGGTAGTGGGAATGAATGAGTTTAGGCATTAGTTTCCGTCAGGTGTTTGAGTTCACGAGAATACCTTAACACCATCAGCTGTCTGGCAAATGTCATAGAAGCTTCACTTCAGTTTGATAGAGCGAGCTGTACTCTGTAAATATTTCAAAGTTCTGACGTAAACTATTTGGAAACTCTTGGACAGACCACGACTGCTTGCGCCAGTCATAAGGCTTGTCAAGTGGGCGTAGTTCAAGAGCCTTCAAATTGTACGCGGCTGTCGAAATATAGTCATTTGCAGAGTGAGTTGGTGGCAGACCCAACCGATTCCCAGCTGGATCCTCAGTTTATAATATTCGTCGAATGAATGTGCTGCCAAAAGGCCATTTCGTGTTTTAGTTGACACCGTATTCAAGATATCGGTACTGACATGACGTCGAGTGACAGAGCCTGGACAACTACGCGTAGCCCCAAAAAGGGCAAATCCGGCACTGGGTTTTCAGCGACCTAACCGACACCGACTGGTTTGATCACGGGGATTAGAAATGAAGGTCTAAGAGTTGTTTAGTGCCAGTTTGGTAGCGATCGGATCGCATAATGCAGAATGAATTCAGTTATATCTTTCGTCTTTCTGGCTGTACTATCAAACTCAGTCGCAAAAAACATCGTCAGTAGCGTTTTCTAACAGAGTTGACCTTGTACACGGGTTGTTCGTGACTGAAAAACGACTGTTTAATGGAGATTTCGTGAAGCTGTAAGTGAAGCCTATCTATGCTGAGAAACTGAGAAGCACTGTACAGCCGTTTCATCCTTATTGGGATTCATTAACAGAATGCATCAGGGATTCGAACTCGCAACCTTCTGGCTAGTAGTCTGAGCACTTAACCGTTTGGCAACAAGTGGCTCACCGGTGAGTTGATTAACGCGCACTTAGTCAGGATTAAGCGCCCTTGTCCTTCAGTCAAGGAAGCCATCTCACGTGATCGCGTATTGAGTGTTCCTCCAGTGACAACTTCCCAGGTGGAATTTTCACTTATCGAGTGAATTTTATCCTGTCTGCGTGCGAGTTAACCATACTGCTAATCAACTGTTCGTGACCAAATGGTTAAGTGCTCAACCACTGACCAGAAGGTTGCGAGTTCGAAACTCCCTGTTTAGTGAGGTACGCACTACTGATCATTCCCAATAAGGACGAAACAGCTTTACTGAGTTTTTCGGCTTTTCGGTTTCACTCGCAGGACAAAATCTCCACTAAAACTGTCCAAAACTCTTCACATTGCCAACAAACTCGATGGTGCTGCCTCCATTAGTCCCATTATGAGAGCACGCAGCGCTCCAGCTAGTTGACCACAGTCATGCTGGATTCAGTGTCACGTGACCAAAACGGACTGACTAACGATTATGCGGTTGCGTCTTAACGGTCAACCGGCTGAATTCAAGCAAGGACCAATGACGATAACCTTCAAAATAAAAAAACGTCAACTTCAGGTTGACTTGCTCTTTTCTGTAACCATGTTTATTACTACAGACAATTTAAACGGGGCACTGCTGTTTGTATGTTGTAGCGTACACAGCCACCTGTGGATGTTATCAACTCAAGTGGCCGGAATTGGCTCCAGGTCCATTGGCAAACGTACCCTCAAAAGTGCGAACATGGAGCCGAATCGCAAGTGCTTGAATCGCGTGCGCACACGCACGCGCGTTTCGTGGCCAAGACCGTCAGTGGTGGTTGTCTGTACCTCGCTCACCATGCCGAGGTGACCATTCGGCAAACGAGGTGGCGGCTCTCTGCTACGCCTGTGCGCAGCTTGGCACACGCCTCTCGCCTTGTTCCGCGTGCGCGTGTGAACGGTCATGACGTCGCATGCCAGAGCGCACGCAGGTGGATTACTGCCAGTTCAACTCGTGCTCCGTCGTGAAAATAGAGGCGTGAACAACTGTGAATTTTCCTCGGACAAGATAACACAATTTATGTGAATGAAGTAAGTCCATAGAAAAAACGGTGCTTTGTGGAGACATAGTTATTTCGTAGACAGAGGAGTTGACACCGGACTTTGTGTTGAGTATTTTCGGTGCGACCCGTGTGTTAGAATTGGGAGCTTCCAACCACGTGACTGAAATCTCTTAGTAGATAAACAGCTGAGACTCTCGGTGACAAATTTCTTTCGATGAGTAGGACGAGAAACGGAACGCGTGGGGCATGTTTTTTAAAAGATGTGTAGATGAAATTTTTTTCAGTTACTCAGGTCATTTGAGTTCATCATAAAATTCGGATTTTAATTTCTTTGGTGCAGTGGCTTGTTTTCTCGTGCGGAATTTAGGGCGATGGGGACAACAAAGAGGACAGTCGGTGAAATTTTACGAAAGTGGGTTAGCACTTCCACCGTGGACGGTGCCCTTGTTACCTGTGAAGTGGACCACTGGTAGCATCCAGCTCGATTTACTAAATGGTTTTACTTAAGGCGCCTTGGAGCCAATATTTGCTGCCTTCGATGATGAAAATTTACGGTCAAACGATCGGTGGATCGCTAAACTTTCAAATGAACAATATAGCTATCAGTATTGGGAAAATAACAACAAATTAGTATCCTTTAAGCATAATAGATCATTTTCCGGGAACTACAACAGAAGTACATTAAGTGCGGCCAGGAAGCTGGGCTTCAACTTAGGTTACCGACTCTACACGCTGCAGTGAAATTATATGGTTTTCCAAGTACATTTGTAAGCCAAAAAATTTGTAACTGCTCAGAAAATTCAGTAATGCGTGGATGTTCCAGAAAAAAAAACTACGGATTCTGAGACAGCCAGTGGAACTGCACAAATCTAGAACAGATGTATGCCAACCTTATTCTGGAATTCTATTAGTTACTGATTCTTGGATGCAGAAATGACGGCTGTTCGAAAATGACTTGGTCAGAAATAGAACATGAAATTTCCTTAGGAGGTGCCAATACTTTAATACGGGTTTCGTCATACAAGTGAAATCAATCTTTGGTGAAAGTCGTGTAGTAATGTACAGCCGTTTTCCCCTTGTTGGGGATCACTAGCAGTCTGCGTCTGACAAGCCTATAGGAGGCTTCGAACCCGCGACCTCTCGGCTGACGTGATTAACTTTCACTTAGGTAGGTAACTTAGACAACTACGCATTTCACATCACGTGATCACACCGGTTCTCGAGGATAAACTATCAGATGTAGGACTCATAAAACTTGTAAAACTTTCTTTTCTCAACAGACTGCTTATAGTTCTGAGGGTATTATATGTGGAGAGATTTTCAGATTAATCGATCGCCCGTCGCATCGTCTGGTTGTGAACACCTATCCTGACTAGCTCGGTTCTCATGTTTCCTACGGGTTTCATGACAACTTACAATAATAAAAACCACCTTGTTTGGACTGGGTCCAAACCGACCAGGAAACAAATCGTTAAAACCTAGGTAACCCAAACTTAACCTAAGTCCACTGCATGTGCATTGAGGTACCTGATAGGCAACCAGTAATTCCTCATAATTAGGTGTTAGATTGACTATGATGGCTTCAGGAAGCAAGAAAAGCTGTGGATCTGGCGACTTTGTCTCATTCCCATGTTGGTGGAGTTCTGTTCAGTGAAGAACGTCTAACAGCAACTCGAAATGCAACGAGCGAACGAAAATTTTTGAACTTTTAACAGGTATATTTGGGGAAAGTGGGCTTCTCGGCAGTCAGGCAAGTGAGGAAAATCTGATTACTGAAGAACAGCCAATCGTACATTAGATTTGTCATCGATTCTGATGAAACAAGTGACACTAGTGGAAATTTGCAATCCACAGGATGTTTATAGTGAACGCTCAAGGGGATCCTGATGACCTCAGGTAAGTAATCGATCCAACCAACGGCAGCCTGAAAACTCCAGTTGGGCAGAAAGACCTCGGTCAGCTGTGGGTTTTGGGATCTGACACCATTTTCAGCATCAAGGGATGGCGCATCAGTAAAGTATAGTGTTTGACAGACCGTTAAACCAGGTAATCCCTCCGAACAAATCGGAAAATTTTCGCCAAACAAGATTAGCCAGGTGTGATCTGACAACTACGGGGAAAGACGGGCGCAATTCAGAGCAAGGAAGAACTTCAGTGGTCGATACGAAAATTTGGCTTATAGTGAACACTGCAGGTTATTCAGGGAGAACTAACAACACCAGTGTAATCAGTTTTTATCTTAAAAAGTATTCTATTTTTGGCAAAACACACTCATATGCACGCCGATGTGGTTTTGAAGGGAAACTCGATGGAATCCCAGCTGAATCCCTCGTTCAACTGAATGTGTTGCGTAAACGCCGCCTCATGTTTCACTTGGTACGATATTCTGGATACCGTAGTGTATTTTCCTCTAGGAGACTACTCACTCAAGGGCACATAAGATTGACGGAATCTCGTGTACCCCAAAAAGGGCGAAATCGGTCTTGGTTTGTCGAAGAGTGTTCAGCAACCTAATGAGTAGTTTTTTTGAAGAAAACGTTTTTTCTTGTTCTTCATTGTTTTCCCCTTAGGTGGGGTAACCTTTTCGGGGAAGTTTTTTTAGCCAGTGCATTCAAATGGATTCCACATTGACGTCGACAAATTTCACACTAGTTACCACCAACGCAGTCGAAGGTCATAACAGCGACAAGCCAGACAGATATGTCACTAGCTTGACTTTTAAAGAGCATGTTTGACTGAGGTAGATCCTGGTCACTGCAGTTGGCCTTCATCATTTCTTGATCGCTGAGGTAGGCTTTGGTCACTGAGGTGGACCTAGCTCACTGAAAATGAAGAAATCACATAAATTTATGTTAGTGATTGTCACCAAAAAGGAAGGTTCCAAGCTCTCAAGGTTCAAATCTCTCTCAATCTTTCAAGTTCACATAAAATGGGACGATGCTGGAGGTCACGCGGATATTTAGTAGAATATGTGCGGGTTAGCATTTCAGTGCCCTGGGGGAGACGAAAAGCACGGGAACGCTTGTGGCGGAATTGACGTTCATCATTTAGCCTGCCATGCCAGCAACATAGCGAGCAGTGCAGCAGAGTATTCGAACTCTATTTATCGATCAGTGTGACATTACCGGCTAACCTAAATGTGAGGGCTTTCCTTAAGCCAATCAGCAGGTGCCCGGTGGTAAACAGCCAAGATGTCAATGTTGGGAAAGGAGTATATACTTTTTGAATGGAATTTGAATTTTCCTGCTTCCCATCGATTTCTAGCCGGATACGTGTTATCACTTTCAAGACAGTAACTAGGATTCATGAACCAACTAGAATGCATGTAAGAGGTCATCTGTAGTGGTTTGTGAGGAGGTTAGCTGATCGTCTGTTGCGGACGAAATGAACAGGTTTCACCAGTCAATGAAGTGAACTATCTGGTAGTTGAGTTGTCCTCCGGACTTGGCAAATTTTGATGTCAATGTTTCAGCATTAATCGAGGTGGCATAATGGGTAGCTGCACCTTGTTGCGTGCACGTCGGTCGGTTTTATGATTCTACTTACCAGGAGTGACTTCTGAGCGTGACTGGTCTACTGGATGGCGGGTTCTATTGGTGAACTTGTTGGGTCGAGTTTTGATTAGTCTTTCATCTTCCCTATTGGTACCCGTGAAAGTTTTCCGTTGTTCCGCAGTGGATCATTTCATATGATCTGTTCGTTTGGTGATCATTTCGAGTTGAGCTCATCGGTCGTTTTACCGATCTACAAATCGTAGAGCTGCAAAGGTTCACTATGGTGGTTGTTTCCAGCATTTCACTTGTCTGTTTTGCCAGGAACTTTACGTCATCCAGGTTGAATCGGTGACCAATTTCTCCTTCAAAGAGATCAAACAGATTGTTCGTTAGTCTGCCCAGGACGTTTCTTTCTGGTTTTTCCGATGTGCTATACACATATGTATATATATACATTACTCTTCGGTCACGAAAGCAAACCCTTCAGAGCAACGCTTGGTTTGTGAGCTATAATGATTTCATGCAAGGGTAACAGTCTTGCCTTCAGTTCAAATATGTTCTTGACCGATGAAAAAGGTATCCCTTTATTGGCTTGTTATCATTGGAGCTACTGTCAACGATGATTTCCTGAACTATTTCAAGGGTAAACTGTCGAACAGAACAGTTTGGTCATGTAAGAAAAAAAACGCAGAGATTTTCTACTGATCGACTGTCAAACCAGGGTCAAAAACCAGGATGGTCATATAATCTTATCCCGTATAAACTTGTCCATGTAGCAGACAAATTCCTCTTTTACAAAATAAAAGTTTTAGGTCCAATCGAAATGAGCGTTGTTCATCGGTATCGCGGTTTTTTTTACCAGCTACATACGATCCAAAAATTACAGGTAGTCCACAATTAAAACGTAACACTCACTCGAAAACCGACTGTCAGGTAGCCACCCAGTAACCCATCCGTAGTTGGCGCAGGATTAATGGCTTGCCCGTTTTGGTCACAGCTGGTTGAGAACTCAGATAGGTTGAGAAACGTATCACGCTTATGTCTAGAATGAAAAGCCTACTTGTGTGTGACAGTCATTCACTCTTGTTTGGGTTAGGTCGGGAAGATTTGTTTTTGAGTTAGCTCAGTTACGGCCTGACAACGACACGTTTAGTTGTAATCTCGAATACAGACAGACTGTTTGACTGAAATCTATTTTGGATAGATGGCGAACTTCCAAACTTTCATTAAAATACAGTATAAGACAATTTTATTTTGGTGTTTCTATCCCTCAGAAATTTGCTGCCCTAGACTACACGACAAATCCATAAAAAAACAACAACCGGGGTTTCCGAAATACGTCCAGTGGGATTTGAAATATACTCTCGTCTCACAAAGTACAATCGGGTTCGTGGGGACGATTCGCAATTTGCCTCTTCATGAGACGACACTTTTTGCCTTGTTTATTTGTTCTTTTACGTGGTGTTGGTAAGCAAGCCTCAAGTAAGAACATCTTATCCGTATGTTTCCACATCCTTCTTCCTTGGATGGCGGCAGTCCGTACAAGAGTGCGATTTACAGTTTACAGATTCGCCCCGAGACAACAGGGGGACTGTTCAAACGACGATGGGTGAGATGGATGTAAATCCTACAAATCAAGCAACCACATACAAATTATCGGAAATTGTCCGACAGGTTTCTCGAGTTCGTAGCCCTACCTTTCTTGGAAGTCCTGATATGAAGTCAGTCTATCACGTGACCAAGTCATTAGGCATCTCTCGGGCGCGAACGTGATCTCCTGTTCAAGTGTGGTCAACTGGGTGCGTTCAACCTACGCTGGTGGAGTAGTTGTAACACGTCTGTCTCATAAGTCATTTGTTCGGGGTTCCCATCAAAGTATGAACAAGAATAGTTGTTGCCTCTCAGTTTTATTCTGAAGGAAACTTCGATCCAGTGATCCCTCTCTGGTGTTTGTTTAACCAGAATAGTCGCACCAGCACAGAAGGAGGACCTACAACACGTCATCCACCCCATAGGGAGTTACTGAAGTCGAGTAGGGTAAGGTCGGTCTACCTTCTTCGTATCAATGAGTTCCGCCGACGAACTCAGAGAACCATGGCCGTGATCTTTTAGTCGGGTCCGCGTAAAATGGTGACGTGGATTGTATATTCTCCAGAGTATTGTAAATGAAACTGACAAACACTCAATTATGAAGTCATTGGCACCTTCTGGTCCCGTGTGATTAATTGATCATGTGAGTTTAGTCCGAATAGCTCTAATTTATCCAGGGGAAAATTCACATTCCAAGCACTTGCTTCTTCGGGTCTCTCGTCTCAGAAATCTCCAAGCAGGAATCGGACATCCTCTTAACAATTTTATCACTTGTAGGCGATTTCTATATATGTGCCTTGTTTCAGAAAACACACTGAACCATTTTTTAACTCTTCGTGTCCAAATATCAAAAACCCGTTTTGCATCTCTAGATTACTCACGTTTTTACATGAAACTTGACAGTTTGAACGTCATTCACTTAGTGATCAACGAACTGTATCGATTATTCCAATTGATCGCTAGTGGTTGGTCAGATGGTCGTTGATCTGTTCGCCGAGCTTGGCTCTCTTGGTCTGTATGTGATTCATGTTGGATGGTGGTCCGCATCCTTCCAATCTGGTTGGTTATCCGGGTAACTTCTATTTCTAGTACTCATCTTTCCTTACTCTGGTTGGCCCGTTCTCAGTTCATACTGCGCTGTGGTCTGATTTCCTTGAGTTGTTTGGTTGGTTGAACTGTCTTACTCTCTCATTCCTGGTAGGCCTGCGTCCGGCTGGCTGCTGAGATTCCTTCAACTAGGTCTCTCACTCCAATGCTTGGGAGCATACCCCAAGCCGATTGCTTTGCATGTTATTTCCGGGCTTTCCTGCTACTTCTATGGGCTTCCCATCTGGTTTCTTGTGCAGTTTTGAGTTTCGCAGTTCTCCAGCTCTCCTGTCCACAGTGGTCGGTAAATCGGGTTGTTTTCAGTGTAATTGTGGATTATTTACTCAGCGAAGTACTGCACTTTCATAAACTCACTTTTTTCCCTCGTTTTTGCTTGAGCCGGTGTGTGAACACAGTTCAGATCAAACTCGTGTACCTACTGATCCTTATGTTTTGAGAGGGGTGAAATTTAGTCGTGTTTTTAACAACTATTTTGCAAGCTTCCCTCCCTTGTTCTACGTAATGTTTCTCGCAACCCTTGCGCTGAATCTTGTGTGTGACATTGGTCTTCATCTAGAGATCTAAATTTGACTTGGTTTTGACAACACCCCCTGCAAGGTTTTCGCAGATTTATAAGCTCATCCATCCATCCTGGACAGCATGACAACAGTGTTCAGCACTGATGCTTCGCTGTCGTGCAACCATGATTTATTTGAAAGCCTTATTGTGAAGAGAAGTACAAAGGTGGACAGCGAAGGGACTTAGTGCTACCTTACCACAATCATTCCAAGGATCCTACACATCAAGACACTCATTGGGGCAATCTGGATTAAAACTCACAACAAGAAAGCCAATGACATCGACTAGCGATCATATCTTGAGGCGGGTAGGGATAACGCGGCATACGCAATACATGGCCTAGCCAACGCAGCTTCTGGCGCTGGACACATTCTTCACTCGAAGTACCCGTTGCACAGCCGAAAACTCGCTTTCTAACTGACTCGTTGCGGATTCGCTGACACCAACCTATACGAGCCATGGTTCTGAGACAACGATTGCCGAACACCTAAAGACGTCTCAGTTCCGCTGCTCGAACAGGCCAAGTCTCACAGCCATACAGCAAAACAGCGCGCACTGTAGCTTGATAAACACGTCCCTGGAAACTCAGGTATATACCGCCCAGACGCCACAGATGTCTCAAATTAGCAAACGCGACCCGAGCCTTGCAGATTCGTTCATTGATCTCGTCTGTCACACTACAATCAGAACTAATACAACTTCCAAGGTACGTAAAACGCTCCACAACTCCTCTCTCTGGATTATAAGTTGCGTGTTCAGTGACTGCACGTCCACGAGTATGGCCTTACACTTTGTGGGTGCAAAGTGCATACCAAAGGACGGGATGACTTTGGTCAGTTCATCGAAAAATACCTGCGCCCTCTCCTCCTTTTCGAAGATGAGAACGATGTCGCCTGCATACTCCACATCGACAAAGTTTTCGTCACAGGCTATTTGAACACCAGGGTTTCGGAGACATTTCAGCGTTCGTCTCATGACTTCATCGATCACGAAATTAAATAGGAGTGGAGAGAGTGGGTATCGCTGACGGACACCACTTTGTGTACGGAAGCTTTTGGAAAGTTCTCCGTATACTTTCACACGTCCAGAAGTCTGAGAGTACAAAGAGCTTATTATGTTCACAAACTTCCGGGGCATTCCTTGATGAACCAGCGTGTCAAGGAGAACAGACCGGTCAACCGGGTCGAACGCCCTTGGAAATCCAGGAATACTAAAATTGTGGGTCATTTGTACGTATGGCGTTGTTCTAGCACCCGACGGAGTGTGAGGGTTTGGTCAACGCAACTCCTAGCAGACCGGAATCCCGCTTGTTGCTCTCGAGTCAGTGTTTCACGATTTGTAGGCTATAATCTTTCCGTCTTATTAGCCTGGGTAAAAATTTAACATTTCCCGAGGCCACTAACCTAGTTACGCCAGCATAAGTGAGACGCTAAACCAAACTGTATTCTAGGAACGTTTCGTTCATCTGTTCCGATAAAACTGGCTCGTCCGTCAGTGAACTTTTTTTACATTTTCACGAATAACTGCTGAAGTAATGAATATAATGTGGTTATCTTGGGAACTGATAACAAAGTGAGGTCGGTGAATAAACCGCTGTATAGACCGATCGATACAATGGCCTGTGCTCCTTCTCAACCGGACAAGACGAAAGTAAGACCAAGCTGCTCGTAAATTGACCGGTCGATTAACCGTTGAGAGAATCCACTAACCGTTCTTCAACTGATCTGGAAGCTTTCACAACATGTTCCTCAGATCCGATTTGGGACCTACCTGCTGCCTCGCGTAACACAAGCCTTGCGACTGATTAAGATGAAATTTTTGAATGCACACTTAACACTAGCATGAGTACAAAGTGGTGAAAAATGCTGCACAGGTTTGGCCGATTGGTCGTGCTTCTAGAAACGACCAAGGAGTGTAAGTCAGGATTTATTTTCACCACAGAAAGTAAGCTTTTGAACAAAGCGATGTCGTTCAGTGTTTTTGTGGTAGATGGGAAGAAGTAGGACGTTAGTCGGCTATTGATCAGATGAGAGCTGATCTGTTTACCGGTCTTGACAACTGGCTTGCAAACGTCTCGTCACCATGTGAGGGAACATCATCTGTGAGTGGTTAAGTGGGTGATTCCTCCACTTCTGTTTGCGTTTACATGGAGTCTAAAGAGTAGTTAGTATTCATGATGCGATTGGTTGTTTTCGGATTGCCTTGCACGTAATTTGATTGGTTCCGCAAGGATAGCTGGGGGTGCTCTGTCAGAGTAACACCACTGGATAATAACGCCGGTGCAGGAGGTCTTGCCCGTTTCTCAGTGTCACCTGAACCTTTGAAACCGACAACGAAGTGCAACCAGTAATATTAAGGGAAACGGGCGGATGATATACTCTAAGCTGGAAACTGACAGTGCTACCTGCAGCTCAAATCAGTACTACTCAACCTCAAGGTTGTGGCGCTTTGTTGAAGATCAGAGAATACTCGCAGTGATTCGGGTACACATAAATCAACTGCAATAACACCCTGGGGGGATCCCAAACAAATGACAAGTGGACAGTTATTCAAAGAGAGACCACTCCTCAAGATGTCTCAATTTTCTCGGAAATTTCGAGTGATTCTGGCTGAAGGTAGCTTGACATGTTTAATGCTATGAAAGTGTTACTTTCATCCGCCAGTGTACCAAGTTTTCAGCTGAATTCAATTCACAGATCCTGTTGTGAACTGCAGGTTTCTTTAAAAATGAAACGGAACTGGTTAAGTAGTCTGTTAATCGTGAAAGATGGTCGGCACACAGTGTCTGATGAGAACACACCGAAATCAGCTTTTCCAGCCAATGGCTTCTCTGAGGTCGTCCTCACCGTCATTCGCTTCAGAGCCCCATTGCTAAAATCAAAGGCTAACCGCGTGGGATACATTGGAATATATTTTAAATCATTAGAAAGTACTCGGTCAGATCGCCGTCCATAGTGTCCCACTTTCCGGTGACTGGTACTGGGTTAGGAAAGTATCCTCGCGCCAAACTTTGATAGGCCCCGGGGGAAAGCCGGTATTTTGGTCCGATCAGACTTTCGATCTTGGTTGGGTTGCTGAGTTTGGGAACCACATTGAAGGTGTCGATAGACAATTGAAACGACACTACAGCGAGACAGTCCAGAACTTAATTTGCATCACGAATTCCGCAATCACTCGTTACCAGTATCCCAGAATAGATGAAATCTTCGGTTTTTCAAAGCGCGATTCACCCACACAGTTTGTCAACATCCAAGCGTCCAACCAGTACCTGTTTTCACATGACCATATTACATTGAAAGGCCGGTCACAAAAGTTGAATACCGTTCAAAGCCTGTTTGACGCCATCGACTTTGTAGTTCAACTCCACCTTTTTCGTATACTATCTTGTGCGCTTAAACGCACACGTTTGTTCAGACGGTAACCATCCACCAGAAAGTTCGAATGATTGTGTCAATAAACTCGTGTGGTTTTTCCAGACAAACTGCTAAATCACTTTTGCATTATCTGGATTCTCAATCAGGCTGCGAAGAAAACGGGTAAGCCATTAATCAGGAAACGTTCGTGTTGTATGTTTGTTAAGCCCTGCCCACCCGTACTCAAACACGGATCGGTTTCTTTGTAGCTGCGGACATTCGGATTGTTGGGCTGATACTGGTGAGGATTAAAGTTGTACAGGAGGAAAGGAACAGTTTTTCAAAACTTGTTAGTTCACTTCCAAAAAAAGACAAATGCCTACTGGCTTACAGATTGTCCACTTTCTCTTGACTGACCAAAGAAAATTAAAAGTTTAATTACTGCTTTTCAGAGATTAGTTTTAGGTTTTACAAATAGGTTTTTACAAATAAATTACCTTAACAAGAACTAAAATTAACTGGCAACGGTTTGGTTGGAGGAACCTCGATTTTTTATTGTACAACTCCGGAACAGTTGACCAGATGGGGTATATTTTGTTGCGATTTGGTGACAGTGTATCCAGTTCCTTTGGACTTGCCCCACGCAGTAGGGAATTCCGGACAATTTGAGCACCGCAGCTGGCTTAAGATAAAATAAGGGGGCAAGATGGCTCAGTGGTCAGAGCGCGAATTTACTGACCGGAAGGTTCGTGGTTCGAACCCGACTTCTCCTGTCTAGGCTTGGGCAACCTGGCAGTATCCCAGCTCTCGTGCTTTTTTCTGGTGGCATGGCAACTAAACACAGAAAGGGTGTTACAGCCGAACGATTGATTATATTGAGAGAAAATAACCAACTCGAGTCGGCGCTACTTGTATAACTGAGCGGTTAGCCATCTAATAAACTTGACAAACTGGAGTTGTGGCAAGGTGGTTGGCCTTAGTAAATTTGGTGGGAACCGCCACTACCGTTATCACTACCAGTGTAACGATGGATACTACTGATGAACCATGTGAGTAGTCAATGGTTAGTGGCCAAGCTCCGCCCCGCATCTAACGGAAGGTGAATTTTATCACGGGAATTGTGGAACCGCTCTGCAGTGCTTGTTTACTGTTGTGTGATAGTCAATGAATATTCATGAAGGGTCAAGAAGACGCGTGAGAATGTTCACTTTTCAAAGGCTATGTGCATATGAGATGTTTACTTTCCTGTCTAATGGCTTGTAACTGCTTAGTTCGTGTTTGGTAATAAATGACTTCGCAGCGAAGGGCTTTCCTGCTTGCACCGGCACCACGGACACTAACTCCAATTCCAACACAACGAGAAATCCCATCACCATCACAATAATCACAAACCCAACTGAACTATTAACAAGCTTCGTCTCTGTTGGGCCAAACATCTGGGATAAATAAGCCCTCAGAAACTCTTTTTTCCACTCTTTTCTACTTGATAACCAAGTCCTCACTTAAGAGGCACCCATCAAGGTATTCATACCGTACGTCTTACTGTAGACCAGATTTCCATCTGAGTTGTCCCCTGAATAAAGCCCGCTATTTTCTTTCAAATCGTTTGTCCATGAAATGCATGAATAAAGCCCACGCACACAAAGATTCCCTGAAGCTACTCACTGCTTGCTCGATAAATAGAGAGTAGCCGAAGCGACCCGGCACAAAAATATGTGGTTTTAATTTTCGCATTCTGACTTTTCCGCTTATGATTCGTTATCTTTGGTTAGTTTAAATCGTATGGGCTTTCCCTTGCGATCTAATCTGCCGTCTTTCTCCAGTGTGTGTCAAATACTTTTGATGTGAACATACCTGCATCTAACGAAATGTATTATCATACAGCCTAAAATCTTCCAAGAAGCTGGTTTTACTCGGAGCTTCAATACTCGTATAATGTTCCGTTTTCAAGCCTTGTAGGTGGAAGACAACATTGCCTTCTTCCTTGGAGATGAAAGAGGACAGGTTTTTTTTGAATAAACCGGCCAGTCCGTCTTTTGGCGAATGAAGTAATTTTTTACCAAACATGGTAACCAGATTACATGTCACTTAATCTCACTGTAAAGTATGGATTGTTTTATTGTATAGTTGTGATATTTGGTCTCCCCTGGCAGCCCAAATGTCTTCAGGTCCCGGCCATGTAACACCTGAGAACTGCACACGTGAAGTCGACGTCTGTCTTCCGTGACTAAACCAGCCTGGTAGATGTTTGAAGAAGTGTATTCTACCTATCCGTCCAAGTCTGATCACTTCCGATGTGGTTTTCATTCAACCGTTGGGCCTGTTACAGGATTTGATAGCTAGGAGATAGTAGCTCTGTACCTGTTATCAGTTGTTACTGTTTCAGTTTTTGGAGGTGTACAGACATAACAGTGCATGTCATAAAACAAAATTGTGATGAACGTTCAACAGTAACACCATTCCGGTGCCCGGCTGTCATGTCACCTGAAGGAAGTACTAGGGCTTAGATGCTGCCAGGTTGCCCAATCCTAGACAACAGTATTCGAAATACCAGAGTTGGATTCGAACCCTGGACCGTCCGGTCAGTAAGTTGGTGCCTTAACCACTGAGTTATCTCGAATACATTGCATGATATGAACTGGCACAAAGACCCGTTTTCTCACAATCTTATTGTTCAGTGAAGCACCAGTGCCCAAAACTCATGAATATTGTTTGGCCCGATGTGTGTCGACCGCAAGAGTGTAGGCCACTGGTTGCAATGGGGATATATTTACTACTACAGTGGTATCCTTTCCCCCATTTTCAATGAGTAACTTTTATCTTTACCCCTGATACGCGTCCGAGCAGTGGATAATCCAAATCTGCGTAGAAAAACCCAACTGTGATTACCAGCTTTCATGTGTCTTCTAACAAATGTTGCGTGGCGTAACACACTACTCATAGGGTTTCAGTGACCTGAGTTGTGTGGTACGTCTAGACGGCAACGTACTGCGATATCTCGAATATCGTACTACCTGAAACATGAGGCGGCAGCATATTCAGTTGAAGAAAACCATCATAAACGAGAGACTCAGCTGGGTTAGGTTGAGTCTCTCGTGAAGCCCAAATCCCTGTACAGATGATAGTAATTGGCGAAAAAATTGTGGGGACAAAATTGCTGCCCTCGCCTCAGATGAAGCAGCCATGGGCGTTGTTCGGGAAGCAGTGAGGCGGGACAATGTAGCTAGTTAGCTTGACCAGATAATATTGCATTCCAAGCCCCACTGTTTCCTTTTACCCCCCCCCCCCTCGCCCATCACGACAAAGGATATACTTCCTTCCAACTACCGAACTAGCCTGACTTCACTCCACTTAGTCCAGCTGTCCGTTTTCAAGGATATGACTGAAAAACCCTGAGTTCTGAAAACAACCCCAAAAGGCTGTAACATTACGTGAGAATCCTTTGGTGCGTAGAAGATACTACCCCACCAACAAGAAACAGTTTCCACTTCGGCTAAATTGCTTATCCACCTGTATATTATGAAAAAATATGAGTTTGTGACTTTAGTCAGTGCATCCGGGCTCCATATCTCTTGTGAATTGTTGTCGCCAGTTCGAACAAGCGGTAGACACTGGGTGTGCCTGCTCCAAATCACGTCTATCTCCACTTCGAGTGGCTGTGCAATGCCCATCGACTTATTTTCCATGTTCTCTTTCATTTCCTGATACTGAGACGATGATTTATTGTGTCTCTTCTGTGCGCATGAATGAATCATTTATCAGTTCACACGTGCTGCGCTCTCCGTTCCGGTTGAGTAGCAAAGCACTTGAATTCTCTGAAGTGGAAGCAACCTAGAAAATGATTCTGTTGAGTAATCTTGAATCCTTCCGTGACAAATTACTATCTGGTTGCTTAGTAGTAATTTGGTCGAAATTGTCCGAGAGCACGCTCAAAGCAGAATGCCAATTCGAACGAAGTTAATGGGTTTGAACCAACTGAAACGGAAGAGAAGCGATCATTAACGAGGGCAACCACGACACCTGCCAGCCATTCAATTCCCATTTCATTCACTTTCTCAACAGTACGCTCGTTGGGACTACTTATACCATCAAATGCCCTCCGTACATTAAGGTGCGGTGATCTCCATGTGCCGGGAGCACTCAAGGAAACCATCAAAACCTTTCTCTTTTTGTGTGTAGTCTCATACGTCCCATTTTGTAGTTATCACTGAAATTTATCGACCTTGCTTAGGGTCTATCACATTTTAACCTACTAGGCCATTAAGAATTCTGTTAGGTCAGTTCCATCAACCGAATGACTCCGACTTCTGCATCTTTTCAATTCCAGTTAAGTAGATCCATCAAAACACACTACTCATAAGGTTGCTGAAATCTCTTCGACAACCCACAACCAATTTCGTGCTTCTTGGGAATCATCAAGTAGGCGCAGTTTTCGAGTTTTCATCAAACTTACACTCTACTTGGACATCAACTTGTACGTAACCGACGAAATACCCTCAAGGGCAGATTACCCTGGTTTTAACCGGAGACCCAACTGAATCCCAGCTGAATCTCTCGTTTGTGAATGTGCAGTTGCCTCATGTTTCAGTAGAGACCATATTCCAGGTGTCGCAGCATATTTTCCTGGTGAAGCCCTTTGTCAAAACAAAAAAGGGGAACGTCCCACAGCCCGTTTCACCTTTCTTGAGATCGATCAGGTAGTCCCTAGTGAAAGTTGTCGAAAACATTAGGTAGAACGACAGGCAAGTGCCATCACTTCTATTTGGGCAGTCCCATTGAGTTTTCCCCCCCTTTTGTCACCTGAATGTGAAAGCATGGGCATTCAGCGGGGATGCACCCAACTGTACACTAGATGATATCTACCCGATTGGTGACGAAACGTTTGTAAGCTGATTGCCAACCGTCCGCGATCCGATCAAGGGCAACCTAATCAGTCACCAGCTTACTTGTGTCAAAGTAGTTCTTCGGTTTGAAGCAGGTAACTTCCTGAACCAACGTGATAAAGTAACGGGGATGAATCGCACTGGAACTGGCCTAAATCTTCTGTTAGCCAGTTGTTATCAACCCCTCTTCTACTCCAGTAACTTACATGCTAACTGGGCTTGTACTGGGGATAGAGAAGATCAGTTTTTGAATATTTCCATAAATATTCTTCTTTGTACCAGACTTGTGAATCAAAATAAACACTTCTTCATTGAGATTTCAACAATGACCGAAGTCGATAATGTATTTCAGGGATAAAATGACAAAAATAGACGTAACATACTACTTATAAGTTTGTTGAAAACTCTTCAGAAGCCCACGGCCGGTTTCGTCCTTTTTAGGGTTCACCAGGTAGGCGCAGTCCCCGAGTTTTCGTCAACCTTATGTTCTACTTGAACCCAAATTTGACAGATTTGGACAAATACACTCATTTGCCTACCAATTTGGTCTTGACGGGAGACTCACCTGAGACCCTCCGAATAATGACGAAACTTTTCCAAGCTCCGTGAACAGCTCAATCACCACCTGAGCAACAGCCAATCAAAGCATCCGAGCTACCAGTATTCCGGCTGATTGTCTTGTCTTTTTTCAGCTTGTCCAGTGCTTCTCATTCTTCGTCTGAGAAAGCACTGAATACTTGCTGTAAAATAGTTTGGCATAGCTACTGTTTACTACTTCAGCAAATTCGATTTACCTTACTGGCACTTCAAGGCTGGTTAGTTTCGTGGCTTCTTTGAAAGTGAATGTGAGCCCTTTTTCAGAATGTTTTTATCAAAGGACACCCGTAGAGGGTTAGCAGCGAACCTGGATTGAATGCTTTCCCACTGTTATTGACTTTTATTGTTATTGTCATTAATATTAGTAGTAATAGTCCGCAGCGTATGAGTTTATAGCCACATTTCGTGATCTTGTACCTGTATCTGCACATTGTCGAAGATGATTTGATTGTTATTGCTTCCAGTGGATCGATTTGATCGATTTGATTGATTTGATTTGATTAATAACCTAACGTCTCCCAACTCCGCGGAATTAAACGTTGTTTAAACTCATTTTCTACGAACTGAACGCAACATACACCACCGTTGTATATCCTGAACAAGTGAAGTTCGAAAACCCGATATGAGGATGCTTCGTACGCAACCAAACTTGTCCAAGTGCAGAACGAAATGAACACTTCGCCCATGTGCATTCGAAGGGGCAGTCATTTTGCGATGAGAGGCTTAATCGGCTGTCATGCCCTAGTGCTCTCATCTCTAACACTGAAGTGATTTTCCAATACAAGCAAACTACACCGACCGGCAAAGTTTCAATCCATTGGATAGCGCCTCAAGTGCAGCTCAGTAACGCTTTATGGTAATCTGGGTCCCTACGACCCGGAGCGATGGAATTTCGTTTCTGGTAAGAAACCTTGAAGATGCCATAATTAAACGAATCTTTAAGTGAATTCTGATCATTTAGAAGCTGTGACCAGGCCAAGACATCCGGTACTCGATTACGGGATTTACAATGGAGATTTCGTCCTGTCAGTGAGGTCAATCTATGCTGAAAAGCTGAGACGTACTGTACATCTGTTTCATCCTTGTTGAGATTCATCAACGTGCGCATCTCATGAAACTGTGGTAGTTTCGAACCCGCGGTCTCCCAGCAAGTGTGTAAACAATTAATCGTTTGACGAAGAGTAGCTGATCAGCAGTGTGATTAGCTCTCAATTAGACAAGACAAAGCGCCACTTCGTCTTCAATCAAGGAAACCACATCACGTGGTCACGTATTGACTTGCTCCTCGAGTGACAATTTCCAACCTGCTAAGCCCAGTGGTTAGCTTTTGTCAAATAGTTCGCACCACCGTAGGGTATGCTGATGGATCAGCCATAGTTCTGAATGCGACGTTGATGAAAATTCCGGTCATGTGCAGATACCGAACGCTTGATGTAGGATCTCTGTGCAGGCACCAGCAATCGCCTCCTATTTGCACCCTTAAACACTGTGGCCGTTCTGCCAAATACTCCACTGTTTAGCTTGATTGAAGCCGGTTTGCTGTGTAAATAGACTTAAATGTTTGAACCAGATTGTGAGATACCATGGAGGCAGTATCCTCTGTTTTCTAGGTGGCTGTAAAACACGCAAATGAAAGAGATTTTGCACTTATATGGAGGAAATCGAAAACATATGCGAAGTTCATTTAGATCAAATGTGCGTAGATATCTTTATTCATGTTTTCATTTCTTATCAGCTGGTGGCATAAATAAGTTAGGGTAAAGGTGGCTTGATAACACCTTAGCTACAACAGTGCTTGCGAGAAAGTAGGGAGAATGGTGAGCGGCTGTTTGCTGGTAAGGTCATATCTTTTATCCCATGTACAGGTTGGCCCGTTGTTCTGAACCAGGGAAGTCGTCCTAAAGTTTCTGGAAACAGTAGTATCTACACCGTTTTACCATCGAGACTATTCCTGCAATAGAAAGGAAAAATCCTTTTTCTACCTAGGAACGAAGTCTTGTTTTAAAAAGTTGAAAATTATTAAGTATTGATCTAAATTCGTTTGTCCACCTTCGGTTTCGGTAATTTTCCACAAGTCGCTTAGATGTTTCGAGGTTTCAACCAACAGCAAATGAAATCAGTCGATGCCGAAAAACCGAGAAGCATGGTACAACCGTTGCATTTTCTAAGTAGCATCACCTTACAGACCTCTAGAAAAGTTAAAAACCCCGCACCCTTCGCGTCAGCCAGGGCGGATAATCGACAGCACGAGCAAGCGGTACTTGAAAGATATCTATTCAAATATCTCACGTCACGTGACCTGGTGTTGACTGGCTCCCCAAGTGAAGATTTCTCAGCCAGAAGGTCACGTGACTTGTGGGCTATTTCAGATTTGGCAGCTTAATATTCGTAGGCTATTATTTTCAAATGTGGTAGTCTGTTTTCGGAGCTGAAACGTACGATACTCAGAAAGGCTGTCAGGAGGGCGGTGATGATAGAAACCGTTGCATCTTTTTCGGTTTGCATTTCAAGAATGCTCCGCTACTTCCAGACTAATCCATTTTGAGTTGTCAGCAAAGGAAATAAACCAACATATTGTGACGGTTTTCAAGTACCCAATTCGTTTACGGAGTCGTGAGGGGATTTGAGACACCATCTTGTTCCATGGTTTGCTCAACAGTTCCACGGGATGCAAACCACTGTCTTCTCAAACCAGACAATCTGGAACACGTATCCCTTCATAAGGCCTCCACATAAAATATCGTCTTCTCTTGCGGACCTTCTTTCAGCTCCCCGTTATAAGACCTACTACATGGACCAGCTTCAGCCAAAGACCGCCGAACCGATGCGGATGGTGCCGTTCTTCCGGGGGTCCATACTTTCCACGTTTCCTCAACTCCAAAACAATTGATATATTCTCCCGCATTTCGGGGCAAGGTTTCATTGATCCTGTTGTCCATCATACACCCATGACACGAGCCTACATGAATGATTTGATGGGTCCTGGTTCGGTCCCTATTGTCTGTTATGGAAAGATAGTTTCCCTGGCGGGAAGACGTTGAAACCAGTCGTTACCGTGAGATCACTCACAGATGTAATGCTGAAAACTCTCCGACAGTCCACACTCTCGACAGCTTAGGAATATCGTAAACGAGAGATTCAGCTGGGCTCCAGGTAAGTCTCCTGTCAAAACCAAATCGATACGCAAATGGATGTATTTGTCGAGTTCGATCATACTTCCTCTTAGGATAAAAACAAGCACCGAAACACCTTCTCTGTAGTGCCCGAATCGACCGAATACTATTGGAAAGACCTTGGGTGAATTTGTCGAAAACATATGTGCGTCTTCTGTGACTAAAAAGGACGTTTTTCGCATAAGACGAGTAAGTTTTCGGTATGCAGGTAAGGAGTTGCAAAGTGTGGGTGTCAATTCGTCGGATCGCCATTGCCTCAGCTGTTTTTCGGTGTTAATTGAAGTTGTGCTACAGTGGCAAACCAACAAGCGACATGACAATCCGAGTTCTGCGAACAACTGACACAGATGCATTCCGACGCCCCGACCTTACCCGATGTGTGGCCGATAAACTGTGTGAAATTTCGGGCCTGCCGCGACCATTCATGTGTTAATTTCAAGACCAGTGTCAGCTGTCATTACCACGTGATTTCACCTGTTTTTTTTCCAAAATGCGACCAGCTGCTGCTCCTTAGCTGCATTATTTGGTTTCCCTTTCCAAAGCACTGTAATTTACCTGACTGGTGAAAAGTTTTTTCCCCCAAAAAGTGCATATAATTTGGAGGACAAATGAAAGTTTGACTGTATGACTTTGCACGTTTGGTGTGACGTGTATTCAATCAGCGTCAATCACGTGATTATTTCACAGTGAAGGAAGAATGGTGGTTACGCTCAAGAACTGAAGTCATCCGACTAGGTTTCCGTTTCAATGGAGGACAACGCGCAGGTTAGTGAGTCGGATGGAAAGGACGAACAGGGTGGGGGTATCGCGGCTAGGTTGGAAATCAGCCAAACAGGAGTCGTAATCGCCTTCCAGATGGAACATCTCACCAGGATCAAACGGAACGTCGGTCTAGACAGAGGAGTGACTGCGAATACCGCTCAGTGAATAAGGGGTCAGTTGCCAGTTATTTCTTCTGTCAGTTAAGTGCAGTTCCATCTTAGCTTACAACCTGTGTCTCCACTGGTAGAACGTTACTCATGGACGGATCTTGGCACGACGGTTCTCGAAAAATTGCTGTTTGTAAGGAGGTTGTATTCACTCATATCCTCGTCATGGGGGACAGAAACAGCATTGGCGAAATGCACTCATTTGAATACCAATTTCGGTTTTGACGGGCGACTCACCTGGAACCCATTCGAATCTCTCGTTTATGATGTTCTTCAGCAACTGAATGTGCTGCACGTGGTCACCTCATGTTTCACATGGTACGATATTCTAGATATCGCGAAATATGTATAGACGCAATACACTACTCACAAGGTTGCTGGAAACTCTTCGACAGTCCACTACCGGTTTCGCCTCTCTTCGGCGATGAGTTTCAATAAACTGATAAGTAGTGTATTACGTCTAGACGACAAAGTTCAGATAGTTCTAAGTGTCGGGCAAACCAATCGTATCGCTCAAGCGTGAACAAGTGACACTTCACACTCGTCCAGCGTGCGATGGTGCAGTAGTGCTAACATGCTCACCTAGCATGTAAGCTTTCCGGAGTTCATCTCCCGCACGGCCACTGTATATGCACTGCTGATAAGCTCGAATAAGAGTGTAAATCGATGCAGGACTTTTGAAATCGTGAGGAAACAAATGGTTCACACAATCCATTGTTAGGTAATGCGCCGTCGAGATCTTCAAGTCCACAGATAACTGCTCTGTACTTCGAGGTTTGTAATAGAAGGCTCGGAAAGAGCATTTGCAACCAATCCAGAACAGTTTGAACGGTTAGTTCACCAGGTTCATGTGGCTCAGTGGTTAGAGCGCAAATTTTCTTACCGGAAGTCCCGTGGTTCGAACCCGACCTCTGCATCTCGACTTCCCCTGTCTAGGCTTGGGTAACCTGGCAGTATCCCAGCCCTCGTGCTTCCTTCGGATGGCATGGCAGGTAGGCGCGGAAAGGGTGTTACAGCGGAACGATTTATTATTTTGTATTTATTCACCAGAAATACTCAATGACAGGTGTATTTTTGGTGCTTATTTTCGACGCTTTTGACGTCACGCTGTCTAAGATGTCGAATGTCATCGCCAGGCCTCATTTTTCAGTTATTACGATGTTCGAGATACCGCGATACTTTGTATAGACGTAATACATTACCCATGTGGTTGCTGAAAACTCCTGGACAGCCCACGACCGGTTTCGCCTTTTTTGGGGCTCATCACGTAGCCGCAGTCCCTGAGTTTCCGTCAACCTGAACTCAAATTAGCGAAATACACTCATTTGCATACCAGTTTGGTTTTGACGGGAGACTCACCTGGGACCCAGCCGTATCTCTCGTTTGTGATGTTCCGCTTCAACTGGATTTGCTGATTGTGCTATGTTCGTGCAATTTGGGTTGAAGTAAAACAAAAGGTCAGAGGGAACTCGGTTACCTGATGTGTCCCAAGAAGGGCGAAACAGGTAGTGGGCTGTCGCAGGGTTTTCCGCAACCTTATGAGTAGTGTGTTACCTCTATACAGAAACAACATTGTTTTTTATTGTGGCACAATAATCTGGGAGTATACCAAGGCAGATTTACTATTCACAGTTTGGGCTTATTTTGTATGATAACTCTTCTTGTCACGAACAAAAAATGACCGTAGGCCAACGTGACGAGCACCCCACTGACCACCTTATGGAAAGCATTTTATGCCACACAGTAACTATTCCATTGAGTATGACAACTTCCATTGAGTAGAACTTTGCATGGTGATGTAACTTTGGGCAGCCATGTAGCTAGATGTGTGTTCCCCGGAATGCAGTATTGATTACCATCAAAGCACTTTGGCACGACTGTTGTTTCTTCGGTCGTATGGCTGAGTCTACTAAGGTCAACGGCTGAAACATCCCTCTCTCTTCCCCCAACTTTGCGTCCCGTCCATTTAACTACTGTGACATCGCCATCATCATCATCATCATCAACATCGTCATCGTCATCAGGGACAGCAACGTCAGTGTTGACACCGATGCTTCACTGCCGTACAACCACAAAACTCATTTAATTATACTTAAAGTGAATAAAAGAGAAAAGAGTGGGTGAGGGAGTGACTTGGTGCTGGCTTATCTCAAGCATTCTGAGTCCCTCCAAACACTCAGACAGACAGCACAAACACTGCGGACATCTGTAAGGTGTAATTTCTTGCAACGTCTCCAGGCAAACAAAGGAAGGGTCATGAGAACCCCACCCTAGAAGGCGGTCCGTGCCATCCCAACTTTTCGTAACAGCTAGGTCACACGTTGTCCACGTCGCAGTTTGAGCCATTCTGAAAGACACTTGGAGGACGACAGTCGTCTCGCTAGATGATAATCTGGTATGCGTAACACGTGACCGAGCCACTGCAGCTGATGGCAATAGGTGCTCTTCGAGACGTGTTACATGGTCGTACACCCGTTTTCTAATTAAATCGCTGCGAATCATTTGTTGTCATCTGATATTGGCGACGCTTTTAGGACACCTGAAATCATCCACCCACAAGAGCCATGTCGGAAAACCTTGTAGGTCTGTGAGTTATGTTGAATCATTTGTAGGGACATGATCCACGAAGCGACTTGCTGTTGGGGATCCAATAATCCGGTTCATGCGGTTCATGAGTGATATTCGTAATCAAGTTGAACGGATTCAATGTACCGTGTTTGCTGATTTGGTTCAGGTGCCTAAAACCACAACCAGCGTGACCTGAACTGCGACTTTGTGTACATGTATTTCCCCCAAACGGTCCCGCGGACACGTGACCTCACCAGTCTGCACCACCAGTGTGCACAGGTCCAAAACAAAAGTTTCCAACAAGCGTGTTCAAACAGGTAGTGTCAGATGAGCCCATTTCCTGTTGACAACGACCGACTCCACAGCCGAATTGATAATGCATAGCAGATGAAAATCAACAAAACGAACGATAATTCATGCATCATTACGCTGACGCCGTTACACTTATGAAGCGTGCGTGCACTTTGCGTCGTTCTAAACCGAAATTGAATGGCGGTTTGAAAAGTGACGACGTAATAGGGAGTAAGATTGTGACAAGTGAATCTCTCGTTTATGCTGTTCTTCATCTGAATGTGCTGCAAAAAGGCTGCCTCATGTTTCAGTTGGTACGATATTCGAGATATCGCAGTATATTTTTCATGAAGGAAACTACTCACAAGATTGCTGAAAACTCTTCGACAGCTCACGACCGGTTTCGCCCTTCTTGTCGCAATCAGTCCAATTTGGGTTTAAGTAGAACATGAGGTTGACGGAAACTCGGGGAGTGCGCCTACCTGATGAGCCCCAACAAGGGCGAAACCGGTCGTGGGCTGTCGAAGAGTTTTCAGCAAACTTGTGAGTAGTTTCCCTCATGAAAAGGGAGTAAGATATTAATACCGTCCGGGCCAACCCAAATGACAGCTAGCGCTATGGCGTCACTCCCAACAACACCTTTGAAATCGAAGGCATATCACCGCACGATTACAAACAGAGTCATGACACTATTGAGCGTGACACAATGTCCAAACATAGTTTTTCAAACAGTGATACGATGTGGACCAGCATTTGTGGAAAACCTGAACGGGGAGTGTGGACCGTCATAAAATTCTAATCTCACTACAACGTCAGATGCAGTTACATGCTGTGGTTAGGTTTTTTCGACATCACACCGACTAATGTGGCAGGCAGCGGGCATGTGAGGATCGAAACATCGATAGACATAATTTGTATGTATTTCAAAATCTCAAGGTGAACAGTGATTATGTGTCAAAGACCGAAGAATACGACTTTCAGGCTCGATGATGCTTGTGGTTGCGTTTTCGTTCACATCGGTTCGGTTTTCTGAAAACACGCGATAAAATCCAGTTTGACGATAGGACTGGAGAGAGCACCTGTTGAGCTGGGTTTGAACTACAGACCCATCTGTGTATGTACCATACACCCGAAGTTAACACTGGAGCGTCCAAATAAGTTTTTTTCTTGAAATGTGAATTTAAGGCACCCTGGTATCTTTGACTTCGAGTATTACCCTTCCTAAAATCGCTGGCTTTTCCAGAGAACCTGGCTTTGTAGGCTTGCCGAATTGTACCGAAACCTACTGATACTGTTTGGTTTTCTGCAACAGCTGGGAAAAAACAGTTGTAAAACAGGATTTAGTGTAAACTAAATTTCGGTTTAGATCAGAATACTTTTTCTGGGATTGTGAACTGAACTGGATAAACACAAACGGATGTTGTCTACAGTAAGGTAGCCAAAACACAATCAATTTTTTTCGTTCTACGGGTGCTATCTTGGCTCCGATCGCTAAGTCATCGATCCTCGGTAGACCTCAAGGCCGCACACGTTGGCACACCGCCTAGGCCAGCTGATTGCCATAACAGTGTTTAGTTGTAAATCTTATTAGTGTTGTTGCTGTCGTGCATGTTCGGAATCTGTGACTTCCGTATGGCAAGTCGAGTAGTCCTACGGCTTTCGGACCGCAACAGATGATGCGCCAGTAAATGCTGTGGGAACAGCATAATACCTAGCTAAGAAACAGAATGAGTACGACCCAAGCTCTTAGCCCGATCGATCAGCAGTGTCAAACAGCTACTCATCGACACCGTTACTACAGAGACAGGTGGAAAACCCTGGCGATGACAGCGTGACTTCAAAAGCGTCAAAAACGAGCACCGAAAACCACACCTGTCATTGAGTAGTTCTGATGAATAAACCGTTAAGCTGTAACACCCTTTCCGTACCTAGCTACCATGGCGTCCAAAGGAAGCACGAGGGCCGGGATACTGCCAGGTTACCCAATCCTAGACAGCAGAAGTTGAGATGCAGAGGTCGGGTTCGAACCAAAGGATTTCCGGTCAGAAAATTCGCGCTCTAACCACTGAGCCACATGAACCTGGTGAACTAACCGTTCAAACATGTATCGCGATATCTCGAATATGGGGCCAAATGAAACATGGGGCGGCCTTATGCAGCCCATTCAGTTGCTCAAGAACAGCATAAATGAGAGTGTCAGCTGAGTTCCAGGTGAGTCTCTCGTCAAAGTCAAATTCGTGTGCAAATGTCGATACCTGAGCTTTCTTATTTGAGATTCTGCTTCGATATTTTTTCGTTCTGGTGAAAAGACTGGAATCTGTGTGGCTCTGGTGTCCTAATGTTTTAAACTTATCCTTTGTTTATCTTGACCAGTGAATTTACGTTCAAGACGCAGCCGATTTGCTGCTCGATTCGCTTCACAAATCTTCATCGTATCTACATGTGACAGTCAGTGGTTGATGATCCACATTAGTAGTTTTTTGGTTTAGGATTGTGCAGGCTTTGCTTGCAAAAATTACCACAGTGGAACATTCAAACTAGGATCAATTCGGGCAGAAATGTTTACGTCCTAATTGCTGTTTCTGTCGAAAGAATGTGACCATTTGAAAGGCAGGAAACCCATTTATCAGCGTTTAAAATGAACCCCGTTTTGTCAACCTCACGGGTCTGAACCACATTGTGTTGCGTGTTTTCCGTGGGATGAACTTTCGACGAAAGCGTCAGCTGTTTCCCCGAAAATGTCAACAGCAGAACACATGTGCGTGTGCCATAGTGGGTGAGTGAAACAGTTGTCAATGCCTTTTTGACCACAAGCGAACGGCTATTATCGATCCTTTTCTGGGGGAGGGTAAAAGTGTCATCTAATAATCGTTGCTGAGAAATTTCCGAATTTGATTTGATAAACGTTGGATAAATTCCGAAAAAATGCGTATTTTCCGAAGGATGACTTTACGTTTTAAGTCCTGGATTGTCAAGCAAACGGTAGTATCAAAGTAGAAAGGTCAGCTTCTCACGATACTACACTGAACCATCCGCCTGCAAGTTACATACCGCTGGTTGTCAGGCCCTATTTAGTTAACCTCGAATGTGTGCTCCTGAGCGAATTGGCTAAATCATTACATTTTATATACTTTCGATTATAGTATTTGGTTTTCGTGTCCTGCCTCATCAGTAAAACTAAACTGACCGGGGCATTGCACGATGTGCTTTTCTATACAGATCTCATTCACACCAAGTTTGTTCACATAACTTCGTTTACGAGACTGAATGCTATTGGGGGGGGGGAGCTTTCTCCAACTAGTTCCACTGTAGTTTTGCACTCGAGGAGATACCGAAAGAAACCTAGCCACCACACAAACACAACATACTACTCACAAAGTTGCTGAAAACCGTTTGAAAGTTCGCGACCGGTTTTGCCTTTCTCGAAGCTTGTTCATCCGGGTCTAGTCCTCGAGTTTCCTTCAACCTTATTTTTGACTCAAGCGTCAAATCGTACTTGACTGACGACTCACTTATTAGTTGGTGTTGCTCAAGTTTCAACGGCAATCCACTAATTCAGTAATGCGAAGGAAATGATACCTCAGCATCTGGTTCGCCGACATGAACTCAGTCACATTATGCGAGACAGATATGCCAGAATTTGAGCTAGACTCTACAAATCTGTCATCTGAAAAGCCGACCAGCGGTTATCACACGAATATCAGTCCGAAGAAAGCTATTCCAAACAAGCTGAACTGAGAAGTGCACCACGACTGAACAGGGGCCGTGGTCGTTTAGTGTACACATTATGGTCCCCCCATCTGTGCTCATTTTGGAAGGTTTTATATTCTTACAGTGGCGCTACATCCAGTCTAAGTGAGAACTGATCACACTGCTGTTCGGCCGCTTGAGACCGAACGGTTAAGTGTTTAACGACTGGTCGGAAGGTCACGAGTTCGAGCTTTGTGAGATGGATACTGCTGATGATTCCAAATAAGACTACAGTATTTGTACAGTGCTTCTCGGTTTTTCGGCATAGACTAGCTTCACTGAAAGGACGAAATCTCCGTTAAAAACTACAGCATATCGCCTACCGTTAGGCGTTATCACTTCCAGAATAGCATGCCTGGTATCTTTACTATGGCTTATGACCATACCGGCATTACCAGTGGAAGGATCGTCTGGGTCTCCACAGAAACGTTGATAAATGTTGGACTTGTGGTTCCATGTTTAACGGTGTTGTTGGAAAAGTTGATTTCAAACATACCTGCGAACCTCCCACAAGCAACAGGCTTCAACCCCTGAAACCAGCATATGAAAGGTATGTACCTTAATCCTGTTTTAAACGTGTTTGATAAAAATAGACCACTTCGGGGAACTGAGTGTGACTCACAGATCTGTAGTACGGTGTTCTCATAAACCCGGGGGAGATTCCCAAACCAATCAGCGAAGTTGGGCACTTACTTCAAGTCCTCCGCAGTCATGTGTCAGGGGATAATAGTCATAATGAGGATAAAACACGTTGCTCTTGATTTCTGCCAGAACATGCGAGGAAAATTCAACTTTACTGTCTACCTTCGGAATACGCATCAAAGTGAGCTAGTTGTATGTTTCTGGAGCGGCTCGAACCAATATTCCATCGCTTGCTTTATTTGATAACTTCATTCAAGACATCCCGCTAATGTTGCAAGTCCACCACGTGGCTCCATCGACTGTTCCAGTCAGGTACACTTGAAGGTCATGTATTGGAGCTAGGTATCAAACCAAGATGGCATAAAGTGAAAATATGAGCGCGGTCGAATAGCCACTGGAATGAACCGATGAGGACTGAGTGATTAGCCACTCAAAAATGTCAGTCTGGCAGCATGGGGCCTGGGAAATGCATCGTTCAGACTCTTGTATCTTTGTTTCCAACACCCAAGCTGTATCGACTCATTTTAGCGACGGATCTGGTCAAAGTATCTGGCTATCGGAGAATCAAGGCATATATGCTACAGTCTCCGCAACGCTTCATATTGTGTCTGTTCTGTACCTTACCAAGAATTGGTCTTAAACGGAGAAGTTCAGCCAGGCGGCACAAGCGAAATCGTTTGATAACCTGGGTTGCAACGTTCAAGCAAAGCACGTGATGGACATAAGTGTAAATTTTGTAGCGTTCCCAGCCGGGTCTCTCATACAATCCCAACCTAGACACCTCTATAGCTTTGTCCTCTTACAGCAGGTACGTAACCTGTTCAGATGTCTGACTGAGAGGGCAATGAAGTTATGCTCCTCTGACTGTTTTGCAAGACAAACTAAATTTCTTAAGAAGTACATTCTCGTGGAAAGGATATCCTGAAGGGTTCTTACCCAAAATTATGCGATGTGTAAACCACAGATCTCCGCAATGTTCAGTTGGGAAAAGGTGACTTGGTTATCGAACTCTGTTGATACAACATACATGGTCGTTAGTCTGTGCTTGAGTCTCACTTCCAGCCGCACTATCAGGTTCCTTTTGAAGGACAAACTGCTAAGTACTACCTCCAGCCTCTGTGTATACCCATTTGTATGTTCGTACCAGGAATCGTACGTTGGTCGTACGACAAGGCGTTTTCAAGACAGAGTATGACAACACAATTCTGTTTCTTTCGGTGGCGGTTGAAAGAAACCGGACTCAATTGCAATTGCATAGCATCTGTCTAAAACCAAACATATCATCAACAAAGAGCACGCCTTCGGTGTCACATACCGATCACAACTGGTACAATCCACAACAATCATCGATCACAGAGTTGGCTAGTGTCCGACTGAATGGCTCGCAACTCTGCATCCAAAACAGTCTTGCGCGATCTCTGAACTTGAGATGGCCTATTAACAATCCAGTCGCATACACTCTTCTGACAATTCAGCATATCTGCAACTGTTTATGATTAGATGTGTGACCAGAACCTACAGTTTTGCTCAGTTCCGCCGAAACGTATGAAGGTTTATCGCGAAGACTTGTCACAACCGAGTTCATGCCATTTTCAAGACAAATAACATACTTTTGATGGAGGACATAAAAGCATGACGGTATCTACTTGCTTCATCTGCTTTCTAGGAACGGAATGACTGCAAAATTGTCAGTTTCCACCCCAAAAAGTTGAGATAATATTCGCAGACGAACAGAATAGTTGATAATGAGAAACACGGTACTCTGATTGGCTGGTTGGCTTAATGCTGGACCTTGAAGCAGGCACTCACATAACCAATATATATTGTGCGACTAGCACGGGATTCATCCATTCTGCGGACAGGATTTTCTCATACTCTCATTTGAGCTTTCCCCCCTGAAGAGCCATGAAAAGAAAATGCTCAAACGGATGGGAAACCGTGATACTTTTACAAAAATAAATTCCATTACTCATAAGCGACTAAAAACAGTCTGGCAATCATTCGATTTTCCATGGAAATTTTGTCTTCTCAGCGAAGTCGAAGCACTGTTTCAACCTTATTTGGAACCATCAGCAATGTGAATCACACGAAACTCCAGTAGGCAGTCTCGAATCCGCGACCTCCGGGCTTGAATACAATCGTTCCACAAGTGTCGAAGAGTTTTTAGCAACGTTGTGAGTAGTTTCCTTTACAAGCATTCCATGTTATTTTTCGGCAAGCCCGAGTACAACACATCTGTTGAGTGGAAGTGGTTTGGACGTGGCTTTAGAACGACTGCCGGAGATTTTCGCATCCACGGCGGCTGGTCGTGTTGCTTACCTCACGAAGAGGGATCGGAAACTGCAACCGGGGCTGAGATCCTGCCAGGTTGCCGAAGCCTAAACAGGTGCAGTCGGGATGCTGGGTTTGGATTCAACCTACGGGCCTTTCGATCAGTACATTCGCGCCTCAACCACTGAGCCATATCGAGCTCGGTGCTTCTTAACCCATCGGTTTTCAGATCAGCATAAACTCTGCTCGACCTGATGGTTAAAACCATCCGTGCTGTACACTTCGAATCTAAACCGGTCACCCTCAGATCTGTTCACACACACACACACACAGTCTTCATGTTTATGCCAAACGTTTTCATTGATCCCTTCGTCCAGTAATTCAAACAATGGTTATTGTGTGACGGTTCTCGTCTGCGCGTACCATGCGCTAGGTCAGCATGCAAACTTGGCACGAAGATCTCGAGAACCCTCAGAGGCGGCAACACATGAGCGATAGAATTCAAACCATCAGCATCCTACAGCATCTTTCACACAGACGTATAGACACACATGAAGTGAGCACCTGGTCACTTCATGTGTTGTACAACTTTTAGATCGCTGTGCAGATTGACCATTCGCTATTACGAACACTGCGCTGTCATCCTTCCCGTCTAGGGGGTCGGACCACGGCTGATTACTGACGGGAGAGTACATCGGGACATTTTTGACATGAAGTGGATGTGAAGAATGTCGATAAATTATTGTACTTAGTTCATTATGCCATGAAATTTCACTGTCGTAGACAGGAAGGTGGAAGTCCCGTGAAAATGTTAATTCCAGCGGAGACTGCATGCAGCTGCATGTGAGATTCTGTGGGCTGGTAAGAAGTTTACAGATGCGTTTTGCACTGGGTTTCTTGGCTGACTGCCAAATAGTTTATCTAGCTGGTTGCTCGTGCAGGCTTTGCCAAGAAAAACCTATGAATGGATTTGTAAAAGGGACCTCGGAATAGAGACCGCCACAGTGTGAAGTCTCATGTAGCGTCCCCCTCACCGACCAACATGCGTGCTATTTATTAACTGGATGAGATATCATCCTCATGAGAGACCAGACACTAGCGCTCCATATCGTCCTTCCATTTTGAAAACGTGATGTACTGCGAGACTTGTTGAATGGAACCATCACACTTGACAAAGCCATGTCTCGCGGCAATCACTTCTTACTCAGAAATTATGGCGAAAAGCAATTTAGAAGCAGACCAGACTTGGAGGGAGCTCACTTTCACACTTTCTCGCACCTCAGTCGTCACACGAATTTAAAGGACATCTGTAGTGACACTGTCGGAAAGTACTACTTTGGGCTGCAAAATACTACTAGCTTTTCTGGAAGCAAAAGTGTGTTAATTGGTTCTTCTCTTCATGAGATAGCAACAATGGTCGATGCTTGTTTCCCCAACCAATCAGAATGGCCGATGTTCTTCGAGTTCAGAAGTACTTCTTCTTCTCTCTTTTGAGGCTTCAATTCAACTATTTTCGTTCCACAACCTCGTGACATTATATATATATATATATATATATATATATATATATATAAACTTATTGCACATATACATGGGGCAGAACAAAACAGAACAGAATACAATAAGATCGAAACAGGCATTCCAATATTAGGTTGATTGTCAACTATACACAATCATCAGAAAAGCAAGCGTCTGTTGCCTGGATTANTCACTTACCCAGCAGGAAATTGCCTTGTCACAAAATTATTCTGACCGCTTGCAACAGACGTTAGAATTAGACCAAAGTAATCCTCCACCTTGTTGGAAATGAAGGTCGAATTTTGAGTACCTATTAATTTGTGACACAACAAGATTGAATCACTGAATCCCCCCCAGCTACCTCTGTCTACATCCTATCAAGTATCTCAACCGGGTTCCAATTATGAAACGACAAAAGGTAATGCTACTCTAGATTGTTTGCTTGAGTTGTTTTCCCGCTTCAAACTTGGTCTTTGGTAGATAATAAGTCTCCAGAGTTGGACACTGACGGTTTTTGAAACAAATCAATATCCCAGGAAGTCCCAAAATAACTGCACAGCTCTGTCAGGAATCGTCGGAAACGCATAACTGTCAAGCTAAGCGACTCTTCGGACGGCATCTAAAGGACTTTTTTCACCCATACATGGCTTGCTGTCACGAGTACTGAACCTGATGCAATGGCTTTTAGGAGCTTGGTGCTATGTACATTACTCGCATCCACTAAGTAGTGAGGGCCACAGAAAGTTTGTTGATTATTTTCTTTGTGGAAAGTGAGCTCGACCATCCGAATCCCAGCACATTTTATGCATAGGTCCGGACTCCCGTTTGGTCTGCCGATCGTATGGTTGAACCGAATGTACTATGCTGAATACAAAAAGCGGGAAAACAACTTTGTATTTCATGCCGTTTCTCTTAAACCAGGCTGTCGAAGTGAAAAAAATTCGTTTTTATTTGTCGAAGCACACTACTCATACGGTTGCTGACAATTCATCAATCGCTCACTTTTGATTTCGTCCTCCTCGGCGCTCAACAGGTAGACGTAGTTTGCGAGTTTCCAGCAATCTTTTATTCCACCTGGGTACTAACTTGCACGTCACTGATGAAACACACTCATTAATCTGATGGCGAAGAGGGACTCACATGAGGCTCTCATTGATGTTCATTCGGATCTCTCCTTTACGCCAAAGTACCTTTACAAATGTGTATATTAGTCAGATCCGTGGCAGTTTTTTTCCGATAATTTCATATTTTCCGCCCGTACGTCGTCTGACCGAATGGTTAACTAGCGAATTACTTAGTCCAGCAAGATTACTCAGAAAATGTTTTTCTAAATCCTGCGACGTGCTACCAGTTTCTCGGTCGTTTCAGCCGCTGCATCGCTTAGTTTGCACATTTAAACACACAAGTTTTCGGGATACGATAATGCGTTCATTGTAGACGTTCAATAGAATCCTGAGCCTAGTAATGGCGAGAGACAAAACGTTCAGACATCTAACACCAAATCCACTGGTTACACAAGCTGGTCAGCGGATATACTGTCCGGACAGAACCGGCTGGAACTGTTTACGAAAGGGTCACATGCCCGTCTCTTCTGAGCTCATCCGATTAGTTCTAAAAAGCATGCCTGACCTTATTGGAACCAATCATACTTTTAATCTAAGCAATCGAACCCATGATAGTCCGGTCAAGAACACGTCAGCATTCCTGTATAGCGTGTAACTTTTACAAACTCAATAATTCCAAGCCCCTTCCCCTGCCCATACCCTTTGTGAGAATTCCGGCAGTTTGCACCCCAGCCACTGATTAAAACATTCCTTTATCCATATTTCACGTTCCATAGAATATGTCTTCTTGCACAGTCTGAGTTAAGTTCGATGACCGATGACCAGACGTTTGGAGGCAGATAGACCCCAACACCTAACACACCGGAGGGCTCAACATTTCGGCACATTAAAGATAGACTTTCATGAAATATGAAAATGTAATTGGGGCCATACTCACTTCCCACAAGTTAGATGAACCGGTCGAGTATGTGGAAATCCCTCAACAGTTGTGTAATATGCTATAAAGGAAAATGCAGCTAGCTCAGTTAGTTTGGTTGGACACAACCACCGACCCATCGCTACGCTCCACTACACGCCCTAACAACGCACTGATGATGTCACCTCGATTAGTGATGAAACGTTTGCAACCGAATTGCCCGGCTCAGTGAACAAGCCAACGACCAGTTGCGTAATTATCCGGGCAATCGAATTCATTAATAGTTTTGAGAAACAGTATATGTTGAGTCTAAAAACTGCTGAAGCAGTCCAGAATTAAATTTTTGGTCAATACTGAAAATCTTGCTGAACAATGTCAACCACGAATGGCGGCTCGTCGTCAAAGTCGATCGATAAAATATTGGATCGTTCCTAATAACCGGGAGGACAGTACGAATGGTCAATGTTTTCGTAGTGTACTCACGGAACGTCTGCCACCTTACGACCGGTTTCGACCTTTTTGGGACCCATCAGGTACGTGAAATCAACGAGCTTCCATCAACCTTGTGTTCTACTCGAACCTTATGAGTAGCGTATCGAATATTGTCCGAACTGACACATGGGATGACCCAGTGCAGCACGTTCACTTAAAACGGACCATTTTAAACATGAGATTCAGCGGGACTTAGATGACTCCTTTGTCAAAACCAAATTGGTGTGCAGGTGAGAGTATTTGTTGAAAACTACCAGCTTAGCCTTTCTTCAATTTTGTATCCTTTTGGCATCGGTGAGTGATAAAATTTGGGTGGAACAGACTTCACTGCTTGTGAAGCACCAAGCGTCGGTGAAGTTCCTTCGATTGCACTGCCGGCCGTAAATCGTTGACTGAAGCATGTCGGCCGTAGTTGAGGGTAATTCTGCCGTTGACGCCGAATTTATCGGCTTTTTATCCTTTACAGTTGTTAAGTCAGCATCACCTCTCGTTTGGCCTGCTGGTAATTTTTTACTCACACTACAAAAACCTCGGACGGGAAGCTTCTTCCGTTTTCCTAAAAGCGTAGTTTTCGCATACTGCATTCTTGCAAGACACTTGGTGTTCAGTATGGTAGGCCATTAAACTATGTTGAAGACTGTGTTCTTTTCATCCAGGTATCTACTCAGTAAACATCCTTTTGTTATGTCAGGCGAGGCGCTAATGAGTGACGAATGACACCCCATTGACTTGATAATTAGTCGGGCGATGGTGAGCCAGAGGGGGTGCAGTGGATGAAGCTCGAGACCGTGATCTGAAGGCCTGTGACTCGAACCCAGTTCTTGCTTGTCAGTTGCTCCTGCCCAAGCTTTGGAAACCGGACAGGAACTGAAGTCTCGTGTTTTCTTCTAGTTGCATTGCCGCTATGAAACGAAAGGGTGCCACAGCGGACCAATTATTGAAGCTGTGTGCGACAATCGCCATCTTTATCAAGCGCATACGAGAATGAATGAACTAATTAGAACGCATCCCGACCTGTTCACCCCTGAATGAAGTTTTCTTCGGCTTCATTTATGAAGAGCTAAAATGACAGGTCCCGGAGGATACTAATAAGGGCTATTCTCGCGTTCATTTGAAAGATCTGTGTATGCCTGTATAAGCAACAAACCTGGCGCCTCACGTTAAAAACTCCTGCACGGAATCGAATTTCCTAACAATCTACTCATGCATGAGTTCACTTGAGCTCTCATCCTACAGCGCAGTTAATCAATGCTGAAAAAGCAAGAACTGTTGGGTTGTTTTGTTGTTGTTATAGCTCACTAGTGATGTACTTTTCCGGAATTTCTAAGACGGTTTGAGAAAACTATACCCATCCACTCGTGCACCACGATTGTCTCCTCGTCTGCTGAAGCAAGGTTTGCAAATCATTTGCCAAGCTGACCGAACAGATCGATGAAAACTGATAAAAGGCATACTGTTCAGAACGAACAGAGGTTTGGCGCCTTTTGTCCTTCAGTCAAGTGATCTGCATCATGTGACCTGCTCTTGGCTGGCGTCTAAAATGACAGGCCTACGCGTCTCCTGTATTCTCCTTGTCTGAATAAGCAGTGAGGAGATCCAGAAGTTTGCAATATGCTTTAATCCTGCTGAAAAGTTAAGAAGCACTATACAGGAGTTCCACGCCTGTTAGGAATAACCAACAGTACGTAGCTGACGAAACTCCAGGAAGTGTAAACTAATCATACTACTTTTCAGCCCCTCCTGTCCAAATTATATGGTGTCCAGCCACTAAGTGACTCAAGTTACCCTAGAGATCCGTGTCGAAGAACCCCGACAAGAATGAATCCGTTGTGCAGTGCTTCTCGGCTTTTCAGCATGGATTTACTCCACTTACAGGACGAGAGCTACGTGACCTACGAACCACAATTCCAAAGTATTTTATACCCGTAATACTAGCTTCAGTAATTTCATCCTCGTTTTTTAAACTAGCATTCATCCTCTATTTTTGTCACCCTGCTGATAAAATATGAGCGTCAGAATTAGTGTTTTATTACTCCAAAAGTTTCCGTAAGTTCATGTAAGTTCACCCACCCCTTGCACACACACACACACACACACACACACACACACACACACACACGAAAACAGACACACACACACACACACGAAAACAGACACAGTGCTTTGCCTCAACCGCCACGTTGAAATGTAGTGTGTAAAATATCGGAAAAAAGACAGCATGTGTTGTGTGGATAAATCAACTGTGACAGGTGTTTTTACCAAATTACCTGTGCAAGTCAAACGAAGTTAACTAATGTTAGTTTTAATCGTACCATTCGACAGTTTCCTGTTTTCTGTTAGCCTCGAATTTTCCGTCCTTACTCCGACGTAGTTGGAGGAAAAAGAGCTTTGCTTTTTTCTCTCCCAATGTTACGTACTTTCTGTTCATGGTTCGCATAAGTTCAGAAGCTTTTTGTTCCGTGCAAGGATAGTTTAAGATGAATATGACACTTTACACGAACCGATTCCCCACGGTTTAAACCATAATACGGTGTACTATAGTCTAGTTTTAACTATGCCATACCGTACTATACTAAGCTACACTATACTATACTGTACTGTGCCATACTGTACTGTACTATACTATGCTATTCTTTTCTATACTATACTATACTACACTGCACTATACTATACTATAATATACTATGCCGTACTATACTGTATGCTTCGTCAGACTTAAATGGAGATTTCGCCTGTAAATAAAACCAATATATTGCTGAGAATCCGAGAAGCACGTAAAGCTTTTTCATCTTGATTGGGAATCATCCTCAGTGAGCATATCACGAAACTCCAGTCGGGAGTTTCGAACACGTTCGGTCATGAGCCGCTCCTCACACCAACGACCGGCCACATCATTTCATCCTGATAAACATTATGCTGTGTTAAACGTTCGGTCAAACTGCAAACCTGCAACCCGAGGCATGCCCAATGTAGGACACATAGTTGAGTTGATATTTGAGGTAATTGTTCTCGATATCACATCAACAAACTCATGCATAATTATGCGTTGAAAGTGATCAGATGAGTTTCTTCTGAGTACAGATCCGCCTAACTTGGGTGACCGATGTTGCTCGTGATCGATTTTGTGACGCCGGTAATTGAACTAGAAGACATGGTCGCTGTCTTGACCAATGGCACTGGGGTTCTGCAATGTGTGACTCATTCAGGCCTGTTTACTATCGATCAATGCTTATTTAAATGGTCAGCGTGTAATGCTCGACGCGAACGTATGGTTAATATTTACGGAGGCTGGTCTTTCAGCTGAAATTGACTGTGGGGCTGAAATTGAGGGTCATCTGTAAAAAAAACCACCAGCCAAAGACACTGAATAAACAGATTTTCTTAACCTCCCCACCATCGCCTTGAAAAAAATGTGCAATTTAAATACCTGATTCATGTTGGCTGAAAATTGTCATTATCAGTGAAGGAAATAGATCTCGGCGCTTAGCTGACATTCAACCCTGAGAAAGAAAATCCTCACTATAGGGTAGGAAAAAAGGGATAGGTAAGACCGCTGGAGAAAAGAAGGAGACCACTGGACCAAAGACATCTGCTCGTCATGTCGAAGTGAGGGACCATCCGTAGGGTTGATCCACCTCACTTTGCGAACCTCAGTCGAGTTAGTTCAGTTCACAACGACAGACGAACTTTAGCCAGATGGTTGGGGTAGGCTGTAACAGAACACGCTCCACTGGGATCGGTTACGTGACATGTCCTGTAGGGTTCCCAGTCATGTGCCAGGAAGACCGTTTGGGCCCGAGCTAGAAAAGGGTGACGCTCCTGCAGCACTCAGTTTACAGGGGTTTCAACACTTCCATGTCCTGGTCAATGTCTTTGAAATGAAAACAGTGTTTTCTTTGCCAAGAAACGGTTGAGCATGAGTAGTAAACCACTTTAACTTGCCAAGTTTT
>SJOL01007241.1:257103-324588 GCA_004794785.1 Opisthorchis felineus
TCATCCTTGCCTGGCTTCCCCAAAGGAACTTCCCCGTCTTTCTCTCTCCACTCCACTCCGCATCCAGCACCCGAATCACCGTCTCTAAACTCCACAAACCGCGTACATCAGCCGTTTATTCGGTCATATAGACAAAGCTGCTTTAAGTATGGTGATAGCCACAGTGCGTCCTTGGCAGGACTAGAGCAGCCTAGCTATCCGACATCATCACCGACAGCATCAGACGATTAGTAGCGTTTAACTGCCAGAACATAATCAAAAACTAATTTCGAATGAATAGGACCCGTTCACCTAAGCCAGTTAACAGTGGCATATGCAACTCCTCCGAATCTCAGTGAAGAACCCATTGCTTTCAAGTCGGTTTGTTCAAGGCAGTCCACAGACGTAAGCTACGGGTTGCCCGTCCGATTCCGCAAAACTGCACGGGGTCCGAGTGGTCTTACAGTGCACCACCACTGCAGCGATTTCAGCCTTCCGTGCGTGCACACAAAGCGTTCAGCTGTAGAATCCTTTCGGTGCCTAACTGCCATGCCACCAGAAGGAAGCACGAGGGCTGGGATACTTCCAGGCTGCCCAAGCCTAGACAGGGGAAGTCGAGATGCAGAGGTCGGGTTCGAACCATGGACCTTCCGGTCAGTAAATTCGCGGTCCAACCACTGAGCCATCTAGTGTGTGCAAACTCCAGCATTCGCTCTTTGTTGGTATTTCCTTCATTGTTTGACCGTCAGGTAAGCTATTTCACAACCAACTTTGTCGCAATGTGGGGGGTCTGCCACACAACCAGTTGACTAGGTAGCCACTTGGTCGTTTGGGCATCGATTCATATTTCCAGACCACCATTGTCAATGAATTTTGAACCCATTATAACTGTTGCTTTACAATCTCTGTTCTCTTTTTAGCCAATGCTCACGTCTGAGCAGATAAACAAACACCTGAACCTCTGCATTTCTTAAATGGTCCAATGGAACGAACAATATTCATCTTTGTCTATACAATGACCGCACTGGGGCGGCAGGCGCCAGCCAGTCTTCTGCAGCAGGCCAACTTTCCTTTCGATACTGGACTACCTGACCAAAATGCTAAGGTTTTCCAAGTCATGGAAGAATCACCCAACGGAACGGAGGTCCATGGAGTTTCCGAGTTTCTTCAGAGGGCTGTGAACTTTGGCCAAGACGTCTACAAATCAGCCTCCGATTTGGACTTGAGTTTCCAACTGCTTGGTGCACAAGGTGGGCTCACAAACGCATTGCATCTGGACCCACATTCAGGCAAGTTAACTGTTGTCGGTCGCATAGACCGAGAAGCGCTGTGCACAAAGTATCCAGACAAAGCTTCTTCCTCCCTGACGATCGATGCGAACAGTTATCAGCAACAGTATGCGAATCCATTCAGTTACATTTCGGCTCCCACTGAGGAATGTGTGAAGAAGCTGGAGATTATCGCAACCTTATCATCTGGTTCAAGGCAGCCGGAGATGAAAAAGATAACACTGTCGCTCAGCATCGATGATATCAATGACAACAGTCCTCAGTGGCCGCAACCAGTTCGAACCACAGGTATCGGACGAGAGCAACAGTTGCCAGTAATTGAACTCCAGGTTTTGGAAAGTCCTCGAAATCCAAACGTTCATGTACCTCAGCAGGCAAGACTTCAACTACCGGGAGCTCACGACCCCGATGCTGGCCTGAACGGCCGTGTGACCTACCGAATCAGTCCGGTGCTAGGTGAAAATCAATATTTGCATTCCGTGGATGCGTCCACACAACCGCTACCATTTATTTTGGAGGAGGAAACATCGGGGACGTTGGAACTTGTTTCCACAACCAATATGGACTTTGAAAAGCAGCCTTTATACGAAATGTACCTGATAGCCTCGGACTCTGGAAATCCGCCACTTACCTCAACGGCATTGGTCAAGGTCCACCTTATCGACGTGAATGATGAATCTCCAGTATTCGAACACGAAGTGTTCTATCCTCCAAGCGGGGCAATATCAGAAAAGACAGTTCCAGGCACGTTGATTTTAAATCTGTCTGCGGCGGATGCTGATGCGTCTCCGGCAAACAATCGGTTGCGGTATGTCATGTTACCGAATCCGGCGGCGACCAAATACTTTATCGTTCATCCAGACGGACGAATTTCACTCCGACAGTGGCTGGATTACGAAACAATGCCGTCCGGCGCAATACAAATTCCAAACTCTCAACATCCAGCAGACACAAATCAGGTGCGTAAACAATTTGTATTTAGAGTTCAAGCTGTTGATTCGGCACCTGCACCGTACGAACGGAAAGGTGAAGCCACAGTTGTTGTGCCAGTCATTGATGAGAATGATGAGGCTCCGGTTATCAACCCACGTTTTTTCGGACCTCCAGAGCTCACAAATCATGGAGTTTTGGGTGAGTGACTTTCTTGGTTGTTTCTTTTTGTTTGTCCCAAAACCCAGTCGTTTTTTTTAAGTTCCTTGTGTATGATGTCCCAAATTAAAGATGAAACGTCCTGGTCTAGACATGTACAAGACGGGAACAGCCCACTTTCGAACGGGAACTGTCCTCATTGATGTCTGAGGTACATATGCGGAAAGGAAGGATTACAATTTTCCTCATAACCGGTTTTATCTTGAACATATTCAAAAGAGCGATAAACGGGTATGCAACCATCGGCAGCATTTCGTAGACACTTCCAATCACTGGACCCATGGGTTTACTTGTATGTTGTGCAGAACACCCGTGTGGGTTGACTAAATCACTCACCTAACACATTGGGTTCGGAACCGAACAGCAAATGTTATTTCTGGTACATACCGTAAAAATTCTTGTTGAAGCACTCAAGTTGCTTGCGGTTTCCGCATAAAAATGAGAGGAACATTTCAACAGGTGTCCTCCTAGTACCAACAGTTGATCGAACAGGACAGAATGAACCCTTTTACTTGACTTTCCTGAGGACTAAAGATGCGTCGGTGCAGTCGGATGGTAATCGTTTTTGCTAATACAGACGGAGAAACGTAGGTTGCTTGGCGCTCTGATCTCATCCCTTGCACTATAAGGGCTATGCAGACGGGGAGTAGAGGATTTATTCAATTATTCTATCACGATGAAGCCTGTAGTAGGAACTTTCGTACCTACGACTAAGTAACATGACTTCATTGGTGTCACGTTACAAGGTTTCAGACAACGACCTACGGTTTGAATGAATCATGCAGTCCAGGGTGGTTGCGTACTACTTTGTGCGCTTTTTTCGCTTGGTTGGTCGAACTAAGCGGCTACGAGGGTGCAGGTGCCTTCGGTTTATGTTGTGTCTGCGTTTGCAAACGATCTCCTTGGCAATGAGCTAGAAGAAGGACCTTGTGCTCTGTCAGTCACAGTATGTCACGTGTCCCTTTGTCACTAGACTCGTATGCTTAGTCTTTGTATTTTGATGTCCATCTACTACATTGTTCTTCTCCTCTTGGCCAGTTATTCGTCTTACATGATCCTACAGACTTTGTCAGTGTGAAACTTAAAAGTGGCAAATATTGTCTAGTCAGACGGGACAATCAGACCACACAGAGTGGAGCATAAGTCTCATAGACATGTGATCTGCCTTTTATCAAAATATCTTTGACCTTGATCGATCAATAATGACTGGTCCACTCGTTATCCCTCGCTGACATTCATGGCTGCAAAAGTGATTATTGTTCGTATTGCGACTGACGAGATTTCAGCTTGTCGCATAACGTAAATTTTTCCCGGGTTAGCCGAGCGAGGCATTGTTGGGACAAGTTAATGACACTGGTTATCCCAGCCACATCTGTTTACTGGCTCTTATCGATCAGGTGATATGTACCTGTCGTCACGTGCTTTTCGTGTCCAGCTTCACGGCCTAATGGCTTATGCTCAGCAGTTTTTTAGGTAGGATCCAGGATCTTCCGGAACATTCATAAATGAATATGTGGGTCATGACAGATTCCTGACCCTTGAATGATGAAAGCCACCAGCGAAGGCAACACGCAGAAACTTCGAAAACCATTGTTTTCATACGAGAACTGAGAGATCTGCCATGCAAGTGGCCTGTGTAAATCTGAGGTAATGACAGACCTCTTGAACCGCTCATCAACACAAAAGTTCATGCCATCGCCATGATCTACTTCCTTCAAAAATGATGGACTACGCAGCCACCCTCCTTCAATCCCCAAACCATCTGTGAGCAAACTGGCAGTTAGAACCCCCTTACAACACGTGTGCAGTTCGCAGCAGATCATGTGATAAGAATGAAAAAGACTATCAGATACACAAAAAGATTACTGACAAAGTACTTCTTCGATAGAAAGATGGGGATCTCGTACATCTTGAATTGAGAGGTCCAGATGCGCGTATCGCCAACCTATAGCTGTTGGTGTTGTGCCAACTGAGCTGCTAAGGTTGCTCGCTGTCCGCTTCGCCTACGTACCTAAGCTTCAAGGTCATTCGTTACACCAGTGTATGAAAACGAACAGGTCGTATCAGTCTGTGCGATTAAAGGATCCCTTGTCTGGTTTCCACAATAAGCCAGACGCTTGTATCGTTCAGGTACTAAAAAGGCTATGGTTTTAGTTTTTCTCAGAAAATGAAAGGGGATTTGGTAGTCCGTAAAGCAAGCATAACGGACAACGCGTGTCCTCGGCAGCTCAGCCGTTAGATAGTCACCCGATAGGTGGGGTTCGGATTTCGAGTCCACCCCCCCCCCCGCTTGTCTCTTACTTCAGGCTTTGTGTACTTCGAAGAAAGTCTGACATATCATCGGTGGTTGCTCATTCTGGATCTTATCGTGGTGTGGTGGTTTATGTACCTGTATGTCCCACTGGGTATACCGAGGAGTTTCACTCTGACACCCGCAGAGCTTATCATATCAGTGGATAGAAGTCTCAGCGGATGAAGTCTCTTGGGTCTTTAGATTGGGGGTTGAAACAGGCGCTGCGACTTTTTCCCCCCAAAAAAAACTTGTACAACTGTAGTAGTGTGCTAGCATTGACCCATTGCCTTACAGTCAGGCTTTTGAACCAAAGACTTCGGTAGAGAACCCTAATCATCCTGCTGCTTAGGTGTGGGCGTCTTGATAGTATCCCAGCCCGCGTACAGCTATGGACTTCGTAACTGATCATGATGATCTACCCTGTCATATTTTCGGAATGTGTATGAAGTTTTAGCTTTGATCAGACGAAAATGGGGTTGTCAGCTGCTTGACTCTCCTCAGCACAGCTTGGGAACCTCCGTAAGATTCGAACTCGTCTGCATGGCCGCAGTACACTGAAAAAAAAATCGAGACGAGGCAAATATGGGACTGAAGACTAATTACAAACCCTGTATATAGCCCACTCTCTCATACGTACGGCAGGGGTCGTTTTGTATGTCACACCGATATAACTATTGTAGCTTACGGTGGTGAAACTTTGGTATACTAATAGGCAAAAAACGCGTTAGCTGCTAATCACTGATTTCCACGTGACGTTTACCTGCCTATTCGTACACGGATTTGAGCCTCTACTTGGCTGTATGCACCACTTACCAAGAGATTTACACTGATATTCACAAAATGGTGGCAGCCCAGCTAAATTGCGCTTTAAAATTACAGATGTTCGGACACACCGTAGAGCTGCTGGTTCACATCACATTTCGATGGAGCTCCGTGTGTTTCGGCTGACGGGTTGCATGAAATGGCTTCATCTCGTGATTTTCCTCCCTATGTGGAACAAGAGAACAAGCTACTTAGCCGGTTAACTTAAATGACACGGGCCACTCAAAGTAGGCGTGAAGGGAGACGCATGTTGATCCGGGTGAGATACTTTCAAATCACGGTCCTTGGGCTGCATGTGCTTGAATCGATCATTCGAACCCAGTTATCCAGAGATTTATCCAGAGTTGTATCACCTGACCTCATTTTTTTTAAACGTGTTTGAGTGATGTCTGTTGCACACTGCGTGAATGGCTGGATTTGGCGAAGTGTAGGTCAGATGAAAGATGGAAAAAGCCACGTGATCTAGCACAGTATCAGTCCGTTGGCGAAGTGCCTACATCGAGAGCAGAATTTTGGAAACGTGGGAATTATTTTCCATCGCAAGCTCCATGAGCCGGGGGAACAATCTCTTCTGGGTTATCACCTAGCTGGTTTCTCTCTCATGCCGCCGACCCGGAAATTTTTAGTTGCCTGTCACTCCAAACAGTTTACGTCATAGGCGTGAACCCGCCACATTAGTGAATTCGTTTTGTACGGGCTTGAGTGCACTTAACTGAGGACTTTGTCCTGGACAAGCACACGGTCTCATTTGTTTGATGATAAAGCAACAACTCATAATTCAGTATTTCCAGATTTCCCGATATTATTCACTGTTTTCTTCGTTTTACAAGAATAAGTGTTTGTGATAACTCATCTTACCTGGTGGTTCATATCCACATTTGGCTGAATGAGAAAACCGCTGGTTGCTTGGGGCCGGTAAATCTGGGGATTTCACTTCCAGTGGAATGAAAAATTTCATCCCACACTCACAAAATCTTTTGGAATATATCCAGATACAATGGAAGTTCTATTAACACACTGTAGAGAGCATACAATACAGTCATATTTGGGCACCTTACTACAGATAAAGGTCAAGGAAACACTTCGGAGCCCGCCGAAGATCTTTCTGCGTAAGGAAGGGGGTTTGTTATTGCCAAAAGGCTTACGATCCAAGTATAGATGAAATACACTACTCATAAAGTTGCTGAAAACCCTTCGACAGCCCACGACCGGTTTCGCCCTTGTTGGGGCACATCAGGTAGGCACAGTCCCTAAGTTTCTGTCAACCTTATGTTCTACCTGGGTTTCAAAACCATATTGGCGTGCAAATGAGTGTATTTTGGTGATGATCCAACGTATCAGACAAACCGTCCCGGAGTCATTTGGGCATAAATGTCCAACCCTTAGTTTGAAGAATTTCGGTAGGTCAGGTGGCGTAGATGACAGTTGGTTTATTCGCTGAGCTGAAGAATTTGATTGCAAACGTTTCATCACCAATTGAGGTGACATCATCAGTGCATTGTAAGGAAGCGGAGTGGATCGTACCGGTGAGTCAGTGGTTGTGCGCGTTGAATAGTGGTGCGTGATGATAATATGCGTGCTGCTAGCCAGGACTGACCTTAGATCACGATTGGTTGTTCGGTCGTGTGGTTCTGTTGGCTGGTCTGTTATCCTATGTTGTGATTGGTCGGTGATCACGAGACCTTTGAGCTCCACCTCCCCAGCTCGCTTCCTCTGATTGGCAGGAAAGATTGGAAGAGGAGCGTCATGAACCCGTTCGGAAATATGTTAAGGACCGCATTTCGAAGGTGTACATTTTCTGGCATGAAGTGTTCGAAGTGATTTCTCGGTAGAGAATTCGATCAGGATGTATGACCAGTGATCTCTTCTGATGTGTACAGACGAAGTTTTGGGTGACCTATAAACATTCCTGAGTGAATAGTTTGGCACCAAATTGATTGATAGGGTTCATGGTCGAAATAAAACTTCGTTGTGCATTCGCAGTCAAAGTCGTTTCAATTTTAAATGGATCTTTTCCAGATAAGCCCCGCCAAAAAATTAACCCCCGCCACCCAAAAAAGATTAGAAAAAAGAGGATATGAAATTTGTTCTGAATAGTTTTTGAAGGTCTCATCTACTCTTCTCTTCTCATTCCGTCCAGGTGTTGTAACAGAAAATGCCGTCGCACCGGTTCGCTTGGCCTACATTCAAGTTAGAGACCCAGACTTCAATGGCAAGGACAAAGTTTCGTGTCAGCTGACGGACACTACAAACTTCTCCCTTGTCCCCGTGCGTTCAATCAACCTGGCTGATTTGGCTTATACTACTGGAGAGCATGATGATTCGAACAACGACTACATGCTTACTTTGTTGATCCAACCTGACAGGGAGCGCACCCCAGTGTTGCAAGTGCGGATAAAATGTTTAGACACCGTAGGAAACTCTAATGAACAAACCCTTCGAATCCGCGTATTGGACGTCAACGACGAAGTGCCTACCTTCACAAAGCCTATCTACCGATTTAGATTGTCTGAGAATACCGATTCAGACAGTACACTGCCAGTACGAGCCCCAAACGGATCCTTGGTACCAGTAGGTCATCGAGTCGGCAAGGTGGTTGCTCACGATAACGACCTTGGTGAAAATGCCCATATTATCTACCGGTTAGCCCCTGATCGATTAGAGATTACACCGGCGAATACGGTGGAAAACCACACCTTTTTACATGGAACAGATTCTTCTATCCGAAATACTTTTACCTACAGCTCATCAGTGATTGAACAGAAACCTACCGTAGAGGACCTGTTCCGAATCGATGAACAAACCGGGGTTTTGTACGCCCTCAAATCATTCGATGCGGAGAATGTGGCCGTTTTTCGTCTGAACGTGCTTGCTGTAGATCAAGCAAAAGAATCGGCTGCCTTAACTGGAACAGCTGAGGTGGAGATTCGTATAACCGATGTGAATGATTGGCCACCGGTATTCTACAAGACCAACGTGACGAGTGACGATGAAACGAGCCATACGGCGGCACATTCGGCTCCCGTGGAGTACGTTAGCAACTATGTGTTTCATGTCAGAGAAAATAAGCCCCCATACTGGTTGGTTGGTAGAATTGCAGCTGTCGATCCGGACATTGGTCAACGCGGTGCGAGTGATATCTCCACCACTGGTGTTCAACATTCACAGATTAGTCTACAACTTGCGGGAGATTCAGAACCGGAGCTGCGTAAAACTTTCAGTGTGCATTCAACCAGTGGCTACCTGAGAACACGTGTGTCGCTGGATCGAGAGAAGCAGGCCGTATATGTGTTTAACGTGGTCGCGTGTGACACGGGGAATGAGGCGGGTCAGGAAAGATCCGCGACAGCCACGGTGACTGTATTTGTTGAAGTAAGTACTGTCCACTCGATTGGACAAAGTTTGAAGCCATCTTTTCGCACTCTTCAGTTTATGTTGAATGCTACAGTGTGAGTACTACTTACTTTGGGATCCACCCAACTTTTCCGACTACTTATTAACACCGCAAAACTGGCGTAAAAACTCTTTCTGACCTCTGAATTTTAAACAGCTGGAGGTTTTCAATTTGATTTGGGGCTACTGGAAGCAAGGTATCTGTAAGCTGCTCAGGTTTACCAAGAGCTAGTTGCAATTACCCCTCCTTCCAACAACCCTCTTCTCCCTAAATCGACCACGATTTTCATTCTTGAACTACCTTTCTATTCGTTGCGGTCAAAATTACAACCCCTTTCTCTAATCAAGGTTTCAATAGATTAGTCTGGCCTGTTTTTAGTTGAACAGAACATTAGTGTCTCAGGTTGGTAATGATGGCCGTTGGTTTGTTCGCTCAGCTGGGCAATCTGTTTGCCCACCTGGTTGTTCCAGTTTGGTTTGGCAACCAAAATTGGCGAACAAACTAACAGCCATTCTTGCCTGTGTCAATTCCGATAGACTTTCAGACTGGTACCGTCCCGCACAAACGTTTCTCCTTTTACCAATTTTCAGGTTCATGAGGAGAACAAAATGCGACCTTCTGTTGTTGAAGTAATATAGTCTAGCCAAGTTGTATAACGGAGTGTTTTTCTTCGACGTGTAAATGTCGCTTACAACTGTGGGAAATTTGCACGCGAAATGTAGTCGAACAACCGTTAGAAAGTATTACACGTCACTACGCAACAAATGCTCCCTAATTTATACAACTTCGAGAAATCGCTATCTGATTTGATCGAATCTAATTTGACATGGAATTATTACAGGGATGTCCGTTGTGACGGAAATATCACAATTTTCAGTAGCTATCCGGCTCCCATTAGCTCAAACTTCGTCTGCGGTATGCTTTCACATTCTCCATCTCAGACGTCGTTCCTCTGTCGGTGTTGCCCATATTTTCTTGAAATAACTCACTATTGATAAGGATGCTGAAACTCCGCAACATGCTAACCGGTTCTGTTCTGCTTGAGGCTCATCAAATCGATGTAGTCCACGAGTTTTCATCAACTTCTACCAAACTGGGCACAAATGGTGGATAAATTTACAAATGATGGATTTTGTAGAGTCTCTCCTTACTACCAAAGCAGTTTGAAAATGAGTGTATTTCACCGACCAATTAAAAGTTGGTGTTCAAGTGGAACACAGGTTTGACGGAAACCTGGAAAGTGGGTTTAACCGGTGAGCTCCAAGAAAGGTGAAATAGGCTGTCGAAGTGTTTAGCAAACTTATGAGCAGTGAGTTATATAAAGAGAATCGAACATCGTGCCAACTGAAACATGAAGTGGTCTTTGTTCAAACTATGATAAACCAGAGGTTCACTTGAGTACCCCCCGTTAACACCAAAGTAATTAGGAAATAGATGCATTTCGTTACCACTCAGCAATTGAGTGCGCATTTAACATTCTGAATCACGAAGAAGGTCTGTTGGGACTGCATGCTTACACAAACACTCGTGTACAGTGCTCCACTGATGTTTTTTCCACTTACATGATCGATATGTGATCGATAAATGATCGTTATTCCGTGATGACTTGTCAGTTGATCAACTGGTGGTCCAGATATAGTGTCCGGTTCGTACTACTGCTCAGCCTCGAACAGAATAAACGATCTGGTATATGTCCCTTGTGTTTTTGCCACCTCATTGAATCACAAGAAACTTGTGCCCGTCGAATGATTCTAGGGATTCGCACTTTATAGGAACGAAACAGCTGTGAAAATGAGGACACTTTATGAAGTAGAGCGAAAGTGGACACAGCTGATAATCTGATCTGACCACACCTAGCGTTTCAACCCTAGTTTCCACCCTGGAATCTAGCTGTTTAGTTAAATGGATGCTCTGCTGATGAGAGAGAAATTCGCTCAGTTCGGAACTACCACTGAAAGTCGTTCGGTAAGTCAAAGAGTGTAACTCTTCTGGAAGTCAAGGCTCGTAATAGGGGTGATCCTATGAAATTCTGTGAAAGTGGTACGAATGCTCTGAAACGCAAACACTTCGGATGCGATATTCATTCCCTTAGTACGATCACCCACCGATTACGATCGAATTCGCTTGTATTTTTCAAAATCTTATTCGAGAGTGATAACTGAAATTTATTGATGAGTAGTTGTATTGAGCAGTCGGCCGGTCGGGCTACACGATGAACCGGTTCTCCGCGAACTGATGCTAGACCTCAGTGCTAGGTGAGCTCAGGGCTTTGTTTTGGTGTGCTGTTTTTAGGTAGTGGAGTGAGGCTTTACTTGATTGATTGATTGATGATTGGCTTGATTTCTACATCCCCATGGTCCAAGATGCCCATGACATGTAAGTTTGAGGCAAAACCGAAAAATACCGAAATTTGCACTGATTGTCCAACTGCATTGAACTGAATGCTTGTACGTTAATCGATGCTTACACAGCTGATTCTGCGGCGCGAAGTATCTTTTAAACTGGGAAGCGCCACTAGCAATCAAAAATGAAGCGTCCCATCAACATTGTGGTAAATGACTTATGAAAATACAGCTCTATCGCATAATAATAATTAATTTGAAGAATCAATAATGCGAACTTTTTCCAAAGCTGCTGTCGAACGCAAACAAAAAAAGAACTATGTTGTCACTGCGAAGATCGAGAAAGTACATTACGTTTCCGTGTGGTGACTATGTTTTTGTAATCCGTGTTCTCATCAGGTTGTCGTTTGTTCCACAGCTGCTGCGTCACTTCAGGATAATGGTTATCCGATGTTTCAGTCAACTGACAGGTGATCGAAACCGCTCAAAGGCCCTGTGGAGAGCCAGTGATACAACCGACTACGCATTGCAGGATGCTTAGTACTTCCCGCACGTAAATAGGACAGAGTACACCATCGGGATTGGCGGAAACTGCAGTCTGTTTCGAAGAGCATTCTTCTGAGGAACGCCTATAGTGAATTAATTTCTCCGGAAGATGTACATAAAGTAAACGACAAAATGTGGTCTCAATGATCCGCTGAAAATGGAAATTGATGCTATCTGAAATGGATGAGCTTCTGGCAGTTGGGTAACACATAGTTCAGGAGAGATATTGACTGAACCAACAGAAGGAACCTTCCTACTGTGAACGCCATGAGCTGGTTGAGTGTTGCTTGCGGCGCCCACTCATCTTCATTTTTTGTTTTAATGTCTCTCCGAATCCAAGAACTCCCGAGTGTTGTTGTTCTACTAAAATTCATCTTGTTTCTACTGGTCATACTCACTTGGGTGTTATCAATACCACAGCCGCCGGTTACAGATCCAGTTGTTCACCCTTTTTACAGGACACAAACTTTTCAAGTAGAACCTAAGGTTGACGGAAACTCGGGGGCTGCGCCTATCGGATGAGCCCCAAAAGGGTGAAACTGGTCGTGAGCTGTCGAAGAATTTTCAGCCACCTTATGGGTAGCGTGTTATGTCTAGAAACCGATTTCCGTTCTTGTTAGCCGTGGTCATCGTCTGACCGTGAAAGAAGCGCGCCACTTCAAACTTACTGGTACAACGTGGTCCGTCATACGATGCCGTGGCGCACAGATACGTTTGGCTCCCATGAATGGCACTGGTCAGCGGCTTTCAAAACATGGAACATGATCCATCGACAGACTGAAAGAGCTCCGATCCACACAGTCCGTACTACTGAAAGGCTTCCACTAGGGCCAACCGGATGATAAGTACCTAGCCCCCTAAGCGATCAGACCCGAACTTTACCCACCGGTAGCAACTAATCTTCTATCGGGATTAGCAGGCGGTGCTGCTTGAAAGACACTTTGTCTCTAGTAATTCGAAAAAATCTCGGACCTGAAAACTTCCCTCCCCCGTCGGAGACATACTCCAATTGGGGAGGGAGCACCCGAGGCGGATTTGCCGTTCAACAATGGGCAAACTACTGGACGCCTGAGCAGATAGCTTGCGCGGAGCCGTATGTGGTGGTGAATTGGAGATCTTGGTGCCGATGTAGACCCGAGGGAGCAAGATCGGCGGACGAAAGTGTTGAAACCTATCGCAAGTGACTAGCTGACCCTAACGTGATAGCATAACCATAGACATCGGCATCATCCACTCGTTCATCGTCGAGGTACCGGAATCAATTCCTTTACGTTTCAGTGTAACCCTTCACCTCCCCCGAGTAGCACCACAGGAATTTCACCTAGGCTAATCGATAACCTGAATGTGTCATGTTAGCCATATAATTGATGGTGTTATCATCCTTAGGATGAATATGTCGGGCATGTGCTGGCTAGAAAATGGGACAAACTTACCTCTAATCCAGTTGTTAGGGTTTCGCAGGTGGGTCGGTGAGCACACCAGTGACCCACAAGGCCGATCCAAGGCTCGTGCGCAAGTCCATATGGTCAGAGCCCTTTATGAATGGCTCGCTTGTTTTGCAGTATTGCGAGGCATTTCACCAGATGCGATTCTTCAGGCTGTTTTGACCAGTTGCGGATCCTTCCGTGACCTACACTGGAAGTTATCTTTCTTAAACTTACACGGAGGCTCTCCCATTAGTGGAATTTCAAACTCTACTCTTCAGCTGGCTATAGACATTTTGGTTTGGGATACGATTTTCGGCCATTCATTTCAAATGGTGTAACCAGCTGGATTGGCTTCGCATCGGACTGTGTTCGACCCCAACAGTGTTTGCCTCTGAATGAACTTCATTGTTGAGCATTCGGTCCGTCTATTTGTAACGAAAGATTCTGCACAGACACGGCGAGCGAGATCGGTCCAGGTGGCGCTACGGTGAAGCGGTGAAGAGAGTGCAACACTCTTGAAATCCATGTACAAGTGTGGGTTCCGTCAAGTGCGTTTCTCAACGCCACCAAAGTCCGTGCTGGGCTTTGCAATTCGTGTGCTTCGCAACCAATTAGCTGAATAACTGGTGTGCTCTGTTGAGCCCGCGGGGCAAGCCGACAGGAGAAAAAGCTCTAGAAACGGTACTGAATTGGCGGACCATCTTTGTGCTATCAGAAGGAGTGCGTCGATGCTTGTTGAATATAAAATGAACAGAACTGGGGCAAGGACACAGCCCCTCCTCACTCATATCGATTTCGGACTGGCTGGAGACAGTTGCAAAGTTTCGCACCCGGGATTTCATCCCAGTATAAAGGGCTCTGATGAGGTTAGCATATGCATATATATATATATATAATACATATATATATGGTGCGTTCGAAGCTAGGAGGACAGCAGTGGTACATTTCCGTTCGCGTTAGCGCACTCTTACTCTCAAGGTCAGCGGTTGCCTTAGCTCAGAATGATTTCTTTCCACAAAAAAGGAAGTGGTAAGATTTGGCGTATCAGAGAAAAAAGCATGGTCAACTAGCTGTGTAGTCGACAAATTTGGCGTCAGCAAATCCAAAAGACTTATCGGCGGCAAGAACACTGCGTATACATTTCAACAAAGGAACTGAAACGTTTTCAGCGCCAGAAGGTGGGTATGAGTAGGTGCCGGAAGTTATATGTGACCGGCGGCGACAGCTCACGCCGTTTAGATAAGACAGTCCCCACGCACTCGTTCTCCAGCTCTCTGTTACGATAAACCTCATGCGATGAAATTATCACCAACTACCGGAAGACTAACAACTCATTGCAAGCAGATCAGTCAATTAAATTTTTTTGGTTGTTTTATTCACCTAATTCCGACATGCTTAAAAGCAGCTATGTGAATACGCTTCCAATATGCTTCTGGGCTTGTTAGTGTAAACCGACTCTAAGTACAAAACGAGAATTTGGTTTGAGATGCCTTTTTGTCAGAGGACTGGATGGAAGCATTTTGTCTACCGTACTTCCTTGTAAATCCAAAGGTAGATTTGCTCTCATTTGCTTGCTAATTTGGTTTTGTTTGGAGACTCAGCTGAATCTCTCGTTTACGATATTGCTCAGGTGAATGTGCTGTAAAAAGACCGCCTCATGTTTCAGTTGGTACGACATTCGGCATATTGCAATATATTTTTACAAAGGAAGCTACTAACAAGGTTGCTGAAGACTCTTCGACAGCCTACGACCGGTTTCGCCCTTCTTGGGGCTCATCGGATATGCGCAGGTGAGAGATTCAGCTGGATTCAGTTGAGTTTCACGTCAAGACCAGATTAATATGTAAATGGGAGTAGTCGGAGGATCCCGTCTTATTTGGATTCAAGTAGAACGTAAGTTTGACGGGAACTCAAGCACTGAACCTATATGATGCGCCCCAAGAAGGGCGACACCGGTGGTGGGCTGCCGAATTTTCTTCAGTAACCTTATAAGTAGTGTGTTACGTTTAGAGATTTGCAGTTTTATGTTCTGGGTCAAATGGAACAACTACAGAGTTGAGCCCTTGTGAATCAGAATGATCATAGAAAACGTTTAATGAGGAGAGTCAGTTAAGAATGACTCATTGAGAGTCCACTGCTGGGGTCCCTCGTAGAGTGCAATCCTGTGCTGACTGTTTTGTTTGAAGTTTACATAATAACCAGGGCTTAGCAGCTGTTTGACTATTTAATAAAACTGTTACAGGCAAACGGTATCTTCGAGTGACGCATAATACCAGGACCTCCTGGAAGGTAAAACAAAGTCGAAGCTGGGTTTCTTTACGGTACAACAAATGGTCCACTTGGACTACAAAAGTACGAACCAAATGAGCAAACGAGCTCCAACGTGAGACAGTCGCATGTGCATAAGGTCGGCCACAAAAATGGCTGAATGACCTCAAGGTCAAATGAGTGAAGTGGAAGGGACAAACAACGCCAGTTCATACGCACGCACTAAACACATAGGTGGAGCAGGGGTTACAGATAGGGACAGAAGAAACGTGGGGAACTACAAATGTCGAAGCAATGGACGATACAATAATGATTCCTGTATTGTTGTTTTATACTCAAAGTACTTTGTCCCCTCCCTGTGTGTTTATAATTCTATCAGCAAGACGTATTTTTTGCAGGGTGGTATACCCTCAGGAAACTCTTCTGAGCTTCAAATTATACCGTATAATTACTAAACGAAAAAGAACAATTGTTTACCTTGGGATATACCGATATGGTGATCGAAAGTTGTGCTTCCGCCGAGGCAGTCGTTGGCTCTCAAGAGTTTTATTTGAAAAGGACTCATACGTAATTTCATTGGAACCGAGCCTGTGATGCGTTCCCATTTCCTGGACTAATGCCCATACGGTAATCTACAAGGGGTCACCACCGGAAAGCGAACAGTTCCAAAAGATGCATTGAACTCATTAGCTCCAGGACGACCGGACCGTTGTAATCTAGGCATCAGACACTCCCGGTGCGTTCTTGGTAAAGACCACCCATCAGTTCTAGAATTACCAAGACTGAAAGTCATCAACGGTCCAGAATGATCACTAGGTTCCCTTTTTTATGTCAAAAGACAGTTTAAGTTATTCATATTCGCTTACAATAAGTGAGTGCGTTTTGCTCAGCTCAATCAATAAACAGTCAAGCACATCAACAGTTAGAGCATAATCCTATTGGCAGATGGCACAGTTGTCCTTGTGTCCTGTCGCTTCTTCACGTTACATTATTCACGAACAATTACAAAAGCGTACATGATATTGCCTCGACAATCCTATCAACCATACCAGCAGTTCTATGTTGTATGCTGGTACTTCGGAATTATCCACCGAATAAAACTGATTATTGATGCGAAAACGGACTGCGAATTCCGATTCAGCACCGGACTATTGTTCTACCGGCTGTGTACATCAGGTGACGTTTAGTTGTCGCTGATGTATGCCCGATTCACTAATGTGTAGTAATGGATTTTCTATGTCATTGTCTCCCATCAGTGCTCCCCTCCCCCATTCAAACCATTTTTCACATATTTCCTATTCTTCGACACATGAAAAATAACATAATGGATTTTGAAGCACTCACGAGGCAGTTTTCATTCTACCGGGATGATACCACCATAATTGCCCGGGGTGCAAAACACGGAGCTATGACCATCAAAATTTGACCCAATCAGTGCAAACCAATTTGGGATGAATTGTTGTTCGATCTTTGGCCACAAATGACAGTCCTCAGTCAGCTCAGCTGTCGTTAAAGGGGACCATTCGAAAAATAGATATATTGTGATCAGTTTAGACGCTCAACATAACGGCTTCGTCCACAAACTCCCATCAGACGTCGGGCCACAATTTTACTTATTTAAATTCGAAACCTTTTTTGATGGCAAGCATCGACCATGGTAGTCGAAGCGAGGTGTCCTTTCTTGTTTGGTTGGGGACCGTCGAAAGACAGACACGTTTATCCTTTCATCCTTACAAACGAATTCTTTGCACTTTCAAAGAAAAGAGTTCACGTGATTCTTCTTGGTTGGAAATCCAGCACAGCGTGATGCATGTTGTCACCTCTTAGCCGAACTACCTGGTCAAACGGTTCCAGTGTATGTTACCCTCGTGTACGGACGGTGTGTTGTCTGCATAGCGATAGTGTTTTTCGCTCTAGTGTGTTTATTCTAGTACCGATCGACCCCTCGATATCTGTCAATCATTTTCTCTATTCAAATAATGATCCTCGCGATAAGTATCCACGCTTCGCGTTCGGGCGCACTCAACATTCAGTTTGGTGTTTCTGCTTCTGCTTGTTGAGCAGTATTAGTTACCACTGCTGTAGCACAGGTCGTGATCATCAAGATGGCTTCACAACCAAAGTGTAACCTTCAACGGAGATTTGGTCCTGTCAGTGGATCCAGGCTATGCTGAAAAACCGAGAAGAACTGTACAGCTTTTTTTATACCTTTTGGGTGAATGACGCTATATCCTGTCTAATTGCAAACTAACCACCCTGCTGATCAGCCGCTCGTGGTTGTGTTCAAACTTCCATCCAGGAGGTCGCGGGTTTAAAGCTCTCACTCCACTGGAGCTTCGTGAGATGCGCACTGTTGATGATTCCCAATAAGAATGAAACAGCTGTACAGTACTTCTCGGTCAGTCAACATGGCCTCACTTACAGGACGAAATCTCCACAAAAATTCCCAAATCTCCTCACACTCCTCACTACCAACAATCTATCAGTGGCTCAGTGGAAGAATAAACTTCACCCGATGAGTGAAACTTCCATCTGAGAAGTCGTTGCTCGAGGAGCCATTCAACACGTGTGACCCCGTGATGTGGATCCCGTGATTGAAGGATGAGCTGCGCTGTATCCTGTGTAAATGCGAGTTAGTCACACTGCTGATCAGCCGCTCGTGGTCGAACGGTTGTGTTCAAACTACTAGCCAGAAGGTCGCGGGTTCGAGACTCTCCAGAGTTTCGTGAGCTGCGCACTCCTGATGATTTTAAAATAAAGACGAAACAGCTGTACAGTGCTTCCCGGTCTTTCAGCGCAGATTGGCTTCACTTGCAAGATGAAATCTTACTTGAAAATCTCGAATCTCCCCACACTACCATAATTTGAAGAAGGTGATTATTGAAGTCCATTTACAGAGGCACTACTCACACCTTCCAACAAGGTGTGAATGATGTTCAAATTCCTTCCGCTTGTTTTAGCTTTCATGTAATGAAGCGCATTCCTCTTGGAAGGGAGACTGAAGGTTTATTGATCAAATGAGTAGAGATAGTGCCTGGAGCAAGTCTTGGTTTTAATTCATCTCGTACATTGAACGAAACCTGCAGATAAATAGCAGCTTTTTGAGGAAGACGCGGGCGAGGTTACCCCGACAATGGAGATTTTGTGGTTGTTTTTTCAAAAGTTTGAAGTTTTTCTAGAGGTTACAGAACAGACACAGAAGACTGATCGGTAAGAAGTTGAATGATTTTTTCAGTTCGAGAACACTAACTTCAGAAGTATGGATAAAACTGATGATAAAACTGATAAAATCGGCCGTGGGCCGTCGAAGAATTTTCAGCAACCTTATGAGTAGTGCATTGCGAATATACATGTATCGCGATATGTCGAATATCGTACCAACTGAAACATGAAGCGGCTTGGTGCAGCACATTCAGTTGCCTGGAAGCATCAGAAACGAGAGATTCAGCTGGGTTCCAGGTGAGCCTCCCGCGAAACCAAACTGGTTTGCAAATGAGTGTATTTCGCTAAAACTGGTGGATATTTTTTGGCAGTTGATACAGTCCGAGTTTTGAAATTTGAGTTCAGTCGGGAGCAGTCAGCCTACGCTCAGAAAGACCAACACGGCAGACGCGTCTTTATCTGACAAGTCATGGCTAGGTCAGCCAGCCAACACCTAATCACCTGACTCAAGCGGAATTATTGAGGGTCTGTGGGGTTTGGACTGTTTGACCTCCAGTGTGTCACGTGACAGATCCGTCACCCGTTTCTGAATGGCAGCATCCAGGGCGTTTCGAGTTCAGATTCGTGAAACACCAACTGTTGATGAATCCCATTAGAAACGAGACAGCTACATATTGTTTCCTGGCGTGCCGACACAAACTCACTTCATTTGCAGGATAAAAAAATCCATGTTTAAAAATCTTTCGGTTGTTTTGGTGCTTTAAAGGCTTGGCACCCGGTGGGCAGTATCATATCTTAAATTTCTTCCGCTTTTGTTTCACTGAAATTGTTGGTCTGAAGTTAGAAAAAGCCGAAGCATTTGTTTCCTACCTACCGTTTCCTACCCATTTCTAAGGACGAAAATGATAACGACCCGGTATTTATTCGTCCCGTGGGTGCTGTCAGCAGGGCCACAACGTCGGGTGAATCGAAGTTGGACAGTCCCTTGACAGTTAATCCTCTGGCGCAGAAGGATTCGGCGCAAGCCGGTGGTGTGTCGGTGAGACGGGGGGAAAGCAGTTTTAGTTTGACAGAGGGAACGCCACTACACCAGTCTCCCCCTGGCAATCAGAGAACAGACAGCCAGGATGCAGGTATTCCAATTGTTGTGGTGCATCGAAACACATGGTCGCAATATTTGGACAGAGGTGAGTCTGAGTAGAGATTTGTTCACGATGATGCGCGAATAACAAGAATTATGAGCAGGAGTTTTGGTACGTTCGTACAAATCAAAGGGTCTAAATAACGAGCCATGGAATGTATATTCAACTTCATTGGTTGGCTCTGAATGAATCGCAATGAATCGTAATAAGCGGGCAAAAATTTATCACCAAGACCCGTTCGTCCGGTACACCGCTATTAGGATAAAACAGTTTCAACCGGAATTGTCCTGTGGACCACGTGTGGCTTTCGTCATTTTTAACATCTTTGCCTTTTTATGCTGATGGGTTTCCCAAATCTATTTACTGCATAAAAATATTCAACATAATATGTATGTATACGCTCTAGCATTCTTTTTTTTCAGTCAATCTACACCAGAGGTTTTCGATTTCATGCGTCCTGTTTCTCGCGCGTTATGTTTAATTTTCTGTCTTGCAAGTTTTGTTCTTGAACTCATTTCTGAAAAAACATTGAAAGACCCATAATTTTTGTGCATTCCGTCAGCTACCTTGTGATAGTATACTGTGATACGTCGAATGTGATACCAGCTGAAACGTGAGGTAGTCTTTGTGCAGCAAGTTGAGTCGTTAAAGGCCATCATAAATGAGAGGTTCAGCTGGATTCATTTGTCTCCCCTCCAAACCAACTCCGTGTGCAAATCAGAGTAGTTGTCGAAATCTGTCCATTTGGGTTCAAATGGAACATATGGCTGACGGAAACTCGGGGACTGAGCTTAACTGATGAGCCCCAAGAAGGGCGAAACCGGTCGTGGGCTGTCGAAGAATTTTTAGCAACCTTATGAGTAGTGTGTTACGTCTAGACAGCAACATATTGCGATATCTAGAATATCGTACCAACTGAAACATGAGGTAGCCTTTGTGCAGCACATTCAGTCGAAGAAGACCATCAGAAGCTAGAAATTCAGCCGGATTCAGGCGATTCTCCAGTTGAAACCAAATTGATGTGCGGACTACAATTATGGGTAACTTGATTTTGAGTAACAACCAGCAAAATTGACCTCATTCGTGTGGGTAGTGGGTCGAAATCCTATATATTGCGCTAAAGGTCACGCCTGTACGGACGTAATAGAAGGGAATTCGTTGTGGACAGGGTAATCGTATGAAACATTTTTAATCCTGTAGGTGAAAAATGTGCGATCTGGCTAATTATGGAACAGTCACGTTTGAGCGTCATCGTGCCTGGGCCACGTGATTCTCCGACGATGGCACAACACATGGTCTGGTTGTTTAGATTGATTTCTCTCCGTGGCTTGACCACCGTGGAAGCTTGAAGTATACGATGGGGGGGCACCTGGACTCTCAATCAACAGTGCTATCGCCAAGAGCTTGTTGTAGGTTAACCAGACTACTTGCGCCGGGACAGGAGAAGGACTGTTAGAACGAGGAATACAATTACAAATGGAGACAACGAATGCAAACACAAACTCCATAGATCTCGCATCCGTCTGCAACTAATCAATGGATAAGTCGGACCATCAAACCAAGCGATCCATTTTTAGAGGGACCATATAAAGTCGACCCGCTGCTTAAGAGCCCGGAAATTCTGTTTTGAGGACACCTTGCAACGCAAAATTAGTGATGTGATATTTTAAGGGAAAACGGTTACCTTGCTCGATTTGTTTTGCGCTTCTGGCAGAGGAGAGCGGAAAATTTTTGACAAAGAACCAAACAGCGCTTTTCAAACAATCGAATTGATGGTTGAACCGGTAACCAGAAACGACTGTCAAACCCAGCCTAATAAAATCCGGTGCTTTTTCTCAATGCCACCTTCCGTCCATCAGCAAACCGCCACCAAACTGCCGCTGAGGGTTCTCTCCGTTGCTACCCGGTGGTTCATGTGTGAATGCGGTGTCACTTTCTTATTTCGTGAGGTCAGTTGATTAGTAAAACGATACAGGTAATTGTGGTTCTTCCTGGGGAAGGGGTTAATAACTGTATCACAGCTCACCTAGCTGACTCTAGCTATGTAGTCGGTCGTGACACATCGCCCCAGATCGTTTTCTACATACCATGTAACGCGTCTAGAGCGGGTCATTACCATTCACGTTCTTGTCCACGAAAGGTGAGTTCACAAAGCAATATGTCCAGCTTCCCCCACTGGATTAGTTTCAAGTTATCCGCCACCCACCCAGTGAGGGCGCATATCAAGCCACATCTCCTGATTTGACCTGGACAGCGAGCAATATGACTTAACTTTTGACATGTTTTTTTGCACAAAGATCCTATTTCAGACATCTACTGTATTGTGTAAATCAACACAGTGGCTCCATTTCTTATGGGACCTTACCGTCCCGAGAACGTAGACTGATAGGAAAACTACCAACGTCGAAAAAGGGACCCTACTTCTCCTCACCAGGATCCACGTTTTTCAGAAATCAGGATACGAAAACTCGGTTTACCACAACAACCAACCTCTGTTTACCTGTAGTGAGCTGCGCTGCTCAAAAGCAGAGTGCATTCGTGATACAGTGTATTTCAGCTTGACAACGGAAATTTCTGTACAAAATATTTGGTCCTTGACTGATGCATACCACTGCAAACAGCGGTTTGTACGTTGTGGTTGGTCAAGCCTTTTCGGTAAACACTGAGAACACTCCAAGGGACTGTCAGTCTATTGACTCGATGAAAGCTCGAGCTGTAAAATTTTCCCATCCTTCAACGGTGAAGTGAAAAACGCCTAGCTTTGTCGAAAAGACGTCATACGAATGTAGAACCGTTACTGCTTCGAATAAGAAATGAAGCGGCAACAGTTTCTGCATTCTGTCTATCGAAGATCATGGGCGTCTTCGTTGACGAACCCTGGAGTCCCTCAAGACATTCTTGCAAGTTTAATCTGTTCCGTTAAAGTTTGTTGCGTGCCAGCCATGTGTTGGCCATGCGCCGGTATGAACTAACAACCCCGCTTTCACACCGATTACCAAGTAAGCTATGGGCTTAGGATGAACACGAAATACCAAAGTGTTGACACTTCAGGTTAGTTTCATCCTATTTGGACCATCGATTGCGTATGTGACCAGCACACACCAGTCGGAGGTAAACGTTTATCCTTATGTTGTCGGGCTACGTTTGACTACCGGCTTCATGACAGTTCATCAACTTGCCAACATTGGTTTATCTGTTTATCGTGAATAATAGTACTGTTTATATGAAGACAAATCTGAGGACGATAAGTCAGCCAGCTCAAAGAAAGGTGAAACACTGATGTGCGAGTAACTGTAGAGTCCGGTTGGAAGGACGCGGAAAAACTCGCCCTCACTCGGTTTTGGTTTCCGGATGAGATGGAACGTTTTTTTGCCCGTTGTGTGAGAATACTACTCAAAAGTGCCCACAAACTGACTCTCCATATAATTAGATGTGACATTAGGGTCATTGGAGCGTCACATAAAGTAAGAAGTTTTTCAACCTCAAAAACCCTGATAGGAGATTTCGCAACAGCGAGCACTATGGTAAGGTCTCTATTCCACTGTAAATGGATCACATCAAATAGATTGCTGATTCCGGGGCACCACACCACAGAACTGTGTCATACACTGCCACTGGGTGAACCTGTTACATGAAAACTTCGCCATGTCCCATCATCCAGTTGGACACTTTGTTCTCACATAGGTATATAAACCCAACACACTAGTCACGAACGAGAGAAAATTAACCTTGATGTGTACCATTCGTAAAAGTCGACTTTCGGTCAGGCATTCTCGGGCGGAGTCTCATCTTTATTGAGGAATTACTGTTCTATTTCAGCATATGCATATTGGCCATTTAACTACCAAGTTGTCACACGAGGAGCCAGTCAATACGTGACCACGTGATGTGGTTTCCGATATTGAAGGATGAGTGGCGCTATGCCTTGTCTGACTGAAAGCTAATCACACTGCTGACCAGCCAATCGTAACCAAACGGTTAAGCTTCTCGCCGGAAGGTCACGGGTTCGAAACTCCCTGAAGTTTCGTGAGTTGAGCACTGCCGATGATTCTCAACAAGGATGAAGCAGCTGTCCAGGGCTTCTCGGCTTTTCAGCGTAGATTGGCTTTACTCACTGGATGAAATCTCTATTGAACATACGTTTTGATGCTTCTACCGTTTTACTGAGATAAAACTAGATCTGTTCCTACAGCGTCTTATGATACATTCACAGAGAACAACAGGAAGCAGGAAACGAGCGAGCTGTTCTCTACTCAGGTATTGTTGAGACGGGTCAGATATAAGCTAGTTGTTTAGACGCACGCCCCTATCGACCAGACTATTGTTTGAATCATCGCCTATGTCTCTTAGATTTAACCACATTCATGTAATGCCCCTCGGAACTAGAAATTTTCGCTGTATAAAACCGCTCTATAGAACCCGATCAAGCTCACCAGCTTCTCGATGCATAGCTCCACAACTACCCAAACTATGTAGATCTGCACCTATTCGGCGAAATGCACTCATTCGGAATCCATGGCACTGAGCCTACCTGATGGGCTTCAAGAACGGTGACACCGGTCATGGGCTGTCAAAAGTTCTCAGCAACCGTACGAGTAGTGTGTTCCGTCTTCTAGAAAGCGTGAAATTCTTGTTGAAATGCCGAAAAATGCATACATATCCTGTGTTCACCGAGGTAATCGTCCCTAATGGGGTTGAAGTTTATTAATGCCTGCGGCAGTAAAAACCACTTAGACAAGATTAGGCGGAACAGATCTGTCTTGTTGGATTTTAGTGTAACGAATTATCACGAGAATCGAAAGTGACTGGAGTTGGGAGGGACGATTTGAAGTCGATTTGTTCTTTTGTTTGTAACTGGCAGAGGTGTGCATTCGAGCAGGAACTATAATTTTTGCGGTCACTCTCCGTAAGTATCTCCAACCTAGGACCTCTTCCAAGAGAGGCCTCTCCAAGGGAGGTCGAGGAGAGCGTCTCACCACTCTAGAGAGGTCAACGCCTATCTATCTGCCGAGAAATCCCACAGTTTTGCTTCCCGAAAGGCGATTTTATCCACGCACTCCCAAAGAACACCATGAGTCCAATCACAGAAGAACTATCAAGAGTTACATGAAAACCATAGCAGGATGAGCTATTGAACACAAGCCAATCCATACGTAACTTTCAAACTTCGTTTAAGCTAATCGACCTGGCTGAGCAATCATCTCAGATTATAAACTAGGGAGACATTACTACATAATAAATGGTGAGTCTTACCTAAAACTCTAATGACATTGTCGTTCAGATGTAACACCCTTTGGGTGCCGAGTTACCCTTCCACACGGAGGAAGCACGAGGGCTGAGTTACTGCCAGGTTGCCCAAGCCTAGACAGAAGCCGTCAAGCTGCAGAGGTTAGGTTCGAACCACAGACCATCCGGTGATTGGGTTCGTTCGTTAACCACTGAGCTGTCTCGAGCTCTCCTGCGGTAAGTAATTCTAACTCACTGCATTACAGACCTATAGCAGGATGGTCTTAATAGAGAATAGTCGTAAATCTAAGAGGTAGATACTTATTTACTTGGAGTTGTAGGTCACTAGTTGTCTAATTTTCCGACAGCGGTGCAGTAAGCACATCTGACCGTAATGTTGGAGTGAGGTGCAATCAGCAGGATTGGTTTAGTATCCCTACAAACCTCATCTCGCACAAGACTCAACTGGAAGTCCGGCTAGTAGTTGACAGTTTACTAGTTACCTAGATCGGTTACGCATCATGTTTTGTAGGGAAAGACAACCCAAAGGACCACTCAGCTGGACTGTATCCGCTTTTATTTCCCTCTGTTATATGGCCCGGAACTCGCAAACATTTGGAAGCGTCTACCCGACCTTTGTGTGCGTAAAGTGTTGAATTTCTAATATTGATTTGTACGTTCTTTTATCCGAGAATTATGTGACGCATACTGCGGTTGAAAACAACGTCCAAAATTGTATATTCACGCGCAGACCGTCTTGTATGGCTACTCATATTGTCTTGTGTTTCAAAATAGAACATTCGAGAACGAATAAGTGGGCACATTTGAACCCAGAATGGTTTCGACTCCAGTGGTGCGCGATTTGACCCTCTTCTCATTTCGGTGCGATCGTTTGTCAACACCCCAAGGTCGACGACTCCTGATTGGTCTTCTGATTTGTGAGGAGTGCTCGTCACCACTACCTTCTGGACTAACAATTGAAAGGTCAAACATGTTCATACTCGTGATACCCGACCATCAAGTATTGGAATTTGAACTAGTAGGAATTTGAACTTCACAGGAGGCCCTGCGCGCATTGATTAGTCGTACTGATTAATGGGTGTCTCATCATAAAACCAGTTCAAATTAGTGCTAGCGCTTGGTTGGTGTTATGGGGCTATCGCATGAATTATGGTGAGATCGGGAATTCCGTACTTCAGTGTTATCGCTGAGGAGAATCGTCTTTATCGCACACACGTAGACACAGAGGACAAAGTATCTGTCGGATTTTCTACGCATGATTTTCACGCATGACTGCAACACTTTCTTATCAGTGAAGACCACACACAGGGAGAGAGAAGATGGACTAGTGAGAAAGTGTGGATTGGTTCGAAAACCGTAAACTTTTTTTGCACATGTAATTTATCCGTTTTCAAAGACGTCAAACTTGCAGTTTATCAAGCGGAATATGTCTCCGTTTACCCTCCTCATTGGAACAGTTTTGATGGGCTTATTCGGTTGCAGTATTGGAGATGACAAGTTGGCAATTAATGTGTGCATACTGAAGCAATACTTCATACTCCTTATCTCGCAGTTAAGAGGCAACTTGATCTGTGGTTGGGTATGACTGCCTATTTTAGATGCCTGAGTGCTTAATGTTCCACTTTCCCACTAGTAATCAACCGCACCATCTTGTAGGTTCCTTGGTGCTACATGTGTCTCCCTTTTCATGATACAGTCTGCGTACGAATCATTGAATCCTATGCTCACTGACAATCTCAACCCCGTCGCCAATGACATCCAGTGATGGTGTGATAAGATCAGCCAATGACATAACGTCCATTGAGCGTAGTTTTAAAGCACAGATCAGGGGGGCGATGATCAACCAATCAGATGAAATTGAGTCAATGAACGAAAGAGGTTGATCAGAAGTTTAAACCTATCGCTCCTGAAAACAGCCACATTACTTCACCAATGAGATTTTTTATGGAAATACGTTAATTATACTCTGCTTGACTCCTCGGGTCAGTGTTTGAGCAAAAACCTTTCCTTTCCCTCTGTGCAGACGGAAATCCCACAAATAATGGGAGGCCACTGTTACAAGTGGAGGCGACCGACGCAGATTCAGGTGACAATGGTCGTATCACCTACCGAATCGGTGCCGGAAATTCAGCTGGATTTTTCATGTTGGACAATGCCACTGGGATTTTGATGATCTCGCCAAAGCTAGCAGCCGATCAACAAAAGGCTCAAGCGGGTTCGTCCACTCAAACACACGTAGCTGAACCTACCACTATGACAAACAGAGAATATCGGCTGTTGTTTGAAGCTTGTGATCACGGAGTACCAAAACGCTGTGCTACACCAATCTGGGTCCGACTGCTTCTGGATGTCGATGAAATGTCAAACTTAGTTTCACGCGACCAGCTGTCCGCTCACATGACTAACGAATACATTTATCCGGAATCCTTGGGCCCACTTAGCTCAAGTGGCAACAAACTAAAAGAGGACGGTTCACAAAATGTCGCGGGGGCAAAAATGGTTCAAGTGAGTGGGGCTCTGTCTGAGAGCAATCGTATTAAATATTCAGAAAGTCGAGCTTGGTCGTCGGGTGGTAGAAATCCTGTAGACGGCTACTACCGGTCCGACGGGCTGCCACGTGATCAACTGGACAAGTACAACTGGAATATGGATGGTGTGATTCCTAACCGAAGGGTGTATGTGGATGGCGATGGAAGAAGTCTGCGGGAGTTTAACCATGCACCTACAAGTCTAGTCGTTAGCGAGGCGGTGATCATATGCCTGGTTGTGGTTTTCATCGTCCTTTTGTGTGCAGCTGGCATTCTTTTTTACTTGGTACGAAGGAAATCGATCCTGTATACAGTTGGGGCCAGAGTCAAGTCAAACGGTGAGTATTTGTACGAACCCTGTGTGCTTCCGAGTATTCTTTTCCCACTTATTTCATTCAAACTTTTTAGATGTAAACCAGTTCGATGTTTTAACTAATCCTCTACAACTTTTGGAAGTTTCAATCGATTTATATGAACAGGTTTGGTGGTTCACCTCAAACAGCTTTGGTTAATCAGCTGAACAGGTGAAAAATGAGACCAGTAAATCGATTCACTCTGAGTAAAATTTGGGTGTGAAGTAGGTGGAGAAAAATGCTATGCTCAGCAACTTCGAAAATTTAAGGAGGGCTATAAATTGGCGACGGTGTGGAATATATATATATATATATATATATATAAATGTAGCTCAGTTGCGCCGCTTGATTGTTGGTCTGTTCTGTGACCTTTGTAGTTGGATTGCAAATGTTTCAATTCCAATCGACGTGACATCGTCAGTGCTCGACAGTCACTGAACTCCGCAATGACGATATCAGCTCGATTGGTAATGAAACATTTGCAATCCACCTGCCAAGCTCGGCAAACCATCCAACAACTAAGGGTTGTGAATTGTTGTCTCCAAAGGCTACAAAGATGTCTCCGTTGGAACACAGATTTTGTAGTACATTTGTGGTTCGTCCCAGTTCCTCATCAATCACGAACTTTGAGACGAATAGAGACGGAGGATACAGCTTAGTAAGCAGCCTATGGTGAGCAGAAATAAATGTGAACACTCACTCATCTCCAAATTAAAACAACTGACGGAATAATCCCATATCTAAACACAAGGTGACGAACGTCACATGATCTCTTCTTCAGGTCAGCGCACATCCTGTAGACAAATGACAGCGATTGTCGTGAAGACCAGGTTAGGCGATTCGAAAAGTGGAAAAATACGGACAGCCAATTAGAATGACAAAAAACCTCGTCTAGTTGGACGGAGGGTGGTCCCAGGCCTCGTTTGTTCTATCCGCGTGTGACACGTGACCAAGACATTTTAATTCTGACAGCACAGGGCCTGTAGGTGATCTAAAAGCGACGTGCGCGGGTTGATCACGTGAACAATGTCAATGATGGGCGACGCGACCGAATTTCTAAACGAGCTAATGAGCATCACGCTGTTCCGACAAAATAGTCGCTCATCCATTCTGACATGTGCCAACATAATCGGTTTTACAGAGGCAAAATGAACCATCAATCACGTGAAGGTGATTTGCCAATTACGGTGGTTTTGATATAGGGACTCGAATGAATTTATCGTTTATGATATTCCTCGACCGAATGTGCCGCCCAAAGGCCGTCTCATGTTTCATCTGGGCTGACATTCAAGATATTGACGTGCTTTTCCGTGATGCTATACGACTTATGAGACTGGTGAAAGGAATTCGACAGTCTGTCACCGGTTTCGTCATTATTTCAATATTACCTGGAAACATCACAAACGAGGGATTCAGCTGGGTTCCAGATGAGTTTGTCGAAAAACCAAATTTGTTTGCAAATGAGTGTATTTCGCTAATCCCGTGCAATTTGGTTTCAAGTAGAACATAAGGTTGACGGAAACTCGGGGACTGCGCCTACTTGATGAGCCCCAAGAAGGGCGAAACCGGTAGTGGGCTGTCGAAGAATTTTCAGCAACCTTATGAGTAATGTATCACATCTATACATGTATCGCGATATCTCGAATATCGTAGCAACTGAAACACGAGGCGGCCTGCTGCAGCACATTCAGCTGCCTGGAAACATCACAAACAAGAGATTCAGCTGGGTTCCAGCTGAGTCTCTCGAAAATGATTGTATTTCCCTAATTACCGGTAATCCCTTTTACTCAGTGAACCCTCCGAAAGGACAAGGTCACTCTTGCCAAAGAAAGACAATGCGTTTTATTCACAACTTTCTTAGGAAATCACTGCCGAACATGTACGTGTAGAGACCAGAGAAGAATGTACTAATCAAAGTAAAGCCCCCCCCCGGATTTGGCATCAACTTTATGTATTTCGTTGCCATTGGCTTACTTATCAGTCAGGTGTTATCATGAACAGGCTCTTGAAACTATCTACGTTAGTTTGTTTTTAGGTGTGTAACCTTATCTAAAACGGTCTCGTTTCAACAAATTGTGGAAACATCTGGTAATTGGCCGCAGTGCTCGGGGCAGCCGACCATAACCGAATAATCCTGTCTCAGGAGGTAGTCTTCTGAAATTAAAGTACGTAAGTAAAATTTTGGAATTCGGTGGAATTCGACAGAGCGAGGTGAGATACCAATATCAGATGCACGACAGGGCAGATGAATTCACACATGAGCGTTACTCGTCATCACCTAAACTGCGTTCAGGCAAGTTCTGTGTGTATAAACTGACTGAAGTGGTGTCCACCATAGAGTATTGATTGGTTGTAATCAGCACTGTTTCATATTGTTACCCAGGCTGGTGTTGGCCTGGGGATGAGGTCTTCATGGGACAGTTAACACAACTGTGGCGTATCGATTCGGGATCTTTGTGGTTACGACACAGTAAATCTGGGAGACCTGTAACCGATGAAGTCATTGGTAGAGCCAGTTTTACACAGCAGTACAATAAAACAGTTCATAATCTAGACTGGGACAAAGGACCACTTTGACCCAACGATAGTTGCGTTTATTTTCATTCGCATCACACTCATGAGAACAGCTCTCCTTTTATCCTGTTACAATTTTTCCGGTCAGTCTACACCAAAAAGATAACTCGAGTTTCCAAGAAATACACTCATTTGCAAATCAATTTGGTTTTGCGAGAGACTCACCTAGAACCCAGCTTAATCTCTCGTTTGTGATGTTTCCACTCGAGTTTCGTTCTCGTTAGGGCCAGTCAGCAACGCCCACATCCATGATCATGCCAGGGTTGGAGCCGTGAAAGCCTGACGTGCGAGGTGAGTGCGCGCCGAATCATCACATTCGAACGAGCGAGGGCGATGTGATTGGTTCGCACAACACCTCGAACGAAAACCCCGCAATTGTCCTGGTTATGGTGATCGACTGACCGGCTCATCAGGACTTTCCAGTCGGGTAGGGTCATTAGGACGGGAGAAAGACTGTTCCAACCAGAGCGATATTCGTACTTCAAACCCCGGCCTTAAGGAAAGTGAAACTCGAGTCCAGTACTTCTCCCCTCTGGTGTGGACTCACGAGAATAACTGCGTCAGAACAAGAGAAGGACTGTTTAGACGAGACTGACGTGAATGTGGGTTTCTCTCTCTCTTTTTGAGATACATAGGCGTAATCAGGACGCACTGGTAATTTCGACAGAAGAAGTTTGATCGAGGTACAAGTTGGGCATTTAGGGTAAGTCAGGACACGACAAACGAATAATTTTGGCGTCCTCACACAACTGGAGGTTTGAAATGCTCGAAATGAACAATAAACTGCTTTCTGAACCGAAGTCTGAACCCTGGTCAAAGTTCGATTCGAAAGTGAACAAAGTTGTGTTAGATTGATCATGGCGCCACAGTCGAATTTCAAAATTTACTCGTGCAAACAACTGTTGAGTATAGTATGCATTCTCATAAAGTTGGTAGAAATCGATTACATGTGACTTGTGTGTAGTTAGAGGCAGGTAATTCAACCGCAACGATATTGCCTAATGTTCTAATCAATCTACCACCAAAGAGGGTGATGAAATGGGATGGAATCTCGGTCGTAGCGGGTCTGACCACCAACTTCAGTGTCAGGAAGGTGCGGCATCATTATTTTATCAGTTCAAGAATGATGTATGGGCCAAACAAACTGGATTGTTATATAGAGTTTGCTTGACAACACAGACAACGACACCATAACCACTCTGGCTGTTGTTACGAGGGGCTTAGCTATCAGGATATCCCAGTCTTCAACTTCTGGATGTATTGAACCGTTTTCAGACAGTAAGACGCCAAGCTTACTCATTATTACGTCATTGCTTGAATTTATTGTGCGGTCTCTTACGTGCATTCATCTGTTCATCTGTTCAGATAGCTCACTGCTTAAGGCGAGAACTGATTGACCTGAAGATCCATGGTTCGAATCCAACCCCAGCATCTCGATTTGCCCTGTCTAGGCTTGGGCAACCTGGCACTATCTCAACCTTTGCCGTTCCATCGGGTGGCATGACAGCTATGCACCGCAAAGATGTTAGGACTGAACAGTCGTTTATGTTTATTTTCACTTTAGATCCTAATCATCAAGTACCTGTTGCCAAACCAACCGACAGCAACGTGGTCTCATTCCACAGTCAAGCCGGTGGTGAGGTGAGTTAATTCTCTGGTTTGTTGTTTTTCTCTCAAAAGTGTGCATTCGAACACGCAGGTTTTCCTATTTCTACAGAGAAACAATCATGCGACTGACTGATTCGTGTTCAAGTTGTGTTCTTTTTTGCACCTTTCTGTTCCGGTGGATCATGATATAAGATATAATTTGTTAACTAATTTCATACATCCTGTCTAAGTTTCTTTCGAATATTGTTCAGTCTGGTTTGTTAGAAAACCTTCGATTTCACTTTCGGGCGTCCGATTGGGTTTTTCGGTTGTAGTCAACAAGTTTTCAGTTCGAGTTTCATCTATCTTGGCAGGGTGAACAAGGCGGATTCGTGTACAGCGCGCAAGGTGGAGATTGTACATCCATCAGATTTGTTGGAAACCCAAATAATCGTGTGAAAAACCTTCAGACTACTTACCACAATCTGTTCAGGGAAGCTTTAAAAACACCCAGGTTCAGTGTCCCAGAAGGCTATCATGATACTGGCGCCAGCGTTTCTACCTGAAGTAACCGCTATTGTACTGCAAAACTGTCTGGCAGCCGGATGTTGTACGAATAAACACTAAACAAGACAAGACAAAGCACTTATAGGTCAGGGATGAGGTCAGCTCGTGATATGACTGGCTGGAACTAAACGATATATGTGTATTGTTTGTTTCTAGTGCGAGGAGATCTGGGAAGCTTTAATGAAGATTTTGTCCAGTAAGTGAAGACAATCTATGCTGAAAGACTGAAAAGCACAGTACAGCTGTTTCATCCCTACTGGGAATCACATCAACAGTAGGCAGCTTCGAACCCGCAATCTCCATGTTAGTAGTTTGAGCACAGACGCGTCGCTCATACCCCCCCCCCCCCGTCAGAAAAAGAAGAGGCTCACTGATGTTAGCACCCCCTGGATTGAATCGGTAAACAGGTGCCTTGGTAACCTGGAGACGGTCAAGGCCCCAACTCAATACCCATGACCAGTTTTCCCACCCGTACGCATTTGCGAACTCTGAAAACCGATTATCGGATGAACCGGTCCTTAAGGTCATAAGATAGACAGAACACGGGTAATAATTCGTTGGATAGACAAAGCCAATTTCATTGTGGCAGTTTTGCGTATCGTTGTGTGATTGTAGCTCCTCACGTGAATATCCCGAAGCGATCAAACTTCTAACGTATGCTTACGTTTGATACAGATTCTGGATGCGGGTGAGGGGATTAGATATTCTTTTATAGCATCCAATCGCCACTTCTTATTGTGCAGGTCATCGACAGTGTATTGAATTTTGTGAGAGCCCCTGCTGTTTGATCACGTGATCTCGCTGTCTGATCATTGGTTCCTGCGGCTGCTGCGTTCACTCCAAAATGGTTTGCTCCTCCATCCCCATTGGCCACTGCCACAACTACGAATGCAGTGTTTGGTGGACTGTCCAACCACGTGAATCATGTACGGGAGGAGTATCCAGAACAAACCGAACGGAAACCGCATGTATGAACAAGTGACATGAAATGACACCTTGGTGAAACAGTACGAAGTACAACAGTGCATACTGGACAAGGTCATCATCAGCTGATGGTTTGTTTGGGTCAGTCGATAGACGTCATCAAAACACATGTACAGTGTGGTGACTGGGCTTGGACTGGACTGTAGCGCTACCTACCACCTTACCGATTAACCTAAGTCATATCTGTTCGTTTTTCAAGTGACAAATACCCTACACAAGTGGGTTACATGACGAATACCTATAAATCTGAATGAATGCAATTGTTTACCCTGCCTAGCATGATCAGCTTGTCCGTTAGAGTTGGCAGTTTATCCGTTTATTCGTTTAGGTGAAGAACCGTCAGTAATATTCCGTGGCCAGGAGAGTTTCTAGACGTGAAACATTACTCACAAAGCCCCTGAGAACTCTTCGACAGCCCGCGACCGGTTCCGCCCTTCTTGGGGCTCATAAGGAACGTGAAGTCTTCGAGTTTCCTTCAACGTTATGTTCTACTTGAACTCAAATTGGACAGATTTCGACAAATATTCTCATTTACACACGAATTTGGTTTCGATGTGAGGCTCAACAGAATCCAGCTGACACTCTCCTTTACGATGGTACGCTTCAATTGAATGTGCTGCACCAGGACGTCTCATATTTCACTTGGTACAGTACACTAGATATCGTAATACGCTGCTGTCTAGGCGTTGCACACTACTTATAAGGTTGCTGAAAACTCCTTGACACCCCATTACCAGTTCCGCCCTTCTTGGGGCTCATCAGGTTGCCGCAGTCCCTGAGTTTCTGTCAACCTTATGTTCCGTCATAAGTAACTTTGGACCATCAACTACGTGTCTTCGTGTTGTTTCGTCAACGAATCTACGCCCAGGTGGACAGTTAAATTCTAACCGCCAGTTCAAAAGCTCTGGTGGCAAATGACCACAAAAACATGAGAACAACGCAGTTTATTTGTGCTTAGGATTGGTAGAGCCAATGTAGGACGTCACCAGGGAGCCGGTACGGAAAATGCCCGTTAGGTTTTTGTATCCGTTGCCGCAGTGAAGACCGCTCGAAAGCAGGTAACAAATAATTATTCATAGGACTTCGGCGTACAAAGTAGGGAGCCGTTACCACGCGTTGGGCCAAGTTATTCTGAAATGTGTACAAACGATAAATTTGTTGCAGTTTCTACACTTCATCAAACCATCAACGATAGACTGCCTAACGAGCGCTTACCGACTTGCTCCAAATACCCGCGTTTTCGGTACTAACTGGCCCAAGAGAAATGCAATAGAATGTTGACATCACAAAGTGGCCATTCAAGATTTCATTGGTCGAGGTGACCTATTTCTACCAATGCACGTGAAACCTCAACAGACTCGCCAGTTTCCCGGTTAGGTTGAGTGATATTCCTCCCTTGTGAACATTGTGCCAAATCCTTGGGTCGGGCTAATTTTGGTCGACACAACCTGGAATCGGAACCACAACTGTTGACTGGGTTTAGGAGTAGTCTAATACGTCCATACAATATGTTGCAACATCTTGAATATCGTACCAACTGAAACATGAGGTGGTCTGGTGCAGCACATTCAGTTGCTTAAAAACATCATAAACGAGAGATTTAGCTGAGTTCCAGGTGAGTCTCCCGTCAATTGGTATGCAAATGAGTGTATTGTGCTAATTTCGTGCAATTTGGCTTCAGGTAGAACATAAGGTTGACGGAAACTCGGGGACTGCGCCTACCTGATGAGCTTCAAGAAGGGTGAAACCGGTAGTGGGCTGTCGAAGAGTTTTCAGCAAACTTGTGAGTAGAGTATTACGTCTGTACAGTCATCGCGATATCTTGAATATCGTACCATCTGAAACATGAGGCGGCCTGTTGCAGCACATTCAGTTGCTTAAAAACATCATAAACGAGAGATTCAGCTGAGTGGAGGTAAATTTGTTCCATATTCAACTCAGATTTCTAATCGGACCGCACGCTAAGTGTTCGAGTTACGGTAACACCGAGTGTAATTTCTGTTATACTTTATGGACAGTTGCGGATGGTCCATTCGTTCGCGACCATAACCTTGAAAAACTGAGGTCGACCAACCTGACTACTAATAACGGTAGTTGCTCCCCTCTGATGAACTGATCTCCTGAAGGGGCTGATTAAGTGTAGCCACTTTTTTGGAGCCGCTCTTTCCTGGATCAGAGTGTCAAAGACTAGAAGGGTGCGCTTGGTTGAAGACAATCGTGATTTCAGTATGGATGCCCAAGATTTTTTTTTACCAACACGGTGGGTAGCATCTAGTGAATGAGGTGGCGTTAAATTATCAGTAACCAAGCAACGCCTATCGGTGTTGCAATGACTAGTTATGCTTTGGGTAAGTGCATCTTCTGATTCGTTCAGCGTCTTCTAAGAAAGATTTTGAAACAAATCAGTGAGAAAAGGCATCTCCTAGAGAAAAACAAAAAATGGTTCCTCCTAAGGACTATTCTCCCTTGACGGTTTAGTGACATTTCTAAAATACATCACACTTGTGGAATATGTTTCTGGCATCAGACATAGCCCCGAATTCCTTATATAGAGGTATAGAGATGGGGAAGTAGAGTAGGTTGTGTATATTTACCTGTTGTTGCTAGGGTTTGAGTTTCAGTAGTCTGGGATACTTGATTTCAAGAAGATGACACCGCCGTCAAACAGTTCTGTCTGATAAAGGAGGCAATACGTGTAGGAAGTATATATCGCTTCTGAAGCTACATTTGAAGAACGCCCCGTGGAGCTATTTGCCTAGACTATTAGATATTCTACCCCCTCCCCCCAAAGGTAGTTAAACACCAGTTTACGCACCAAAAATAGTAAAACATAAACGTTTTCACTCCTGACAGCGCTTGGAAACCGACAAGAGTTCTTCGGTGTATCGGGTGACACAAAATCTACATTCGGACGAGGGCAAAACTCCAAATATGACTGCGACTGATAGCTCGAATCTTACAGGCACGCAAGGTACTCCTGCCGATGTTATGAGTAAGTGATTTTTCTGGTCCAAGCCTGTCACTCTTAAGTATTTTGCTCCACTCACTTGCTTCATAATTGCTGGGATTTTTCATGCATATCAGTCTTGTCTGAACAGTCCTCTTCCATCTTGGCGCAACTATTCTCAAATAGGGGCCACTGGATTCTAGCAGTGCATTTCCCTGGTGGTACCAGTACTTGAACCCAAGACATTTGATATGCAAGGCCTGTGTGTTATTAGTGCTCGGCAGGCGCATCTTCAAACATGGAGATTGCCTCAGGTGAAATTACGCTAGTCGTTTTGCTACTCACAAGAAATCAGTAGCAGTGCTAGAAGGAGGCATGCCACTAGAGTCAAAAAGTACCTGTTACCTGTTTCAGAGAGGTTTGGTAAACAATCGGTGGATTTATTGTTGGGTAACGTTTCGGTTTTGACACAAAAGCTTCGTCAGGCCAAGTGAGTAGGTTACCAGGTTGATCGGGTTTTAAGGCTGCCTTAAAACCCGATCAACCTGGTAACATGCACCACCAGTACCTGTGTATTTTAGTCGAGACTTTATCGAAAACAGTCGGTTGCAGTATCCGGTGCCCAGATATCATTCCTCAACACGTCTGCCTCCCGCATTCACCCACCGGTGGATCCGATGGGATTTCCAGTGAAGGCGCGTAATAAGTTAATGAAGAGGCTTAGATAGGGGACCGAGGGTGGCGATCGAACCAACGTCACTTGAATTTGGCAAACTAGAGGGCCGGAAATGAGGCAATGTATTTATGCTTTTTCAACCGCCCTTGGATGTCCTAGTGCCTACTGTTTGCTCGGTGGGAACCAGACTCTTTTGATATGTGGTCCCATCAGATTCCAACAGAAAACTGCGAGCCTGATGAACCGTTCAGCTGGACGTGCGGGCCACATTTTTATCCCTTGATCCCATCGTGTTTAATAAACTGCAGATGATGAAGTTACGGGAAAAGTTCATGACTCAGACTCATGTTCAATTGGTAGACTTGGCTCGAGGAAGTTCAGTGGTTAGGGTCTAAGGTTCGAACCCAACAACTGCTTTTCTACTGCTTCTGTGTAGGCTTGGGCAGCCTGGTGATATCCCAGCCCTCGTTCTCCTACCGAAAGGGTCTGCAAGTAACAAATGGTCACGATACTTTGGCCTCAGGATTATGGGACCAACGGCCGCACTGATCGACTTCATTCGGCCATGGTTAAACTTGTGGGAAGCCCGAAGAATTTAGTTCCACTTTCCTAATTCATCCTGCATAGATTTGACGTTGTTTTCTGTGAAAACGGTGAAGCCGACCTGAGAACCGTTTGCACTGCGTATCCTCAGCCTACTACGGGAGGTCAAATTGATAGGATTCTTTAAGGCTACCGTTCAGTTGTCAATCAGCAGGGTCGATAACTTGTTCTCACACAGTCATGCGAACCATATCACGCAATCTAGTGTTGACGAGCTCCTTCAGTTCACATCAATCAAAGCGAACTTGGTGGGAAAGTTCACTTTTTAAGCATACTGGCCACAACTTGCAAGCGGTGGATATTAAGAAACCCCGTTTCGGACTCCATCCGTGAACGCTTGTACTAAAATTGTATATAGAACTGACGATTGCTGTCCTACTTTCTTGTCATAGTTGAGGACCTTCAGATTCCACCAGGCTGAAGGGATGTGTCCGAACTTAGCCGTGAATATAGCCCAGGACCCCAACATGCGGTTTGTGAACTGCGTGGTTGGGCGCAGATGGCATTTTGCACCCAAATGGCTCTTATTTTCATAGCGTGTCTCTTAGAAAGTTACTCTATACGGCAAAACCGAGAAGTACTGAAAAGCTGTTTCGTTCCCCTTGGGGATCGGCATCAGTGCGCGGATCTTGCGAATCTCCGGGGTGATTCAAACTATCGACTTGTCGGCTAGTAGTTGAGTACTAAGCCGTCCGACCACAAGCGGCTGGTCAACAATTGATTAACTCTCACTTGGACAATATATAGCGCTAGTCATCCTTCCATCGCGTGATTCACATCTCTCAGTCACGTGACTACTGTCCCCTCGGATGACGTTACGTTGCTTAATCTTGTTTCTGAGGTACTTACAACTAGTTGATAGTTGACGCCATCGACTGCTTAAACTAGGATGAAAGAGCCATACGGTGCCTTTTCGTTTTTCAGCAAAGGCTGACAGCTTTGAATGATGAAACCCACAGTTGAAATATGAAAATATCATCAGCAGTTGAAGAGCTGGATATAATTTTTCTCCCGTGCTATTACCTGTCCGCCTCGTTTCTACTTGACAGTAGTCAAAATATGACGTTGAAGTTTTATCTGAACTAAGACCTAAAAAGGCAATGAATAACTTTTTTGAACCAGTCTCCTTATCACTTGACTATTTAGTTCACCGCTCTTTTACCCTGCCCGTGGAGACAACATACGTCTATTCCTTGATGCTGGTTTATTTACAACATGTGAAAAATAGTCATTTTCTGATATGGAACTAAGTAACCTAGTCACGAAACTATTTCGGCCTTATGCTTTTTGCTTCTTTTCTTGATGAGTAATGCTCTTGCGATGAGTAATCATAGCTCATTTCAGTCTCAGTTGAAGTAGGAATTTACCTGTCAAAAAAAGACAGATGCGAATTGTGATGAATTGTCTCTTTTTTAAAGTAGCCTCAGGTTATATCGATCGAAATTTGTTGACCGCGTGACTAAGACTGTCACGTGTGTCTTGCATGACAAGCGAGCGAACAGAAATCACCTTGTGCGTAAACGACGGGAAGGTAATTCAGAGTTCACGCAAAGCAACATTTGAATAAGCGTTGTCAGTTTAATCCCATAACTATGCCTGATATTTCGTATCCTCAGGTCGAAATCGGTATCACCGATACTGTGTCAATGAAGTCGGTACTTTTCAAACATATTACTGATAAAACGCCTAGTAGCGCATTACACCTCTGTCAGTAAACGCACCTCTGAGTCCGCTGAAGAGTAATTATTACATATTTCGACGATCAAATTCCGAAAATGGCTTTAAGTATGTAGGGGGCGATCACGAATAGACAGTTCAGGAAGGTTGAACTTCATTCTCAAAGAAGAAAATCATGGAATGTGTCAGTTAGCGATGGCGTATTATCATGCATGATAGCAGGTAATTTCGGTAGGACCACGAAACTCCCATGGGAGTTGTTAAAACCAAACGCAGCTTGACGATTAGCTGCCATACAGTTGTCTTACCCGAAAGTCGTACGACAGACTGGAGTCGACATCCATTTTTATCAGTCAGAAATGAACTCAGCCTTCCACGGTTGAGATTTTGGGACAAGTGAACTCAACTGTAGGGATAAGTCAATACTTCGCAAAAGATCAAAATTCAATGACGCTTTCGCCGACAACAGGTAAGGACAGGAAACTAACTTCCGTGGGCAATTTCTTGATGTTGAATAAATCTTCGAAAATGAGATGGGATAAGGGGCTACAAATAAATGTACCGGTGGCTGGTTTACCATTTCCACTTGATTGATGGTGTTAAAAATCGTTCAGCCGTACATGGCTGCCATGCCACACGAAGAAGGCACGAGGGCTGAGTTAGTACCACACTGCCCAAGGCTAGACGGCAGCAACCATGGTCAGGCTCGAACCCCGGATTTCCCGGTCACTGGCTTAACGCCATAACCATCAAGCTACCTATGTATGATTTCGTGAGACAGAGACAAAAAACAGGGTAAGCACGTCCATTTGGAAAGAAACAGATGTCAGGCTTATGGGATAGTTGGGCACGTAGAACGGAGATTTCGCTTGTCTGATTTATGAATTCTGGTTGGTAGTTGTAATCACCCGATGTGCTTATCAGGGCTCTCTTATTAAATGCGAATTGTGAGGAAAGTTTTCGCAGTTCAACCATGAAAGTGTCGGGCCACATGAATGGATATTTCGCTACATAGTATGGGTAAATATCTAGTTGTAACGACGACTCGGACGATCTTCTCGGTTAAACATCGCTAGAACATCCTCAGAGGTTAACATGTTGAACTATTTTTTTGTTTTTTATGGAGGATCAGTGAGATAAAATGGAATGAATTCACTAGTGGACCGTTGTTCATTTTCATTTACTGACTGACTTGGGCGAAACAAAAGCAACCAACGGACGGGAGCATGTTTGAGGTTATTCAGTCGAAAAATCGATTCTGTTGTACTATTTGGGATTTTTTTTTAGTGTATTTTGTCTTAAGATGGCAACATTTTCACGATATCGGATAAAAGAGTTTGCCTGCCGTTGCCCGGACATAGTGCCAACACTGTTGTTCTTCGATACCCGCACATTCTCACAATCGGGTCCATTAGCTATGAAGTGGAGGGGACGCGTTTCCGTGCGTGCACATCTGCCCCTGCATAGTCATATGTTCACCGGTAAACAGTTCATCTGTTTCGCAATGTTCTTTGCTCTCTTCGCCTCCATAAAATTTCTCGTCCTAGCGACGGTTTCCTAATCTGACCCAAGTAGTCTATTACCGGTTTCCGCTCGCATCGTTGCCTCTTCATGTTAAAGTCATTCCAGACATGGTTATGTAGAAACCAACTGCTTCTCTCTGAAAAAGGTAGGCTAAGTGAATACAACTCAGGCAGTTAAGCTGGCAGCTGTTTCGCTACTCCCACCACTTCAACCCACAGTTTCCCCATAGTTGGCACACTCGTTCGCATGTGAAAAATTGGCGTTTTGGTTTATTGTTATGTGTACCATGGTCGAAGTCTCCAGACAAAAACTCATGTTCGTATGTGTTTATGCGTGCGTGTATGGAAGACACACAAACTCAGTATGCTGGGAATTTTCGGATGGAATCTCGAGAGTTCGTGCAATTATCTCGGTTGGAGAAATTAGGCAATGGGATTTTCTTGTTGTCCAACAAGATGTGTCTGAACGTGATTTCGGATAGTTTTGGAGAAAACTGAGGTTGATTTTGTTTTGCTGAGTTTCATGTTATAAAGTTGCGTTCATGACCGTTTCATTGCTTCACTAGTAAGTTGCCGCCCATTCTTTTTTCCTCTTCACTTTTCACGGTGGTGTGGGAGCTATACTCCTGTATTTACCACCAACCTACTGTTCATGATTATGATGGTGGCTGCGACTTCATTGACTGTTCGATACCGCTTCGTACATCATTCGTGTATCCGAAACTGCTGCTAAAAATGACATTTTGTGCACCGTGTGGATGAACCCAAACTACTTGTTACAAAAGGCCCCACCCGGCAAAATCAAAGCCATTCATTTCGACAGCTGTAAAACTAATAGACAAGATAGGTAGGCGAGACAGTCACGTGCGGTATTATTGATTCAATAAGACCACATGTATCGATCCACCCAGTGGTGAGTAAGCTTTCACGGATGCGGACGATAAGGATAAAACCCGAGTCCAGTGCTCCCCCCTTTGGTGTGGACTCAGCAGAATAATTACACCAGGACAGATTGTTGTTCAAACGAGGGTGATGTGAACGTGAATTCTTCAAATCCCACAAACATCTGTGATAAATCACATTCTTTGTCATCATCTCTGACTCATAAGAAAAGCCTGGAGATTACAAATAGTGGCTCCCAAAGTGCCTAAAAAAACAGGACCAATGTACAAACTTGCAAGAGTCTTAAACTATCGGGGAATGAAAGAAAGAACGATTCCACGTGAAACCAAATCTCTTTTAAAACCGATGGGCAAATGTTAATACTGCGGAACGGCAAAGTCATTTTCTCGCAATTGCCGATTCCCAGTTCAAATATCAACGACACCGAATTTCTCACTGTCCCGTAAAACAGGGTCTCCCTGTGCTGTCCGAATTTCACTAGATACATGGATTAGCTGACACGTGACAGCAATTAGAAACTCAAGGGGGCTACGCAGCCAGCTAAGTTACAGCACCGGACCAATCCGCCCGACGAGTGGGTGTTCCATTTGAGAAGTCTTCACTCGTGCAGCCCGTCAATGCGTGACCACGAGATGCAAATCGCGTGATGGAATTATCAACAGCACTATATCTAGTCTAAACACGAGTTGATCACATTACCGTTCAACCGCTTGAAGCCCGGTGGTTTAGCATTCAGCTACTAGCCGGGAGGTTGGGAGTTTGAATCACCCTGGAGATTCGTGAGATTCGCACTGCTGATGGATCCCAACAAGGATGAAACAGCCGTACAGTTCTTGTCGTTTTTTTCAACACAGACTTATGGATTGGTTTTCGGAAATCTCGATTGCACTTTGGGTTGATGTTCACTTCAGGTGGGCCTATGGCGCTGGTTCGCTATGCCCTTCGTTAACGGCCCTGGTCAGTCTCTTGTGTCCATAGGCCGTAAGACAGGCATGACAAAACAGTGTTCTCACATATGTGGTCTAAATTGGCCGATATCGGCCAATCCCTGGTGGCTAGTATCACACCCGAGTGGGAAGCACAACGAACAAATCTCAGACGCATGTTTCTATCGGTCAGCAGCGGTAACTGGAAGTTACCGTGGGAGGAAGCTTTTTGTTCCAAGGTGATCTGACAGTTTGGAACAACAGATTCTTGCACACAAGTTGGAGTGTTACGCTCTTATCAACATTTGTTCACAGGAAGCCAGCAGTTCCGGTTTTCGAATGCATAACAGTATGCTGAAAGCATGAACAGGGCCACCCAGGTGGCATGCCTCTGAGGTTCCTGCTTATTGTTGTTTGTGATACGATTGTCCTTAAATCGTGCTTCTCAGGGATAATGACGAAAACCAGTTAATCTTTTGAACCAACTTTATTCTAGGATCCTCAAGCCCTTTCCGTGGAGCACCTTTACGTCCAAGAAAGGATAGGACTGTCAGTCCAGACAATATCTATTCCGCTACGTCCTGGTGGCCACGTGCAGCTTAGCATCGTTAGTTTATGTCCACAGCTGCACAGTCACGTGACTTTTATTGATTCATCATCGTCGGTCCGCTAGATAACGAGTAGACACGGTCTATCATATGCAAAGAACGAATAAAGTTATCGAGCTACACTCATTTGCAAGTGAAGTTGGTGTTAATGAGAGACCCGACTGAATCACAGCTAAATTTGTCTTTTGTGATATTCTGTCACAGCTTACAGTGCTGCACGAGGTTTTCCTCGTGATTCAGTTGGCACGATATTCGAGATATCGCAGTATTCGGCGGAACACTACTATTCGTAAGGTTGTTGAAAACTCTTTGACAGTGCACTACCAGTTTCGTGCATTCACGTGAATGGCTTGTCCAGTAGATTTTCAGCAACCTTGTGAGTAGTATATAGTGTTTTGGCTGAACATCACAACGATTCACTCTTCATGAGCCGGACTTGTTCTAGAAAAAGTCTGAGAATTCAAGCCAGCAGTCGCAGGTCTACTGTGCGCGCCTACATCATGGGCTTCACATTTATAGAGAATACGACGCAAACTGCGAGGAACAGAACTGAGAGTTTTCTTGGAAAATACCAGTACCCATATTATCTTGTCGGAAGTGCTAGGAGAATAGGCGTAAGCATTTGAAACAGTGGTCCACTTGGTCGCTTACACAAATGTGTGCGCCCAGTATCCAGAGTGGAAACATCACAATGATCTGGGTGAGGTAAATTAAATGATCCATTGATTAAGTCATTGCCTCGACCTTCCGGTTCCTTCGTTTTGAAGAGCTGAATCGAATGAAATCAGATAAACCAAAACGACCCAAAGCTACTTATTCGGTTGGACTACCGGGGTCCTTTCGCAAATATATACTGTAGTTGGCCCAATATGAGCTGGAGGGCACTGCCGCCTAGTTTCGAGTCAACACTCGTACACGTTTCGCAGGTCACTGATGTTGCTGCAAACTGAATTAGCGCACCAGTGCTCTTGTTACGTTGCCAAGCCATGGTATGCTCAAGTAAAAACTGCAGTCAGTTGTTTACAACATATCACCGCTGGGTGATCCTCTAGTTTGAATACACCGATTAACAGGTAAAGTTTTTCGTGCAAACCTCATTTGCATGTAAACAACTGAAAACCCATAAAAGTGAACAGCGAAATTTGCATACCAAACTCAGGGTTGATTTTGTAGGAATTTAACCGGATATTTCGCCTGCGGTAGACAGATGAAGCCGCATGGGGTTTGCTTTTTTTTGGTTAACTTAAATCAAGTCGAAAAACTCCATTGCAAAATAACAGTAAGTGGTAGATTGTGTTTTTTAAACGCTCTTTGCTTTTCTAGCTTTGTCCCACGGTAAATCAGTGAAACGATCAGTTTTCAGCCTGTAATCCAATGAATTTTGCGGTCGATAACAACGTGAACACCGCTCATGTTTTGGAGAAGACGAAAGCGGTAGTAGCAAACTTAGTTCCCATCGAGCGGTAGTTTTGTAACGCAATACGGTAAAAAAAACGACTCTAGAATTACCTAGGTTTATGGTTTCCCTCGATAATTTAGGGTTATTCTCCTATGAACGAAAACTTCTAAACCGTCATCAACGGCACTGGACTATTCCGATGAATTAAGAACAAAGACATAGAACTACGTCAGTTGTACAGCTCCAGCTTTTGGCTACCCAAAAGATTAGGAGAATCCCACAATCCTCGCATTATTTTGGCGATACATAGAACACTGGGTAACTTAGTGTTTTACCAACCCAATCTGAGTGGTAGATTACCAATTCAACCTTCTTCGTTTTCCAGGCCTCCATGCACTGCTACGCCGAAATTCGGAGCCCCTTCTGGATCAAGGCTCAAACAGTTCAAGACTGGCTAGTCTCAATGAGTCCATCTACATGTCACGTGCATTCATGCCATCCAACTTTGCTCAGCCTGTGGGGAACACCACTAATAACGGCTTCTATCCAGGTCTGCCACGCAAAAGCATCCCGCAAAGTCCTCTCGCTAAGATGGTAACGAGGTCGATCACTCCATTCTGGGAACTGACCTCCTGTACGGACAATCGGGTCAGTGAATGTGCCGAACAACCAGGAATGACAGAATCTACCATATGGAAACCCGTAAATCCCAACCCGTCAAACACAGTTTACCACATGGGCCCGCAAGTGTTTTCAAACCGGATCCCCCTTCATTCCCCACCAGAAGAAATCAAGTATCCTTGCGAAAAACTTACCAATGCTGCTTCTTACTTGGGAGCCTCTCCACCTCCGAGACAGGCGGGATTTCATCTACGGGGTGATTCTTTGCCTGTCTACGCAGAACAACTCAGCCCCCGAATGTCCACATCCGGAAAATGGCCCGCTTTTCATCCGGTTTTGGAACATCAACCCTACCAGGAGTTGGCAAACCTGACTGCAACACTTAGACGGCACAACTATCCAACAAGGTCTAACACTTGGCTACCACAAGACAAGGTGTTCAGTAACACTTTACGATCCAGTTCAAACGCGTATGGTCCCCTCCATCCATCACAGTATATCCTGACGCCACGATTCCATTACGCTAACGCTCAACTCAACAGTACCATTGGAAGGCCAACGTCTCCTTCCGCACATCCTTCCAATCCCATGCAATTCTACCGGCCTCCTAGTGTTTTATCTAGGTGCGATAATGGTTGCGAAGCAGGAGAGCGGAACGAAAACGAAGAATTGAAACTATCGTCCAGAGATTTCGACTACCACATGCCCGATAAAAATGACTGTATAAGTCCAACGGATATTACCAAACGAAAACGTGCTCGTGTGATGCTGGCTGACTTCGTTGAATGTGATCAGGTGGTTAGAACGATTGACAACGATGCTGAACAGCAGGAACAACATGACCTTGAAAATCCCACATTTGTTGAGTCTAATGACAGTCCCTCCCACAAGGTCAACAGTCCAAGCTATTCTCGCGCCAAATATGTATACGATGCGTACAGAGAAGCCAGTTTTGTTTGAAAATAGGTGCAAATGAGTCAACGCATTGTTGATTCAATCTATCGCTGTTAGGCCACTGCCGTTGATCAGCTGACTCGAGTACTATGAATAGAAATGAAACAAAACGTTCAAACGCTACCTCATTCACGTGATTATTGTTGCTATCTTCGCACTTTACCGTCAACAGTCTATATAAAAGTTATATTTCACATCTTTGTTGTTGAGACAAAGTGGCTGGAAATTATCAACACAATGAGTTCCACTCATCAAAGTGTTTGTGGGGGGTCGGAGCCAGGTTTTTCAGGTGTCATCTTATCGTATCTTGTCCCTAACTATAGTCGGCAGGCACTTCGCTCTCATTCCTCCAAATTACACGTGGAATCAGCTTCAGCCTTCTATTAAAAACACCTGGTCTTAGTCCCCTCCAGGCTACCCGGTACACTCTTCCTGGCTAAAATTAGACTGAACTGAAATGCCGCATGGAGGTGTATTTTAATTCTGTGCGGGATTGAACAGCAGCACCCTCTGCAGCATCTACCTCTCTAGAGCGACCAGTTTCGACGACTGTAAAGATGTTCTACTGGCGCTTGTCGTTCTTACATTTTGTGACACGGAACTGGACGGTGCAAACTTTCACATCGGTTTGCATGTTACATCACAGTGCTGTTGCTCAGACGTTCGTCACTAGAGGTTCTGTGAATGTTTTCAAGACATTCGAACTTCCGGTGTTGATAACTACTCTCAGTTCCATCACGTCGTTCCGTTCCTTGTGTTCATTCTCTGCCTTCTCATATCGACCGACACAATAAATCAGGCCATCCAAAGGTATCAGGCGTTTTGTTCAAAGCCGCTGGTAGTTGAATCAGCAGTTACATGGAAAAAAGAGACTGGCAAACCGTCACATTACAGAAACTGTGACAGTCGAAAGAATGCCTCCGTTTCAGACCAGCTGGTTTCGCATTAAAATTCGGAAAAGTACGCGTCTTCCGGATGGAAACTCGTCAGTTTAGAATTTAGTTTTCGGACCAACTTCATACCTTTCCCTTTTGAGAAGGGCTTGGTAAACAATCGGCGGTTCTTTATCAAGTTCTACTGAAACGATGACCCCTCAATCGGTTTCACACTTTTTCCAATTGACTGAAAACAACTCTGTACTCGTTTCAGCTTAAAATCTCTCGAAATCAAGTCAGGTTATCCTAGGGTTATTTAAAGCTGCCCCTTGTATCACAGTCATTATCGTCTTTCGATATAACATTAAGGTATCCTGAAACACGAAACATTTGCCGGGTGCGCACAACACCGTGCATCTCCTGTCGGAATCCGCGACTCCCGATTGATGCGTAGCCTGAGAGTACTCATGCACATACGCACCTTCCACTTAAAATGCGAGGCACAGATGACCTCGCTCTTTGCTTTCAGGTTAGGTGATGTGTCGCGGGTTAGCCGAAGCCAAGGGCTTGTCGCAATTCGTATTCGAGCAGGATCGAATAGGTTGATCCAATTCGAATTCGATGACCTACGTAGTCAACGAGAATGACCACTTATCCGATCCGCTGGTTCTCAAATATGTGATCGAAGTCTGGCCTTGCAGAAAGTGCTTCATGAGATAACGCACCCTCCTTCGGAACTCCAGTTGTATGTACTAGGACATTTCACGCACACTGGGTGTTTGACGTTTTCTGGGTTGCTTCTATAATTGTGATCTGAACAAAAACAAAATTCTCCAAGTCTCTTGTCCTTCATTCAGCGTGTTCTACAAATGTGAAACGCTATTACGATCGAAACGAGTTGAATACATAACCAACTCGTCCGCTAGAAAACCACTGTTAGTGGCTCTTTTCAGACATTTCTTGCTCGCTCTCTCTTTGATTCTATAGTGATCACGTTCTGAGTTGGCTTCATCAACCGAGTATGAGAATATTAGACCCGTCTCGACTAGTGGACATTCACTTCAGGTAGTCTGAAGCAAGGTTTCGCGCACTTTAAAAATGGCTTCGACATACGTTGAGATATCTTTACATAATCCTGGTACAACCTAATATGATTTCGAGAAGCTTTAGAGTGAAAAATATAGAGATAGAGGATGATGGATATCTGGTAAACTTTATCCCTGTTTGCATCAATCGCGGTATAACGAATTCTCTATATCCTTGTTATTGGATAACTGATGGCCTGTGGAGTGTGCTCGAACAACTCTCAGTCGACCCTTCTGCGCCAAAGCTGCCTCATGAGCCAGCTGATACCATACTCATAATATTGAGCCACTTTTTTGGCATTACTCACTACTTACAAGGTTCCTGAAAGCTCTTCGATGTCCCACGGCCGAATTCTTCCTACCAATAACACATTCATTTGAAGGACATCATACACGAGGGATTCAGCTAGAATTCAGCAGCTTAGTTTTCGAGTGGGTGTATTTGGTGTCCAAGTAGGAAATGAGGCTGCTGAAAACTCGGAGGCTACTTCCCCTGCTCAACCTTAAGAAGGCGAATCCGGTCGTGGGCTGTTGACGAGTTTGAAGGGGGAGCGAAAAAAAGACGTTTTTTCTTAACACAAATCGGTGGTGTCCGTCATTTGTGTGATTAAAACACGTTCAAGAAAATACTGAAGAACCACAATTTTTCCCCCCATCATACACGAGTTTGATCCCAGTTACTGGCAATCTAAATAAACTTGAGAACTGGTCTGGGCCAGTCGACAAACAATATATTGTACTCCTTCGAGTACAGTTCATCTCATTGCCTTATCAGTTTCCTATGGAAATATTCGTACTATTCTGTTGGTTTCCGGCACTCCTAGTGGCCTCATTCATAGGATGGATAATGACTTGCAATTGAGATGGTTTCTCATTTCTCACCCTATAACTTGATGGACCTCGGTCCTCTGACAGAGCTGTGCTAATCGCCTGAACGATGCTATGTCTGTTCGCGCTGAAGCGGGAGATGGATGCAGACAGAAATAAATTATGTACCTGAATCGCTGACACGTTGTATAACGTAAGTAAGTGACCACCCTCTAGGGGTGACAAATCCAATTGAACTAATCAACAAAGCAGGAAATTTATCGACCCAAAAGAATTGCACACGGTCACGTGGTGAAACAATGCCCTGTGTCTGGATGTGTAACCGTTCCAACAGAAGGGTGAACTGAAGCGTAGATGTCGTTTGAAAAGATGGACAAAGGGATTGGGGTTATTCGAGTTCCCTGGAAAATCTTTTCAGCGCTGCAGATTGTGTGGAATATCTTCATTTCACCAACCAAATATTAGCTGGGTCGCCCGATGGCGAATGCAGGTGGGATGGATGCGATGTGTTTCATTCTTAGCACCCGAAAAATGCGCCAATTAGCCAACCGAAGGGGAGTTGGAAGCAGTCAATTACCTGTTAACGAGACTGGCGAAAAGCTTCATCTAACAAAAACACCTGCTCGACACATTTCCGTAATGCACCTGTGAGCTGGTACGCTGCGCATCTGGATACACAGATGGCTGAAATTCTCCCGCGCATGTGGCATTGTCTGCAACTGCCTGGCAGCATAGGCGTCTCCTAACCGGTTCGATGCAGATTACTGGATTTGGGCTACCAGACAGTGAAGATTGGGTTTTACTGCAAAGAAAATTTACATTTCAAGTCGAGGAACGATGGTCTTGACAAATGCACTTCTTATGCGGGCTGCAAGTGTTATTTCTCAGGCGAAGAATCAAAATTTGGAAAGTCGCTGCTCGACGGACCAATCAACATCAGATCACGTGACGTGAACTGCGTGATTAGAGGATGAGTGGCGCTATCACCAGGCGAAAGGCAAACACTGAGCCAATCCAGCTTGAAGGATGGAACAAATTTTCAGTTGTGAGGAGTCGGACAATAATGGCCTCGGACATCGTGAAAATACGTGATGTGTCCGCTTTGATATGGCCTTGTGGCACTCACTGCACGGTATGAAGGGCGGTGCCTGGACAAGCAATTCGTTCCCTGCAGAGTTGGTAGGCTGTTTCCGACTTTTGGGCTCAGCACTTTGAGCAGTATTTTCCAGTCTATTTAGACAAGCACCGTGACAAGAATTATGTGTGTGGCATCAAAAGAACACCTGAATTGATAAATAGCAATCCAAGAGGTCATCACTAGTATTTTGTCTTAATTTTTTACAAGTAGATGAGGGGGATTCGAGATGACCAATCAAACTTTAACAGCAAAAGGCATGGGTGGATCTTACAGTCTACATGTCGGTTATCGAGTCGCTTTTGAAAAAAAGCTCTGAAAAATGTTTCTTGAGCTTGACTGTTTCTTTTAGCTTTGCTTCGCTTCCATTATAATGCTCAAATGCCAACCGGAAGTTCTCCTTCCAGAGATGCACTCTGCCGATGGTTGTCAACAAGGGTAAAGCAGTCGTGCAATATTTCTCGGTTTTTCAGCAAGACCGAATTCGCTTGCGAAGGGTAGTGCAATTTGAGCCTCGAAAACTCTCCGTTACTCACAAACATCCTTATTTAGCACATCGAGTAGATAGATATCTTCTGAGCGCTTCTCTGACAGCAATGTCAGTCAGGAACACCGGCAACTCACTGCCATTCAATCATGTCAAATGTCCAAATGATAGAAAGAATAAAAGTGGGGCAATGAGGGGGACCTAGGGCTAGTCTAAAACAAACACTCGAGATGCCTACATTCTTAACACTCAGTCAGACAATCTGGATAGGAAATGACAGCATGAACGCCATTGGATCGGTTAGTCACCATATCGTTCATTGTCTCCATCCATGTACAGGGAGAGTCACGCCCAACTCATCTTGGAAGGCGAACAGCACCCCAATTTTTTCGTAACTTCCTATATTCCCTTCTGTCATGTCAAAGTTTGCCCATCTCCTAGTTTTCGCCACTCCGGATTACGCACGGAAAACAGCGCTCGTCTCGGCCGACGGTAACTCGGCATGCGTAACCATGGCCCAGTCACCTTAGCTTACAATGCTGTGTGCATTCCTTAAGTGAATTGCCCTCTGCTTCCCGTTTCGTGATCAACCGCTTCCGAATCCGCTGGTTCCAGCCGATTCCACCAACAGTTTTGAGAAGACGGTGGTCAAAGACCTGGAGATGTTTCAGGTCCACTGTCCGTATTGGCCAAGTCTCACAGCCGCCCACGCACTGTAGTCTCATACACACGCCCTTTGAGACTCAGCGAAATGCCTTTTTGATGCCACAAGTGATGTGAATTAGCAAACGAAACGCTGGCCTTTGAGATTCATGAGTTCAGTTCGTCTGCCGCAATACCGAGATACGCACAGTATTCCATTGCTTCCAGTGTTACTCTTCCTATTCTGTGGGGCATGACTTTACACTTCGTCGGTGTAAAGCACATACCGAAGGAGTGGATCAAGTCTTTAAAATTTTCTGGCAAAGCCTGCCCTACCTGCTCTTTTCCAAAAAAATGAGAACAGTGTCTTCTGCACAATGCAGGTCAACATATTTCTCACTCGGAGAGATCTGCACATGGGGGTTTTGGAGCCTTTTCAATGTTCGCCTCATTACCTAATCAATAACGAAATTAAACAGAAATGGAGACAGTGGATGTCGTTGTCCGACACCACTTCTTGTAGGAAGGTCTTAAGGAATCTCCCCATACACTTCCATGCACCAAAAAGCAAGCGAATACAAAAAGAGCGCACGATATTCACAAATGTCTGTGGCATACTCTAGAAGTTCACTCGGCACGCAGGGCTGTATATGTACTCAGTCTTTGGTAAAAGTGACAAACTCGTGACCATTGATATTTACTGGATTGTCTAAAGATCACATTGAATAAGAACGGTTAATTTGTCCCACCTTCTTCCCGCAAGCCTTTAGTTGCATAAGAAAAGGAAGAAGTTGTCGAAACACACTCATCTGCAGATCAACTCGGCGTTAACGAGTGTCTCAAGTGAATCGCTACTTTATGTGTTTTCAGCCACACTACAAGTAGTAGTAGGAAAATATGATTGTGATATCTCCAATATCGTATTAACTGAAACATGAGGTCGCGTTTCTGCGGTACATTCAGTTGAGGGATATCATAAAAACGACTGATTCCGCTTGGATCCAGTTGAGTTGCCATGGCAACCAAATGAGTTTGCTAATGAGTGTATAAGGTTTCTGAAAACTGTTCGGTAACCTTATGGGGCTCAGTAATCAACTTTTCGTCAACCTAATGGTCAACTTCAGCTCAAATTGTACACACTTGGCGAAGCACGCTCGGTTGCAGACTAATTTGATCTTAACGGGAAACTAAGCTGAATCCCGGCTGAATAGCTTGTTCGTGGTATCCCCCAACTCAGCGTGCTACAAAAACGCCGCCCATTTCAGCTGGTACGAAATTCTAAGTGTCGCAATATATTTGCTTGGTGGAACATACTACTTGTAAGGTTGCTGAAAACCTTTCGATATCAAATGGGTGTATTTCGCCAACTCTTTGGTGTTCAAACAGAGTGGCGGAGCACATTCAGCTGGTGAAATGAGCGAACTGGCCATAGTGGATAGCACCCAAGAACGGAGTAAGTACATTCGGATATTAGATCGGTTTGAGTTGTTTATAATAGTCGTAAACACATAACAAAAAGTTATAGTTCATCTAGGCAGCGCATAAGGAGTTGCTATGGCACCAAACTACTCGAGTTAATACCAACCCTGCGGAGAAGTCTTTTGGATTCTAACGCGACAATTACACAATACCGGAAAAATCAACGATTCTTCAGCTGACTAAACCGATGCCTTTCAAGGTGAATCATAGGCATTGTCCCAAAATGTATGGCAGTGCGTTGTATAGTGATGTAGGGTTGAAACGGTTGAATCAAATCGTTTAAAGCCCACTGACCGGACGGCAAAAAGGAGTTCCTGCATTTGTCTCTCGTATATCTCTAGTTTTACTCAAAAAAATTAGCCAACTAACTTGTTAATCCGCTTTTTGGGAGCCGTTCACAACCTGGTGCTAAAACTGCGCAATCCAGTCATATTTTAGAGGGGATATCGTCCAAAACTTGAGTCGATTCAATGATTTCTGCAGAGGGTGTTTAGCAACTCCCACTGGGACTCGCCAAAACACGAACGACTTATGGTTCGGGTTGTTTAGTGAAGGTTAGCCGACAAAGATTTCGTGATGCCATGCCACTGCGTGGGTTTGCCGCCGGTGAGAACCACCAGGACCAAGCTGTTTCTTGCTCCTCACGAAAGGCCTGATGAATAAAAGGCACTCGGATCGCAGAGTTACTGAAAGAAGGCTTGGCTACTCAATTTTTCTAAAGCGACACAGACTCAAGCGAAAAATCACACAAACAAGCTTCACCAATCGAACTGTTCACGGGCTCTCACGGTAAAGTGAGCCGCAGGTTCTATAATTATACACTATTTATTTGATTTCAGTAGTCAGAAGTTAGGGCCGTCGGCGCACCATCCGCCTGGACAAAGTGACCCATCACCGGTAAAAATGAGAGAATAAATAATCCTCCACCTTGTAGAACCATATAACTAAGAACTTTGAGTTGAGCTTCCATGCCCATTGTGAAAATTCAGTCTTTTTTTCAGAGCGTACACCAAGTTGAATTTAGGGCTGACGAAAACTCAGGGATGACGACGAAATCCAATTGGGGGAAACCGGTTGAGAAGGTAAACTTAGACCATCTACCGTTATCTTCTCGTTTGCCGGAAAATCGCAGACACATTTTAAAGGTCGCGTAGTCACGCAACATTGGGCAAAACATAGTTCCACATCGTTTAGCCATCTTATAAACATACGATTGTTTCAGACTCTCGCTCATCCATTGCTTTAAACACGCTTATCAGTGAAAGCTGATAATACGAAAAATTAGTTACTCCCAAGGGAATACTACTCATTAGGTTACTGAAAAACCTTGGACTACTCATCACTGGCTTCGCCATTCTTATGGCTGATCAGGTCAGCGCAGTCGCCGAGTTTCCGTCAAACTTACACTCCACTTGAACATCAGTGTAAGATCCGGGGAGCGAAGGATCTCACAGGACGATCGCAGCTATCGGACCATACGCAGTTCGTTTTCAGTGGGCAGTAGGAACAGACGGACGAGGGCAGTGGATGCTGTTTCGAGAACTGCCAAGAAATGACTGATCAATAATAGCACAATCGGTAGGAGCAGAGAAATGGTCAGTGAAGCAGCAGAGCTTTGGATACGGGTAGTCAGACAGTGTAAATTGGCGGTATACAGAGATGGCAGCCCAGAAAACAATCCGTACGTTCGGGAGGTGAGACACTCTCTTTGGCTGACGGCCCGATGCAGCAGCTGGTGTCACGTACCAAATCCGATTGCGCGCTTAGGTCCGTTTAAAACGAATCTCAACAAAGGCCGTCTAGCGCTCCCTTAGGCATTGAGTTGTTGGAGCGGATGACACGCTCGCCTGATTTCGATCCCCGTCAGGTCTGTTTTTCCGTCAGAGCAGACATTCGAAAATAGGTAGAGCTGACACGAACTTGCAAGCGAAGACAGACAGGCAACAAAATCTTGACATCAGTTACTAGGCCTTGAGCAGGAGCAAAAACCCGGGGAACGAGCAGCAAGGAAACGAAACGGCGTCTTAATAAACGGGCGTTAATCATGCTAATCATGTGTAGTCAGAACAGAAAAGAAAGATAACCGCTGATCACTGTTGATTCACAGGAGGAATCAACAATCACATTGTACGTAATGGTGTGCAATAGCTGTTTCGGTGGTTGCGTCGTTATACAGAGATGTTTTCGTGACAATTAACCCTGTTTGTTGGTACTCACGCGGATTAGGCTAAATGAAGACACCACTTGGCTGTTGGTCTGTTCGCCTAGCTTGGCAGTTGGATTGCAAATGCTACATTACCAATCGAGTTGACATTGTCAGTGCGGGGTTGAGTGACTGACGATGTGCCCTAGACTGGTGATGAACCTTTTGCCATCTAACTGCCAAGCTCGGTGAACAGACCAACAACCAAGCAGCGCACCCGGGCTACCTATATTCCGCAGCTTTGATTCCTACTAACCTAGATGATGACCGCCATAATAATCCCTAGATTTATTGATATCAGTTCAGTCTTGTTCACTAAGTGGACATTTCATTCTCGAATCAGACTCGCACTTTGACAGACTCGTGAAAAGACGTAAAAAAGCGAGAAGTCGGTGCGACAAAACGACGGGAGGTTGCTTGGTCGACGAAGAGATTTCTGGTTGTCTCATCTAGACATTTTTATCAACCACAGTTTTGGGTGTGTAAATAATAGCTTGACCGGCGCCTCACAATTCCACACCACAAATTCCGTTTTTGGAGTCACCGAAATAATGAAAATCTGTGGCACTGGACTGGACTGTTCTAGCACATGAATGGGACCAAACTAGTTGCTAGGAGTTTACAAGAGAGAAGACATTGACACCGGAACTTGAGTCAATGATCGTTTGTTATAAAGGGGTACATCAACAAAAATCGACCAATCCGAAAATTGAGGGGTATCAGCAAAACAATGTTAACTTGCAAGGTCAGAGGTTCCGGTACCGGTGATTGGATGCTTGAGATGCAGAGCATTGGTATGTGGTTAGGGCGAATGTTGTGAACCTGTGTGAACATAAGAATAGGACAGAAAGCGACAGTTATTGCTGGCATACCTGTGTGAAGCGTCCGAATGTTCTCACCTGGGCAGCAGTTCTGAACGACGTGGAAACGAGAGATTATTTTGGCCCAAGTGGACTTCTGCTCAGTACGGTTTGACTTGACCCCGAAAGTGCGAACAGGTGACAGAATCGAAATTGCACGTAAGACTAACTGGTCGGCTGGGTCAGGTCATTTGCGGCTGAAAACAGTCTAATGCTGCGGCAGAATATCAGGTGATACCTATGAGAACGTACTTTAAAGTGCCTGTTACTCGATAAATCTGGGTCCGTCGCTTCGTTCAGTTCTACGCAAGGTGATTTGCTTGACTGAGGGGTGCGTGGCGCTTTATCTTGTATAGATACGAGGTAATCACGATGATGAAAAGCGAATATTGGCCAAACGATGTAGACCTCAACTACTAGCCAGAAGGTCGGAGATTCGAATTGCCCTAGATACGCGTGAGATGTGTACTATCGATGATTCCCAACAAGGATGAAACATCCGTACAGTGTGTCCCGTCTTTTAGCGCAAGTTGACTTCACTTGCAAGACGAGATCTTGATTGACGCTTTCATTATGGTGATATCTCTTCTTGGCGAGTGAGTAAACCATTTTAAGAACTAGAAAGCGTCTTCTTTTAGGTTGTATAGTTTCGTTTCTTCCAGGTGGATTTCAGTGGGAGAAATTCTGCTCCTGAAAATTTTCCCAGTGGAGATGTTCAACCTTGGAGGTTTTTGCGAAGGTGGATTGCAGTAGGGCTAAAATTTGGACATGAACAACTACTCATCGCCACTCCAATGAACAGGCGCGCATCTTGAGTTTTAATCTGTCCAGCATATTTTGTTTGGAAGTAGCTGTGCCGGTATTTTATTTATAGACGTATTACTTACTGCTTGGTGACGAAACATGCAATAGAAATGTCTTTTAGCAATGATACAAGATTTGGGTGGGTGGGGTGCGCTGCCTGGTTGTCACATTGTTTGTCGATGCTGGAAGGTGGGTGGCAAAGTTTCGTCCCCAGTCAGGGAAAGACAATCAGTGCGCAACTAAGTGGTCATTTGCTTCTATTCTGCTTGCATTTTCATAGTTTCAGAAGTGCTCAATACCTCTCTCACGACTAGCCGATTGCTGAGTAGTTTTCGCGTTACTTGATTGGTCCTTTCAGAATCCGTTACGCGTTATGGTTCTACGTTTGAGCCTTTGACTAGTTCGTAATCAAAGCACAGCTCAACACAGTTTTCAAACGGACCAATCAGATTACACGAAAGTCAACCTGCAAACAGCCAGTCACAACAGAGGTAGACGATAGGTAAACAGAAACGGAGGAGAAGAAACTACATTTAGCCACACAGTGATGACTACTGCTCGACTGTTCACCAGACGATTGCGATCCAGTTGCCAAGTTTCGTGGCAAGTTTCGTGACAACCAGACTAATGATGCCTCATCTATTTGCAAGATTCTCCAAACCGGGTGTGACGTGAAAACTAACCCTGTGATTGGACCAGCCATCCTAGAGCATTTCATTGTCACACTCAATGAATGAGTACCGTATCTAGTCCACGTGACCTTGGGTAGTGGATCACTACTTATGGTTTGCTTTTGAAGAGCGCATGATCAGCAGTGTGATTCACTCACATTTAAACAGGATAGAGCACCACTCATCCTTCAGTCGGAAGATCCACATCACGTAGTCAGGCCTGTTGACTGGCTTCTCGAGCAAGGACATCTCAGATGGTTTCACTCATCAGGTGAATTTCATTCTCCCTCTGAGCTGCTTATAGATTGTTGGCAGTTTGAGAAGATTCTGGAATTTTAGTGGGGATTTCATGAAGCAATTCCATACCGAAAAAAACGAGAAGCCCTGTACAGCTGTTTCGTCTTTATTGGGAATCATCGGCAGTATTTACCCCACAAAAGTCCAGTTAGCAATCTTGAACCAGCTACCCTCCGGCTAGTAGTTTGAACGCGGGTTACTTCACTCTCCTAGTTCGTAGGAGCACTTAGATCAGCAAAGTAAATCTCTGAGGTAACATGCCGCAAAGATCTCAACTGCTTAACGTAGAGAATCAGATCTCATCCTTTCGAGAAGTTTGCCCTGGTGTACGTAAGAGTGTAAGTCAATTGCGATAGTCGAGGTGAGCCCTGGTGTAGTGTCTCCAGATGGCTGATCTAACAGTTCTTTTTACAATAAGTGCTCAAATTTGGGCCGCTTCTGAAGTACAAATAAATGTACTGCCTCAGATTCAGTCGGCTTCAGGTTCTAGGATGAAGATCCGCGATCACCAAAGGAACCAAATCATCTTAGACCCTGCTAAGAACTCCAAGTTGTATGAGCCAGATGCATCGATTCACAACCGCCATGAAATCCGAACAGATGCAATGGGTTTCAATCACAGAACCAGCGATGGACCTCCTGTGCTGGTATGAAGTCCCATTTCAGCACTTGGAGTGAGTGCATTAGCAACAGTATCCAAGATTCTACTCGAAGACATTTCCCACTGCCTAGAGGTGATAGGAGTAGACTGTAGGGTTTGGTACTTGGAAAAGTTAACACGGAGCCTTCAAAACATTAAGATGACTTCTGTCTCATGGGTTGATTGTATACAGTCCGAATGTCATTCTCTTCTGGGTTTGGCGAGTGCAACATTTGTACGAGAAAGTTAGAGTCGATTACGCTAAAACTGAGTTGAGGAATGTGGTCAGATGAACCCAGCAAAAGTGTGGTTAACATGTTGCCCAGACACTTCTTTGTCAGGAGGTTGTCTAGTTTTTTTAGAACGAAATGGCCAGAGCACACCAGTCTAACACTTGCTGACAGGATTGTAACGACAAGTCGTCTCCGATTCGTGTTGTGTGCTTGTTCCTCGCGTTTTTTATAAGGCATGATCGTCGAGTACTATCTGATTAGCATATACGTATTTTGTAGAATGCATACTCACATGACTCTCGTTTGAACAGTCGTCCTCCAGTCATCCTGGTGAATCCACACCAAAGGAGGGAAGCACTGGACTCGAGTCTCGCTCTTATTAGAGTTCATCAGCAGTGCATATCCAATGACCGTGTCGGGGTTTGAATTCCGCACATCTAACATGCGAGGTGGGTGTGTTACCATCACTCCACGCCGGATTCTTCCGAATTTTTACGTCTGAACAGGTGAACACGTTCGCGTTTGAGTGATGTGAGCGGAACTTGCGAATACTCGAACGACGACCCAGTAACATACCTTGGTTGTGTCGATCGGCTGGCCCGCCAGTCAGGACTTCCCAGTCAGGTAGCGCCACAGACGCTTGAAACCTGCTGGACACATTTGGTTTCAGGTGTTGGTGGTTGCGAGATTTTGTAGAACACATACCCACATGACTCTCGTTTGAACAATCGTCCTCCAGTCCTCACGCAATCATCCTGGTGAGTCCACACCAAATGGGGGAAAGCACTGGACTCGAGTCTCGCTCTTATTAGGGCTCATCAGTAGTGCATATCCAATGGTCGTGTCAGGGTTAGACCTTATTCGACCGTATTCGTCATCTACAAGCCGAAACGTTGACGTGAAAAACACAGATAGTGCTTTGATTTAATCATTTTTATAAAGAAAATGATTAACTAGAAAGGATGGTGTTTACCACACACATCAAAAATGACGTTGATTAGTGGAAACCATATCGTACAGGGTTGTGGGCTCAAAAACACACCCAACAGTCACTGATGAAATCCAAAAAAAGACGGTAGTAATCAATAGATGATCATTCGATCGACCGAATCACTGAAAGGCGGTGCTTTTCCACTTTGCACACAGCTCGTTCTCAGCTATCAGTGAATCAAAAGCCTTCCAAAGTCCACTTCTTCTGATGTACATTGCCCTACCTTCATGATGAAACTGAGAATACTGGGGGAAAACAAAGCAGGATTTACGCTAAATTACACCAGTTACTAGCGGCATGTGGATGCAGTTTGTGTCCGAGATGTGGATAAATATGTGATCTAGCCTGAAAAATTAGAGCTATTCCTTCCTTCTTTACAAACTGGAGACGTATTGGAATTTTTCGAAATCAAAATGCTGTACAATCGATTACGATTGCATGATCGGCATGAGAAAACCAATTCGCACAAGTACTGAGCTTTCAAAGACTGCACCTCTGTTAGTTGGCCGGTGGTTATTCACATGAGGCAAAATGCGAATCTGTAAGATCCCAAACACAAAAGTCTAGTCCGATCAAATTCAACACAGTACCATATAGCATTGATAGAAAACTTTCTCATTTGACAATAATCTAATGTTGGAATTCCTCGGCATCAGAGAAGGGAAGCAACAGTTTTGGGGAACTGGACTCCCATCAGATTAGTTACGGAGCATAACGATAGATTTGTGAAACGAAGAGAAACAAGCGAGCGCAAGAACTCGTGGCAAGAACTGAAAGACTGTCAACACGAAATCAATCTTTCAGCTGTAAAATCCTTTCGAGGCATAGATGTCATGCCTCCTGAAGGAAGCATGGAATCCTGTCAGGTTGTCTAATTCTAGGCAGTCGAAGTGCCGGGGTTGGGTTCGAACCACGGACCCTATGCTCAGTAAGTTCGCGCCGTAAACGTTGAGGTATCTTGAGCTCATATGTGATTGTAGGGTGATTGGATGAATGATATAGAATTCAACTTCTAACTGGAAAGTGATTGTGTTGATGATGATGTGTGAGTGATTCCTCAGAAGGGTGAAGCAGCGTTACAATTCTGTTTGTTTTTTACGCTCAGGTTGAATTCAGTTTTAGTTTGTAGTTCGGAGGACCATCTTCTCCTCAAGCAAATGCAACCACTTTACTCAGTCATTGCGGGCTACCGCAAAATGCGACGAATACGATCTGTAAATGAAATGGTTCGACCAATTATCAGACGCATGAGGATTAGCACATATACATACGTATGTATAATAACGGAACCATCAGAATTTGTCAGAAGTAGGTCGAAAATAGTAGCAAGTTCGGCACTTCAACTTTTCCGTTTTAATATCTCCTTTTACATCTGAGATGTCAATGTCATCACTCACGACTTCCAGTCTCTGCTTCACAAATTCCACCCACATCAACCCTTATCGAATATATTTGTCCCGAACTTGTACCACTCGCAATTCCAACTTTCTTTATTGATTTTCTTCGTCCCTTGGCGCAAAATGCATGGCCATAAGCCCAAATGACTACACTATGTACTCGTTTGTTTCTTTTCGTGACAGAAACAGAGGGTTTCACTGCAACATTGTTGTAAGACCGCATCCTCAACAGCAAGTCCAGAGACACATCAGAATACAGGATTGCCTGGTCTGTTTGTTGCACACAGCCGTGTGTAAGCGGGTATTTGAACACAAGTCCCCACTGAAAGCTGCAATAAAGAGGATGAAGCAAGTTTTACAACCTCATCACAGACGTTGGTAGTTCTCAACAGGCTTCCACTTTCAGTCAGCTTCAAGAATAACTTACAGAAAATCAGTATTGAAAGAGTTCAGTTGTCGAAATGCAGGGAAGAACGTTGCGTCACTAAGTCCACCTTCACAACAATCACTTTGATGTAGAGGTTATGCGTAAAATCACAGGATGAGGTCAGATAAGTACGTTTTTATGATCCCCTACAGAGTGAGGAAAGTCGAAACCATTGGTAACAAGGTTCCGAATTTACGGAGTATTTTCCCACACTGATACGCTTTTCTTCGGCTTCCCCACGTTCAGTCTGTGACTAGTTCCGAATAATGTGAGTTCGGTTAGACATAATTTGTTCTGGGATACAGTAGTATGTGACCTACATATGGTCCCTGAGAGGCTAGTTCTGTCTCACTAGCTGAGACAACATAGTAAAATCACATTGCAGAGGAGTTTGCAGTAGCTTTTGGCACCCGCCCGCCTTTGCATTTTGCAGGACTCAACGTGTTGTACATCCGTTTTACGTCAGTTAGTGCATGTTGGGACCGCTCTTTCGAAGGCCTCTGTACTGAATACTTGGATCATTGATAAACTAAAATTTCAAGTAATTAGAATTAGTGAATTGAAGCTTCGCAAATAAATTGTCATCATGAGAGGGGAGCCTTGTCTCCAACCCCAATACAAGATGCTGCGAAGATTTCAGACCAAGCTGTTACCCACTGAACCATAAAATCAGGTGATGAGATGAGAGGTGACCTTTTGATCAACCTCTCCAGCACTGCCGCACTCAGGAGCACTCACAGTGTTCATTGCTCCGAAGTATCGCTTGATCGGAAGTCCGGTCTGGAACGAAGCCAAAATCACACAAAAATGTTTGGGTCTAAATTACTTACAAGTAGAAGAACATGTGACATGTAGAAGACATGTAGAAGAACATCTGACGGGCCAGCGAATGTGTAATTGTTAATTAAACAGTAACGTAGTGAGCGCAATTTTGGTTCTGTGGTGTGGGTTGTGCTGGTTCCTTCTGAGACCAGTCTCGGGATTCTGATTGGCGTTGTGACCGCATGGGTGTCACGTTTGAACACCTCAGAGCAAATCGAGCAGACGTAGCACAAACGCGAGTGGGTAAGAAGATGCATTGACACAGATACACAACTACACGCAAACATGCTCGCATGCCGGTGTTGGGCTGGGCGGCCAGTGTGACAAAATGAATCGTGGATACGAAAGTCCTGATGGAGCAAAACAGGTGAAGATCGTAGGAGCTTCGAACCTGCAACACTAAACTGTTCGGCCACTAGTGGCTGATCAGCAGTGTGACTAACTCGCACTTAGACACCACACATCCTCCAACCAAGGGAACTCAGACAATCCAGTTCTCCCGCAACTCAAGAATAGGAATGAACTAACAGCGAGGTTATTACAACTGGCAGATTCCCAACTCAACCGAAATCAAACACCAGATGAATGGATAAGATGACGGCATCGACCGTGGAAGTAAGAAGACGAAGGTCACCAGATCGGACTCGAAGACACCACTCTCAGGGACATTTAGACACCGGTCAATAAGAACCCGGCCCAATAGAAAGTTCCAGCATAATCGATTATCCAAAATGCCAGTCATACTTAGAAGTTAACTCACGGTCAGCTGAACGCATGCAAAGGCAAACGCAGAACTGATTAACGCCCACAAGGTGATGCATAGCTACCCAACCGTTCACTGGTAATGATTGTTTGTGACAACATTTTCAGTATCAACGCACCAACTCCCCCAACCCATCGACACAAGATTTTGGCGAACATACTAACCGACAAGAGCCACTAATTGACACTCAGCAATGATCTAGTGCGCTAATATGAAGACGACTTATCGAATGGTTCTCCGTCTGCCTTGAAACCTGACCAATTTGATGACCTGCTCACTTGGCCTGATGAAGCTTTTGTGTCAAGACCGAAATGTTGCTCAATTAAAAACTGCCGATTGTTCACCATGCCCTTCTGAAACGATCAATATAGCCATTTTTACGTAATTTGACCGAATATTCTCAGCAGATTTGACGTGCCGTCCTCTCAAGTGTAGCTGCTAACTGATCTTTACCCAAGGTCCGGCAAAGGGGTCTTCATTGTCGGAATTGCCCGCTCGATCGTTCAAGTTATGGACGCGTGAGTTTTGTTTACTCTGTGACGTTTCCCCTCGCTTGTGACCTTCATCCCGCTTTCCAGTTGGTCTATCCCTTATCGATCTATGCGATGAATTGTTACACAGCTTTAGTCGGCTCAGGATAAGGAGACCGGACTGCCATTCAGTGTTGTAGTGTCACATATGCGAAATGAGGCTGTTTGTGAGCACCATTCGGTGAGTGTAGTTCCTTGGTGAGTTGCATTTGTGATGTGGTCAGGTTGATTGTGTGAAATGTGTTCTACCTTGTGAAATCTCGGTGTTTTTAGTCATGTTGCTTTTTTCAGTTCGGAGGCGTGACACCTGAGGGACAAATAATACTTGGAACAACTATAACACCTCTGAGAACGTTACTGGAATATTTGGCTTTGTAATCGATCCTTTTAAACCTGCAGAATATTGACAAGTAGAAATCAATAATTCCGACTGGGAAATCCCACTTGAATAATAGATAATGAATGTGCGACTTACTTTTGTTCTCGGGTTGTTGCATGCTAATGGTTCCTGCTTACCATGTTGCCAAATTTTCACACCAAGTCCCAGACCCAAATTCGGGGAGACCAGATCGGAATACAGGTCTTATATGAGATACAGAAAAGGTGCGTTGCAACGGTTAGAATACAGGTGATGTTATCTAAGGTATTTGCCGCCCCGCTAACTTAGAAACGACTGCCTTTACGAAATTCGAGCAGGTACGTCGCAAAGCGCGACTTCATATAGACCTTGTAAGCCATGGTACTCTACCCTAAGAGCTCAGTGGTCTCGAGAAGGAAGCTGTCAGCAGTAGAGCAGTTGAATAAAAGGATTTATCTTCCGAGGTAAGAACCCAATCGTCTCGAAAAACCTCCGCGCTACTCAAAGCATATACTGCACTCAAAAGAACGAACAAGGTTTTTGGCGCTCTCTGACCAGGAAATCCTAACAAATGGGCTCAGGACTGGCTGAACACTGTCATTTACTGGAGTTATTCTGTTATTCGTCAGCACCACAAACAGTCTGTCCATTCGGCGCCCGCCGGTAGGACGACGGCGAACGAGTAGAGCGGACGGTCGAGGGCGAGATGGCTCAGTGGTTAGAGCGCGAATTTACTGACCGGAAGGTTCGGGGTTCGAACCCGACCTCTGCCTCTCGACTTCCCCTATCTAGGCTTGGGAAACCTGGCACTATTCCAGCCCTCGTGCTTCCTTCTGGTGGCATGGCAGTTAGGCACCAAAAGGGTGCCACAGCTGAACGACGGTCGAGGTCCAAGTCTCGGCATAGCCGATGATTTGTACTGGAAAAGAGCTTTAAAAAGAGCGGAACCCAGGCTTCATGTCTCCTCTGTCAGATCTGGACCAGACGGAATGATGGCAGGGGGGACCATTCAAGCTAGAAAATTGTGGAACCAAATTCAAAAAGGTGTGACGCTACCTGCACTATAGTTGTAGTACGCTCTTTACCACGCAGTCAGAAAGTGTGTGACGTTCAGAACGAGTCAGTTCTCAAAAAGTCGATACTATCAATCGTTTCCCGTTACCCTCCGTCCTGACTATAAATTTCCCCGAGACATTTTCAAAATGATCGCCTAGTCTTGCACGTCCCGCTCGTAGTCCAAACTTTCCACATGCGCCCACACGCGTCAGATCTAATCGAAGTCGCAGTTCATTTGATCGTACTGTTCGGGTGACGTAATCAGTGTTGTTGTTTGTCCTTCACTAACCCTTCAGCGACTTCCTCCTTCTGAAAGAAGAATCTGGATCAGACACATTTTCCTTCTGCTCACCTGAATCTCTCGTTTGTGAGGTTTTTCTTCAGATTCAGCCGGGTTCCAGGTGAGACTTCCTTCAAAACTAAATTGGTATGCAGATGAGTGTACAAATAGTTTAGTTTGTTTTCTGACTACTATTCACAGTTATTTCAGGATGAATGTTGTGCTTCAAACATGCAGCCTAATGCTCATACAATCACTGGATTTTCGACTGTAACCTGGACTGAAAACAGCCGTTTAAGCAAAGAATCCTTCCAATAATTCATGCTTGTATAAACAACGTAAGGTGGACAGAGTTGGATGGCTATCCTTGAAAGGCTAGATCGACAGTCTTATCGTGTTTGACAACTACACTCATATCAATACGTAGACTACGACAGATTTGACTGCCGACCTCTGTGCGGTTAGTTGAGTACCAACTTCAAAAGCGCAGGTCCTGTGAAAATGGACTGTAATGAGCAATTCCCTACAAAAATTTCGGGATACCTGCTTGCTTTGAAGCATGGAAACGTATGGGTACTTTGCGCATAAGTGTTCGTCTACACACAATTGGTACAAATCACTTGAAGATTATCTGAGGATGAAGGTTTGTAATGACCTTTCCTCCTTATCAATCCATCTATTCTCCGGTGAACTAGCAGATGCCAAAAGGCAATTTAAGAACATAAGGTTGACGGAGACTCGGGGACTGCACCTACCTGATGAGCCCCAAGAAGGGCGAAACCGTTCGTGGGCTGTCGAAGTATTTTCAGCAACCTTGTGAGTAGTGTATTACGTCTAGACATGTATCGCGATATCTCGAATATCGTAGGAACTGAAACATGAGGCGGCCTGGAGCAGCACTTTCGGTTGTTTAAAAAACATCATAAAAGAGAGATTCAGCTGGGCTTCAGGTGAGCCTTCCGCAAAACTAAATTGGTTTGCGAATGAGTGTAGTTCGTTTCATCAAGTTTTCTTTAACGATAGACATAAGATCTCAACTCAGTGAGTTCCTTGGGTGAAACAACTGTATATAGTGACCACATCTCAAAATAACCTAGGTGTTCACCAGGGGTGTGAATGACCTTTATCTGTTCAATAAGGGGAAATACCATACCATTAGACTCGAAAACTGTTATAACTGACTGCTGTCTCCTCTCCAGTGCTTTAGTGCTGGACAAAGACTTGCCGACAAGGAACACAAACAAGCGAGTGCAAAAGTATAAGGGCTTTGCGCTTTATTTTGAAGGGCACTGATTGACCTTGATCCAAGACTGTCTGATCGGCGTTTAGTGGAGTTTAAGGGTCTCAGTAGGTTTCGAATATTCTGGAATCTGACTTTCACGACAAAAACCATTGGGGTGTGTTTGTCATGAAAACAATGGCCCGCGGACATCTCGGTCAAGCCGTGAAAATCATGGGCACCATAAGTCTTTTGACTTCAAAATAGTGTTCTTGGTCTTATAAGCCCTATGGTGGAATCCATAAATTCACCTTAAGGTCGATCAAGCAGTATTTCTTTTGCTCTGTTTCTTGTCCAACAAAACCGCATCAAATTCTTCCAACGGACTCGTATCTGGTGGAGTCTAATCAAGTGACCAAGTCCCCGTTGGATGATGGGTGAAGAGCGGTACCCGAGAAAGGGGGTCGGAGAAAATGATTTGTGTACATATTCTCACTGGAAATATAGATTTTTTTAGCTCCGAAGTACGAGGTGAGGTCAGTTTCAGTAGTCTTTTCTCATGTGTTTCGCTAAAATTTCACCCAGCACATGGGACTGAGATCACCTACTGAGTGCACGGAGGTAGAACGGGTTACTCATAATCTAGGAAGCAAGTTTTTGGTAGAACTCAAGTGGAACTTGGCCGAGGGTCTCAAGCCGCGTCAGAAATGTCTGATGCTCATTCCCCGTCAGGATTAAAAAATGATTTTCAGGGGAAGGTTAAGAAAGCCTTTGTTAAACGGAAACCGAATGTAATCACTCGTGATCTAACGATCGAGATTCACGAATCCGCCAAGCCCTTTGACCGGTTCGCTTGGAAGTCTTTTGAGAAATGTGAATTACCACCTTCCGATAACAGATATACAAGGAAGAA